>OW679200.1:126262805-126772207 GCA_940337035.1 Agriotes lineatus | reverse complement strand
TTATTTTACATTTGGCTGTGACCACTAGGTGGTCCAAATCGATGTTGACTCCTCTGTAAGATTGGACGTGGCCAATTAATATCAGGAAAATTAAAATCTCCTGTGATTATTATGTTTCTATGTTCATTGACAATTTGACAAGGTTTGTTAAATAAAAAATGTTATTTAGATGATGCAAGTCTATTACCACACTCTTATAAAGCAAAGAATACAGTGAACTAGTTATTTACGATACAAGTGCGTAAAGCTAGCCTTTAGTCACGAATGGGGCAGAATTACATAGCAAGTGTAGCGAGCATTTTACGCCCCTCGAGTGGCTAAAGATGCTTTACTCATGTGCATCGTACAATATTTTATCTACCACAGAATCTAGAAAACACGACAAATATTATTTATTTATTTAGCATATGGGTTATTACAATCCATAGTTAATAGTTAACTAAGCACACATTTGATATAATATATAAAGTAATATAATAAATGTAAATAAATGTAATATAATAAATGTAAGTAAATGTAATATAATAAATGTAAATATAAGTAATATAACAAATGTAAATAAATGTAATATAATAAATGTAAATAAATGTAATATAATAAATGTTAAAAAGATTCAAAATGTACGTATGTACATGTGTAAATATTGCTATGGTTTTAAGCCCTACCAATCAACTCTGTTAGCATTGCCAAATTAATGGACATTTCATGAAAGAATTTGCCAGAATGAATATATTTGAAATGAGATTCCAGTAATTGCAGAATAATTAATTACTGAACGCAGTAAGCAAAGCTCAATTCGCACAGGGATCTAAGTTGAATGTAAGTTCGGTTAATTGATTAGGTTTGTGCTAAAGTAAATGCCAAGCTGAATGAAATTTAATAATTACAAGATGGATCGCCAACGCAAGGGAATGAAGCGTAAAATTCAGGTACAGTTTAATAGTGAAATCCAGTCAGGGTTTTATAAGAAAGGTAATTGAAAGATAGAAAAGCTTATGAACACGCAACGAGCAGATAAGAATGAAGGCATTAAAGCATTTGAAGGAAACCGTAAAAATCAAAAGGCAAAAGTTATAGAAAGTGCAGAAAAGGAGACAGCATATGAACTTAAAAATGTGTGGAAAATAAAACAGTGAATTCAAAGGAAGCCAGTGCAGGAAATGCGCGAATTAAATACTCTAATTAGTGCAGTGACATGTGAATATTTAAACGCAAATTAAAAAGACGTGCAGTGACAAATAGACATGCAAAATTAGTATAAATGTAAACAATTATTTTAGATGTAATATTAGTGTACAAAATAATAGTTTTAAGTAGAATTTATTGTTAAAAGTTAGTATTTAGAACCATGTTAACATCCGTAATTAATTTGAAAGTAACTAGCTTTTGTTTATAACAAAATAAGAAAAGAGGAAGACAAATGAATAAATTAATGGCTTGACGTGTGAAATTGTGCTCTGTATTAAAATTAAAATTTCTGATATTAAAAATAAAAATACATGTCTGCAACTTTACCAGTGTATTGAGTAAATTTTTGTGTCCATGTGGTATTATTTTTATCAAAATCCGCCACCAAAAATTGTTGAGGTCTCCGATACTGTGTAACATAACCTCGATCCGAAGCGACCAAGTTCCGAGAGCCACGAGGAGGTCTACCAGTCCAGCCACCCCGTTGGGGAAGACACCAGTGCCATTCAGCAGCCCGGGGGATACGTGCCCGTGCCTAAAAAACACGATCCGGACCATAGCAGCCCCAAAACGAGGTCAGCGTAGCCTACGAACACTCCGATATAAGATCGGCCAGTCCAGGTACTGTTAAGAAGAGCAATACTTAAGGCAATCCAGGCCAGTTCCATCGCCGTACGAGTGAATCTAGTCTGCCAAAAACCCCAAACTCCATTATTTGAGGTTATCCGTTGGTGAGATTCAAACCGACGCCAAAATAAACAATTGGGAGATAGAATCGGGCCCCATAAACAAATGCTAGAAACCAATGAGGATCAATGCCGCGAAAACCAACTAATTTAAATAGTTACCAATAGAACTGTGATCGATTTCACTTGTTTTGTTTATTCAATCTGACGCGATCTTGCAAACGGCGTCCATCTTGGCTTATATTTGACCCAATTTCAGTTTCGATTGTGCGCAGTTAAGCGTATGCGGAGACAGATCCGTATTTAAGGACCCAACCGAGACGAGTCTTTGCTTTATCGATTTGAGTTAGCGTATTGGATTAATTTCAGATAAATAAAATATTATAAAGGGCATACAACTATTTATTTTTATCTATCAATTTACAAGTAACTTTTAATCAACCTAAGATTTGATAACACGAATACAAAAAATATTTGCGTGGTACCCTTATTTTTAAAAATTAAATTAATAACATATTGCAACACTAATTAAACATACCATTGCAATATAATTGGCTCCGCAACGTGGGGCGAATTTAATTGTAAAGAACGATTATTAACAGTTACAGTTAGGTAAAATATTGCTTAGTTACTTGAACTTCTATCTACAGGATATTTAAAATTTTCAAATTTGTACCTTGATTCATTATTTGTGTGGGTAGCGTTGCTCGTAAGTGCAAGCGCTTTGTTTTTGCCCGACTATTGATAAATAAAACACAGAAAAATGACGGATAAGCGTACGAGAAGAATGAAGAAAATGGAAGAAGGAAAGGAGGAAGCGCACCAGGCAGAAGAAACAAGTGAAGTACAAGGACAGCCTGCAGCAGAGGAAGAACATCAAGGGGACCAGGCAGAGGAACAACAGCCCCAAGCCCCAAAGCAAACAATCGAATTAAATGCTATCATGGAAGCGATAATACAAATGCAGCAAGAAAACAAGACTAACAAAAATGAAGCAGAAGAACGGGAAAGAAGATTACCTGAAGCTAACTGAAAGGAAGTAGAAGAACGTGACAAGAAAAACAAAGAGGAAGCAGAAGAACGGGAAAGAAGATTACTTGAAGCTTTTCGCTTCTGCAATCGCTCTGTGGAGATTATGTTCCACCCCAAGTATACAAGGATGCAGCACACTTTCCATGTCCACTTGGAATTCTGTTAACCTGTGTCCATAATGCTCGAGGTAAGTCAAATCCATCAAGACCTTAAGTTGGATCAGTTATTTGTATGTAGTCGTTTTCGTTTTCTCATATCCACAACCTGGTCCATTGTTCTTTTTCATTGAGTTTGCAGTTATTTCCACTATTAATCTTATGGGGGGATGTCTGGACTTGAGGCGTTTGTGTTGTCTTGTTAGATCTGGTATGTCTTGGTGGATTGGTAGGTGATTGTTGGTTACGATTTTTTTGTATTCTTTTGTTCGACGAATGTCAGGTGGTGCAATATGGCTGAGAACCGGTAGCCACCAGTTATCAGTCTCATTGTTTGATTAAGTTGTACATCGATCTTTTTGGTGTGTGCGCTACTCAACCAGACCGGAGCACAATATTCTACCACTGAGTAGACCAAGGCCAGGGCTGCAGTTCAGAGCGTTGTTGCATTGGCACCCCAAGTTGTTCCAGTTAGCTTGGAGATTATGTTATTGCGTGTTTTAAGTTTCCCAGCTGTGTTTGTAAGGTGTTGCTTGAATGTTAGTGCCATCCATTTCTACGTACCTCGACGACAAATATAAAAAAACTACATTAAACATAAATTAGGATTACTACATTAAATAACAGTTTTGCATTGATAAGAAAAACTTCACCCTAGCAACCGGTCGTTATTTTACGCAATAAATTTTTTTATGACAGTTTGCAGGCTGAATACTGGCATTTAAAATAAAAAGTTTTTTCTCAATATTAACGAAGTTACAAGCAGTCTAGCAATGTACAAACACCTTGTATGTATAATAAACACATACTAAAAGGTAAGAAAAAAGTTATCCCTACACCTATATGACGTACCCCTATGACGTCATATAGGTCTAAGAATAACTTTTTTCTTCTTTAAATACTGTTAAAAGGCAACAGTTGATGACTCTTGTCAAATATTTACGCATAGGTTACTTACTATTTAAAAACTAAAGTTTATGAATATGTCACGTCGTTATACGGCGATTCTGAAAACCACCACAGAATGTTTAATTGGTCGCACTATAGCACCAAAATCAGCGATTAATTATAACAACTATTACATTTGCTACACACGGGAATTTTATTCGCACGTAAAAACAAAAATTATAAATACTTTACACGGGGTGGTACAGGAATCGTCTAGTCGTGTAGCAAACGTTTGCCAAGCTAGGTCCTGAGCAGGATGGGGTGGGTTGTCCGGAAGCGCCACTGGTTTGAGACGGTCCAAACCAGAAAACCTACAGATGGCCGCGTAAATTCCTAAACCACTAGCTGTTTCACAAAAAAAAAAATAATAAAAGTCAGCAAAACACCAAGACTCGAAATAACCTAGTTATTTATTTACAGTTTGTACACCTTCGGAATTCTGTGTCATACTTGGAAAAGGCAACACAATTCTGTGATAATAGTATGTAAATGGAATAGTTTGTAAATGTAATTTTAGTGGTATGTAATGTACAAGATTTTATATTAATAAAGTCTAAAATGTGACTACGATAATCGCAATTCGTTCGAGTACCCGTGTATCAACTACGATAGTGACTTAAATATAATAAAAAACAGCGATACCGGAATGCGGGAGAATAGTAAGTTCTATATCGCTTGATTAATTAGGTAAATACTCTATCTAGTCGCGAACCTCTTCGAATTGGTACCATTTCGCCTAGGGGAGTGCTAATACACATAACATGGTGTATTTACGGTGCTCATATTATGTTAAATGTTAAATTGATGCTCCCGGAGACCCTCGCCAATAATGGTTTAAATTTTGAAACACTGACAAGTACTCTTGAATGCAACCAAAGCAGTACTACCAAACGCAAAGATATTAAATGCATAAAATGACATTATCCTATTACACCAAAGTAATTGCACGTGATGTACAACGAAGCTATACAATATTTCGCATGTAAAACGACATGAATTTCGCTAGCATATACCTAGGTAAGTACAATACATAAAGTAAAGATCATAGTGCCATAACGAACGATATTTTTAGTTCAATAAACACCAAAAGGTAGATAACACTAGGTGTTGCAGATACCTGGATCGTGCACAGAAGGATCGCTACATCAACAGCTATGGGGGATAGCTATTAAGATGTCCACCAGCTTGAATAACCTCCAAAGAGTCAGGGCTTCATCTAACTTTGCAGGTGAGAAACGCAGTCGAGTGCAGTCACCATGGGGAGAAGCCTTGCATGCGAACTATCACATGTGCTGAGGGGCTCGGATTGGAACGGAATTGTTGCTCCAGGTGCCTTAGCCAAGCAACACCAATGCCACAGGCATAATGGATCCCGAAAAATCGGAGAACGATACAGCAAACTAGGACGAGGAGGCCAAACTAGAACGAGGAGGCCTAAATACGAGACGTTATCGAAAAATGTTCTACGGCAACCATAATTTAACATACCAGAGTTGTAATGCGGCCTCGAGTAAGTAAATTGCAGAAATATATATTTATCCCATACAATCGGATTCATTTTAGCAATATAACACCCATTTCCTATTTCTGGATGGCAGATTCCTCAAAGCAACTATGGAAACTATATAATCCACTTAAGTGAAAATTCCCAAAGATCACATGCAGCTCCAAAAAAGGAAAACTTAAAAATGGTCGCCGGAAATCGTACTATCAAAACAATTTTCAAAATTGTTACTCAAAATTCCCTAAAAATCAAGGATTTTGCAAAAATGAGTATGCAACCAAAGCTACACCTAACGTACGCAGGTGAATCTACTATGAATGTATTCAAGCTAATAAATTATCCAAACAATCCTTAACTGTATCTAAATGTAAAATTACACGTAACAGTCCTTTTCGACGGAAGTTATTTCAACCTCTTGCGCTACAATAGAGCTCTTCCATTCAGGCGCTCCCTATATAAACGCAAGTAGCTTAGTTTTCGAGATCACTTTTACGTAACATCAGAACCATCACTTCACGTAATACCACTTGACTTAATATCACGTTTCCTGCATATTTCGACTTGTATAATTTCCGAGCAAAGTCGAGGACCGAGGTTAGTTCCAAGGTCTTTTATTAGTAAATAATTCAGTATTGGAACCAGGCTACTCACAATTCGTATTTGTATTTTAAATTATATTAACGAATTTGTATACGTATTATTTTGTCGTGTGTTTTAAAGTAATAAAAGAGAATTTTACTGAACTTAATTCCACGGTAATAAACAACATAATAGTTCCAGTGATGCAAATCACTAAAAGTGTATACCTTGTTGTTTACGAGAAACCTTTTACAAAGTTCTTCATAAGCACTTAATAATCTGCTTGGAAATAAGTCCGTTGATGAACTTGTTGCCGTGACATTCATATTATACAAAATTGGAATAAAAGCTCTTTATTAGAGTTGGAAACGAAACAACAGACGAAACTAAAATACAAAGTGCAAGACAGGAGTAGGGGTGTACACTTTCACCCTTACTGTTTAACTTATACTCCAAGATCATTGTCGAAGAAGCTTTGGAAGAAAATGCTGCTGGTATA
Organism: Agriotes lineatus; assembly: GCA_940337035.1. NCBI lineage: Eukaryota > Metazoa > Arthropoda > Insecta > Coleoptera > Elateridae > Agriotes > Agriotes lineatus. The sequence continues at coordinate 126,765,616 of OW679200.1, read as the reverse complement.
GTTATCGAAAAAAAAAAGTTAATTGTTAGGAGAAACTTGATATGCTTAAAGTATGCTTATTTTTTAACAAATCTGATATCGATAAATGATTTTTGTTCTATCCGGAATTATGCCGACCTCATATGTCACGTCTTATTGTAATTGAAGTACTGGATTGAGTTAAGTGCAACTATTTAATTGTTTTAATAGAACATGTCACACATTTTAATATGATCCATGCATGCAATATTTTAACAATTAACCGGTTAATAGACCAAATTCTTCTGCGTATCTCCGCTCGGGTGTGTAGATCGCTATTTGCAATCGATGCAATCAATAGGCTATCAAAACTGATTTCCGTAGCTTGAATACCCGAGTGACGTCAGATCTGTAGGTAGATTAAGGGTGATTTATTGCGGGTATCAGCATTTTGCAGTTGCGCCCGGCGAAAAAAGTATTTTTTCTATAGCAAATGTTAAAGTGTGCTTTAATCGACTCAAAACAAAAGGTCAAGTGTTACTTTAACAGAAAGGGTAGATAAAGTAGCACTTTAACATCAAGGGTAGATAGAGTAATATAATTTTCTAACTTCTGGGAATCTTACTTCACTGTATTAATTTATTGCTCTTCCGTATACCTGTTTAGAAGAGAAGCATCACTACTTAAAATCGACAGAATACAGTATTCAAAGACAAGGTACTACATTTGTGCAACGTGTTAGAAAATAACTTAGTGCATCTAGTATGGCTATGAAATAGTTTCTAATTTGTGAATACAACTATGTTTATACTTAAATGTAAAATTAAGCATTTGATTTTTCAGTGAGTTATAGTTGCATTCATAAATTAGGAACTATTCCATAGCCATTCTAGATGCAAATAATTTTTGACCATACTATATTTAATTACTGAAGCGTTGGACACCTGTTGAGGGGACAATTAAGGTGGTTAAGGTTGAGATAACTTATGTGAGTAAGAAGGCCAGACCAAACCCTTTTGTGTTGGCAATTTTCGAATACGCTAACCCACATATTGAAATAAACACAGCGGATATTAAAAACTCTATTAAATTAAATGACGTACAACAACTATATTTATATTTGATTTCATGTTCAATGTTTACGTCAATTTGCTGTTCTTGTTAATTTAGTGAACCACTGACCTGATATTTATTTATACGAACTGCGTATACATAAAGCTATATTTATAATTACAAGCTGAGTCAAGATATTGTACCTCTACTAAACAGGTATACATAGTAATGTGAAAAATAAGTCATATTAAGCTTTTCTCGTGTAAATACATGTAGACCATTGAACACGAATGCTGCTCTAGTTAGCTTCTCTCCTAACCACCTAACTTACAACCCAGGCATACGAGACTTTACACTGTTTACGCCAAAATATTAACTTTATTTTATATACGAGTAGTATTTACAATGCTGAAAACACTCTTAAGAGTGTTATGAATTTGTTTAATCTCTTTCGAAGCCTTTCAGCACTTGCACAACTCGAGCTGATATTTTAATAATTTTTAGATAGCGGGTGGCTGGATGGTAAAGCGTTTGAGTTCCTAGTTGACATGTAATGAGTTCGAACCTTACACCCGGACATCGATTACATCTTAAGCTCTCCGGGAAACGTACTAATACTACCTTAAGGGCGGTGACCTCTGCGAAAATGTATTCTTCCCTTAATTCTTAATATCTAGACCTTTCCACGAGCTGTTTATTACAGAAAGATGAGCATGCTTTTCAAATGTCTTTATTTTGCGAGCTGGAAGAAAAGAGGAAGTCGTTGTACAATGAGATATAATTACAGATAAAGCATTGGCACTAACATTGGCGACTTTTATTCCAAACACAGTAAACAACAAAATTTCTTTTTCGGAGAGGCAAAGTTTTAAAAAAAAACATGTCGGAAAGCCTCCTCACCTGAACTCGCCCTCTTATTTAAATAAAACTGAACTATGACTTTTAAAAACAATTTTTAGGCATATTCCACTTCAAGGAAAAACGAAATGTTAAGAAAATAAAATATTATGTTGAGTTGAAAATTTAGCTAGTTGCTAGTGTATTTTATTGCGATTATTTGGCTTTTTACTCAAATAATAGTTTTTAGAAAGATTATTTTAAAGGAGGTAACCGATTTTAAATGTGTTCTAAAATTTCATCTCTTTGATGCTATCGCTGATGAAAAACATTTTTTCCATACTGCGCGAGGAAAAGCGATTTTATTAAATTTTGCCGTAGATCGAGTGCTCTTATATATAAATTAGCATATTTTCTAACAAATTGAGATTTGGGAGATATTAGGCACACAGTATTCCTTCAGTAACTTTTTTATATTGCCAGAAAAATTACAAGGTAAATTTTGGAAACGACTACATGAGAATAAGAAAATAGGCACCAAAGTAGTAGAAAATTGATATTTTACTCATTATTGAGTAGTTTTAGCTTGCGATTTCATAAAAATGGGTAACAGAGCAATAATGCCTATAAAGATTTTACGTGGAGATTTGCAGTTTCGAGCCAGCAGCAAAGGCAGCTTGTGATATTATCGTTGCCAAAATTAGAAAATGCTTTCGCTTTTCATGTCGGTGCGAGCATACAGCCTTTGATAGGGGTTGGTGCATTACGTTACATTCCTCGTCTTCTATTGTTGGCAAATGATTTTACATGGCTTTGCCCTCTTGTGTGTAGGTAACAGAACAGTTTAGAGAAATTTCTCTTTGTGAAATGAAAAGGGCGAGGTAAGGTTGAAACATGCAGAACGCAGAAAAATGTGCACTCGGTGCAGCAAATTCTACTTTCAATGGTTATCGTATAAATAACTATTCTACGAACGTTACGAAAAGACAACTTTTCAACTGTCATCTTAGATTGGCAGCTATTTTTTTAGATTGAATAGTAAGGCTAAACTAATAGTTTAGGTAGGCACTGCCTACTATGAGATGGTACTAGGTAGATATTTAGAATAAAAGAGGTAAAAATAAAAACATATTTTTCAGTACAATATACGAGTACAATATTTAATTTTTTTTCGATTTCTACAAATAAAACACAAGTTAAATTAACACTGTATTTAAAAAGAAGCAATAATGAACCGCAATTTTAGCTATCTGGCTATAGCAAAATAGAAAAAAAACTTTGCACTATTTCAAAGAAGGAACAATAAACCGCTCTGTTATGCTAAAATAAAAAGTAAGGGGGGGGGGGGTGATGCTATTTTTAAAACTATGAGAGGTACATAAATAAAGTTGTACTACGAAGGCGTGCACAATACTAAAATAGTTTTGATTGTGCAGGGCAACTAAAAAAATGTGGCGAATCAAGCTTACTTCTTTAAATGAAATGTCCTACGTTTAGGTAAGTTGAAAGTTTTGCATCAAGTTGTATGCATCTAACGTCAACTGTTTTAAAGATATTAACAATTTAATGTAAAAAAAGCTGAATATCAGGCGGCTGCTGAAACAGAAAACAATTGACTGAAGAACAAGTTACCGAAAAAAACTATGCTTTTCGTGAACTACCTTTCGCGTGGAAAACGGTAGTTCTGGGTATTACTGATATACAGGGTGTGATTGTAATTATAGGTACCTTCTTTGTTACATCTATTTATTGTCTTAAGAAGCTGGTGGTAATATCTATTTGCTATCGCATCCAACCCTTATTATTTCTTCATAGATCTTCCCTCCACTATTTCGTTCTTTATTTCTATAACCTTGCAATGATCTTGTACATCAACCGCTTTTATTTTAACTTTTCTTTCAATTATTTGGAATGTATCTCTCTATGGTGGTAAAATGCATTTCCAGTTAATAGCTGATTGTTGAGGAATATTTGCATTACAGTTCTTTTATTGTTTCTAGTTTTTGCTTTCTACTTGCTCATTTAACTCTATTTTTTTTCTGTTGGTTCGAATTTGTTTTCGGTGTCGAAGATCACTCATGCTGTGCACTTTTCCATTCTATATCTATATATTTCCCTACCGTTTCCTATATCATATTTTTTTGCATTGTTTGTCATAATTTCTGCTCCCTCTGCATTACTTGCAACCATTTCCATAAATACAAATTCTTAGATGGCCGAGCCCCAATGACCTGCCGTTGCATTTGAAAACGCCGTTGAGGTGGACAACTGCTGTAAAACCAATTCGGTTGCCTCACCTAAACGTAGATTAAAATAATATAATATTTTTATCACTTAATTTTTATGACAGTAGCCCGCCCTATTTGATAATATTTTTATATACAACTGCATTATAAAGTACTGTCTATGACATAGTTTTGTGAGCAAAAAGTAACTTTATTTTACTAGTACTATACAAAGCTACTTTATAGCACTCTACTGTCAATTTATTTTATGTTACATAATAGACGTAAAATTTATAAAGTCGATTTTTTCCGATTTTAACTGAATATAGAGCTTTGTATCCACCGCTTTCGTCATCTGACTATTAACTCGTCCTCTTGATTGACCTCGCTTGGTCATAAAATAGACTCGGCCAATAAAGTCGTACATTATGTACTTGTAGTATAAAGAGCTATTATTACACATACTCCTGTATGACACTGAGATATGGACACTTTGGTCAACAAAGACGAAGACAGTTGATGCCTTAGATATGTGGATATGGAGACGGATGCTGCATATTTGTTGGACGGACCTCATAATGAACTAATCAATTTTAAGAGGGTGAAGAATTCGTACTGGGCTTTCTAACATTTGTTGCAACGTTACCTACAGTTTAGGAAAAGCTCACAATCGATGGTATCGTGGCTGATCACCAACGAGATAGATGGATCAGGTATGAAAACCGATGGCAAAATTATTCTATAGAACTAAGAATAGGTAACAATGCTTGGAGAAATTTGGTCAGGTGACTCAGTAGTGAAGGTCCAATAGAAGAAGAAGAGAAGAATAACATTCTATTTGATAAAACGTATGTACATTACCATGTATGGTACTGAAACATAAATAGAAAAAGCTTAACCGTCATAGAGAAGTATATGATGGCGTGTTCCTGTTGAAAAACAAGAGATGCTGCTGCAATAATTAAAATAATGATCAGTGAGAATAGGATCAACAGTAAATTTAAACAAAACAAAAATAATCACCTACAAAGAAAAGAAAAAGATAAAATAAGAGACGAGGTAAAGTAGGAGGTTAGAAAATTAGGGAAACATTACATTTACAATGAAATTCATATAATCAGTACCTATGTACCGTCAGTATCAACATGAAAAGGCCACACTTGGACTTGCATGAAATATCGTATATAAACTCCTAAAAATACAAAAGTGACGGAAAGGCAAATGCTTTAGCGATTGTATAAAGCCACAAATAAAGACATCGAAAAAAAGCCAACCTGATTGACGTTTTATACTAGCCATCACCATTAAAATGGAGAACAGCTTGCCATACTGTGAGATACACAAACCAAAGATAGATTAAGAAAATCAACAATCGAGGCCATGGGTAGGAAGGACAGGAAGGGTACATCCACAGATGAATTGATCAGACGACTTAAAGAGTTTACAGGATTTATCTGGATATAAGAATCAACAGCTTGAATCAAATGGAGATAATTTGGGAAGGCCTGTAAATATTCGCTAGTGGAAGAAGAGAGGCTAATTTAAAACATCTCTTACTAACTTACAAAATATGGAGTTTTGATGTTAGGTATCCGGGTAATTTATGAATCACTTCGATTCGGATGCATTTTTAAAATGAGAAAAAGGATATTGGCAATATATATGATCAAGGTTGCAACTAACTTAAAGAGACCAAAGCGATACACATTATCTTTGCACCGAGAATTCTTAAAGGCCAGGTCACTTGGGTGACTGCAGTATATCAAAATTTGCATGGCTCCAGATAATGGGAGCAATATATACAAACAACGAATTACAAAACAATATAGACATCGTCACGTTCAAAATAATCGTTTCGGAAAAGGCAGTTTTTACAAGTTTCTGTCTCTGGTTACTTACTGGGAAAGAACTCGAAAAGTACCTTACCCAGCCTAGAAGATTAAAACAGCAGAAGAACAAAGACTGAAGGTTCGTTTTATGAGGGGCAGATTCAGCTAGTTAAAATGCATATACTGTTTGAAATACAATTACGGTTAGATGAAATAATATATTATGATACTATTGTATAAGTACGCCTTTAAAGCACGTACGACGAGTTTAAGAGTTTTACCGCAGCTAGTGCTTTAATGGCAGTTATACACGTGTATCATACGCTACTTTTTCTACGATCGTAACGGAAATATAAAAACTTAGTTCAGTGACACTTTTTTTGTCACATTGTGTTAGATATTCTAGGTTATGTTGACATTCAAACTTAAGGCAAAGCGTGTTTTAATACAGTATTAAAACACGCCGCCAATGGCAACGTGCGAAAAAGACGTAATTCGAGCGTTAATATTAAGAGTGCTACAAATGTCACTTTTGACACTAGAAACTGTGCAAAACGTTGTCATTTTGACACGATCGTAGAAAAAATATTAGTAAATTTTCGTAAATCCACGTGTTTAATCTAAAAGACACCACTAATATTTTGGGCTATTTTGGGCCCAGGTAGAAGAGCGAGGGCACACAGGAACCGAGCCGACAAGGGTCCACACACACACATGTGCGGGCAGTTGCCAATTCACATTTGTCGTAACAAGTTGTTTTCAATATTTGGTTAAGTTTGTTGTGAATAAATAACATTAAAATCAGCGAGAGTTTTATTGGTGCTTCAATTAAATAATACGAGAAATTAAGAAGCAAAACCTACATGGTCCTTCCAGCCGGACGAATTTAATTCGTTAATTACAACAAGGGAACTTCATATCAACGTGCCACGACAACAATCCACTAAGGTGAGTCTCCGATCAATGATATTTTGTTAAACCCTGCTAAGCACTTCATTGAAATCCTTACATTACGCAACATTCCTTATTAATTCACCTAAACAAACCCCAACCATGAGTGAGTCAGACAATGCTTTAAAGAGTTTAAGAACAAAGCGGGGCCAAATCAAATCCGCGGTGACAAGATTCTCCACTTTTCTAAACTCTTTAAACAATATAAGCGACAACAATCTCAGCACAATCGAGTTACGGCAACGTACTACTAAATTTCAAGAACATTGGCAGCTCTTTGATGACATACAATCTCAAATTGATGAAGTAGATCTAAACGAAATTGACGGTACAGAACGCGAAGAATTCGAAAACAATTATTTTCGGTTAATTAGTAAGGCTGAAGATCTCATTGACAGGCATAATCAATCAACGATCGTCCATACATCAAATAATCGAAATGAGCCTACAAGCCACGCCGAAAATCAATTGCAAAATCAAATTCGTCTCCCGCGAATAAATCTACCGTGTTTCTCTGGTTTATACGAGGAATGGTTTACATTCTACAACACATTTTCATCATTGATTCATGGAAATAATTCAATAACGGACATACAAAAATTCCAATATTTGAAAAGTTCCGTTTCGGGCAAGGCTTCTGATGTAATTCAATCCCTCGAAATTTCGGCGGAAAACTATCAAGAAGCCTGGGCTTTACTTAAGAACAGGTACGACAATAAGCGAATTATAGTACGAAACCACGTAAAGGCTATCTATGATTTACCCGTATTGACGAAGGAAAGCTTACACGGTTTACGGGAAATAGTGGATGGCATTTTAAAACATCTGCGAGCACTTAAGGCCCTAAAACGTCCGACTGAAGCCTGGGACGATTTGCTTACTCACTTAATCACCGCTAAACTGGACCCCATAACTAACAAAGAATGGGAAAGCAGGCAAACTTCAAACGAGCTTCCGACAATAAATCAGCTTATTGAATTTTTAACCCACAAATGCCAAACGTTGGAAGTTATATCCAAAAGTGCAAATCAACAACCAATCGCTCCTAAGTCGAAATCGGTCTTCCATAAATCTCCATTAACACATGTTTTAACAAAGAGGCTTATTTGTCAATTATGCTCCCAAGAACATTATGTAGTTCACTGTGACAAATTCTTAGCGATGCCTATTGAACAAAGAATCGCGGAAATGAAGTCAAAAAGAATGTGCTTAAACTGCTTAAGAACCACAGCTCATCGTTGTTTTGCAAGCACTTGTAGGAAATGTCACAAACGCCATAACACCCTTTTACATTTACCTGTTCAACAATCACAGGTTATGGAAAATGCAGTTCAAGCAATTGCAACGTCGCAATCGGATTCAATCAATGGAAATAATTCAACCGACCAAGCACAACATGCTACAACTAGTTACCACTCGCTGCCATCACAGGAATTATCTACAATTTTATTATCAACAGCATTAATTAATGTTTATGACAGCAGTGGAAATCAACACGTTTGCAGGGTTCTTCTAGATTCCGGTTCACAATCAAATTTTGTAACATCTTCGTTAGTAGCGCGCCTAAATTTGCCCAAAGAATCAAAGGCCACGCCGGTAGCAGGAATTAATCAAGCTAGTGTTCAAGTTCACCATGCAGTAACGGTATGCTTTAAATCTCGTTTTAATGCATTTGGAGCAATAATAAAATGTCTTGTTTTAAACAAAATTACAGAAAATTTACCGCAAGTATCCATCTGCAAAACAAATTTTGTTATACCACCAAATATAAAACTTGCGGATTCAGAATTTTTCACCTCTAAAGAAGTGGATATGTTAATTGGAGCAGAACTATTTTGGAGATTGTTATGCATAGGTCAAATCAAGAAGACAATTAATCAACCTCTACTTCAAAAGACACATTTAGGCTGGATTGTGACAGGCAAAATCGTATTAAATAACATAACTACAAGTACAGTTTGCAATTTGTCTACATCTGCAAATTTGGATTTCGACCTTCGACGTTTCTGGGAGCTTGAAGATTGCAAACCTCACGGAAATTTGTATTCCGATGAAGAAAATGCGTGTGAAAATCATTTTCTGGCTAATATGACACGTGATATTAACGGTCGCTTTATAGTAAAACTGCCTACTAAAGCAAACATCAAACTACTCGGCGAATCATATGAAGCAGCTTTGAAACGTTTTTTAGCCCTCGAGAAAAGATTGAATAAACAACCAGCCATAAAATGTCAATATCATAACTTTATGAAAGAGTACGAACTACTTGGCCATATGAAGCTTGTAACCAACACCGCTAATACAACAACAACATATTATCTGCCTCATCACGCTGTGGTCAAAGAAGACAGTCTGACAACCAAGCTCCGAGTCGTCTATGACGGCTCGGCAAAAACATCCAGTGGTTTATCATTAAACGACATACTAATGGTAGGACCTCCAATTCAACAAGACATATTTGAAATATTGCTAAGGTTTCGAATTCACAAATATGTCTTGACAGCGGATATTGAGAAAATGTATCGCCAAGTAAGGGTCAACGAGGAAGACGTTAATCTACAAAGAATACTTTGGAGAAGATCCGAGGACGAACCGGTATCAATTTATCAGCTAATGACGGTCACTTATGGAACAGCTTGTGCACCATTTCTAGCAATGAGATGTCTACGTCAGCTAGCCGTTGAACAACAAGAGCGTTTCCCTGAAGCAGCACGTACAATTTTGAGGGATTTTTATGTAGACGACGGATTATTTGGAGGAGATTCCATTCAAGAAGTAATCACCACTAGAAATGATCTCATTGTGCTATTACAGCAAGCTGGCTTTACATTACGAAAATGGGCTTCCAATGAAAATAAATGTTTAGAAAATCTCCCAGTTCACAATACAGAGGCAAATACATTGTTTCTTGACAAAAACAAGCAGAACAAAACGTTAGGACTATTATGGAAAGCTGCCAACGATTCACTACAATATTCTATAAAGGCAGACAAAACCAGAGACAGAGTAACCAAAAGGACAATTTTATCTGCAGTTGCCAGTATTTATGATCCCCTTGGTTTACTTGGACCTGCTACGATAACGGCAAAATTGATAATGCAGCAGTTATGGCAGTTAGGACTCGAATGGGATGAATCACTTCCAATCGAATTATATACAACCTGGAATCAATATAAAAATCAACTTTCTGTTTTAAATAACATTTCAGTAAATCGAAGAGTGGTTTGCAATTCTCCCAGGACTGTCCAACTTCATTCTTTTTGTGATGCGTCTGAAAATGCATATGGCGGCTGTGTCTACATCAGATCAGAAGATTACCATGGCAACGTCACCACACGACTCTTATGTTCCAAATCGCGAGTAGCTCCACTAAAAAAGATCACATTACCCAAACTTGAATTATGTGGAGCGCTACTTCTAGCTCAGTTATTTCAAAGAGTCAACGCAGCGCTAGGATTAAGATTCGATAATGTCCAAAAATAACACTAGCATGGCTATCAGCAGCCCCAAACACCTGGAAAACCTTCACTGCCAATCGCGTATCACAGATTCAAGAAATAACTCGGCAATATTCTTGGCGGCACGTTCGTACATTTGACAATCCTGCAGACTTAATTTCAAGAGGTATTCAGCCTATTCAACTGCAAAAATGTAATATCTGGTGGACTGGACCAACGTGGCTCTCTCAAAATTCAAGCGAATGGCCAGTTCTACACCAGTTTAATAATAACATCCAAGATCTACCAGAAAAACGGAAAATCGTAGCGGCCGTAACCAGTGTGGCAGAAGTACCATTGTTTGAAAAGTATTCATCACTCACCAGGCTAATAAGAGTGACAGCCTACTGTTTACGCTTTATAAATAACATACGAAATCCCAAGGAACTACGATTTACCAGAAATCTAACACCAATGGAACTGGAAGGTGCACTCCAACGGTTAACCAAACTGGCTCAAAATCAAGAGTTTTCTCAAGAAATTCAAGATTTGCTGAAGAAACAACCTATAAGTCGCAAGAGCAAGATATTGTCGCTAAACCCCTTTATAGACGAACAAGGAGTCCTCAGGGTGGGCGGCAGATTAAAACATGCAGCTGTACCATACGAGCAACGTCATCCAATTTTGTTACCTGCTTCACATGCACTAACAAACCTAATTGTTAGGAATGAGCATATAAAACATTTGCATGCAGGTCCACAATTATTGATGTCATTAATTCGACTAAGATTTTGGCCTTTGCGAATACGAAATGTTGTACGAAAAATAATTCGTAACTGCGTGATATGTTTTAAATCGAACCCCACTAGAACTCATCAGTTAATGGGTAATCTACCACAACATAGGATTATACCATCTAGACCATTCAATGTATGCGGAATCGATTATGCGGGACCATTTTTAATAAAAGAAGGCACCAGACGATCAAGCAGCGTAACAAAGGCGTATCTTGCAATTTTCGTTTGTTTTACCACAAAGGCTGTTCATTTAGAGCTAGTGAGCAGCTTGACCAGCGAAAGTTTTCTGAACACACTAAAAAGATTTATTTCACGTCGAGGAAAATGCTCCCACATTTATTCTGATAATGCAACTAATTTTGTGGGAGCAAAAAATGAACTGGTTGAGCTGCAAGATTTTCTAACAAGGGCCGAAAACCAGCAAAAAATTGAAGAATTACTCTCGGAAGAGAACATCACCTGGCATTTCATTCCTGCGCGATCCCCACACTTTGGTGGAATATGGGAGGCAGCTGTCAAATCTGCTAAAAAACATTTACGAAAAATTGTCGGTGATGCCAAACTCACGTTTGAAGAAATGTACACTCTATTAGTAAAAATAGAAGCTTGTCTGAATTCACGTCCTTTAACACCATTTTCCAATAATCCTAATGACTTGACAGCCCTCACCCCTGGGCATTTTTTGATCGGAGATTCCTTAGCGGCTCTTCCGGAAAATACTTTTCGGGAGGTCCCTACAAACCGTCTATCTCGTTGGGAGCGAGTGTGCCAGCTAAATCAACATTTCTGGAAGAGATGGAGCACGGAGTATTTAGCAACCCTTCAGCAACGGACCAAATGGAAGAACAACCCATTCAAACCAATTGGAGTCAACGACATGGTTCTACTACGGGATGATAATTCACCCTCCTACACGTGGCAATTGGGTCGTGTCCAAGAACTTCATCCAGGTGACGACGGCATAACTCGTGTAGTGACATTAAAAACTGCAAGGGGTGTAGTGAAACGGGCTGTGTCAAAGGTGTGCGTGCTACCAATCGAACAAGACGATGTTTCTAATTTAAGAGTGTAGGTTAAGAGAAACAGACATTTACTTTAGTTTAATTATTCATTAACGATTATTATCTATTCTATGTAAACATTTTCTATTATCTTGTGCAAGTCAATAATGTTACTATTGTCCAGTGAATTTTGAAACCTACATTTCAAGGTGGGCGGTATGTTTAATCTAAAAGACACCACTAATATTTTGGGCTATTTTGGGCCCAGGTAGAAGAGCGAGGGCACACAGGAACCGAGCCGACAAGGGTCCACACACACACATGTGCGGGCAGTTGCCAATTCACATTTGTCGTAACAAGTTGTTTTCAATATTTGGTTAAGTTTGTTGTGAATAAATAACATTAAAATCAGCGAGAGTTTTATTGGTGCTTCAATTAAATAATACGAGAAATTAAGAAGCAAAACCTACACCACGTAAAAATATATGAATGAGTGTGAATGAAATGGAGAATAAAGGACGGTCCTCAAAGGGCTTTCGACTACATCTGCTTCTCTTCTCCTACTACATATAGCTTTTATTCTCCTACTACTTTCAGCATTTTGTCTAGACCCGGTGGTGCACCTACTTTTCGGCTATTTTTTCAGTTTTCTCGCTGTACCAAATTCTTTAGTCTGTATTTGTTGATTATTTGGATTAGTTCCTGTATTAATATGAATAAATAGTCGTTCTACAATTGTCGGATTTGGTGACATGAAATCACTTATTTAAACAGATGAAGGCCAAAAGAAGTTACAGCATCCTGTAACCCTTAGATGGTACTGGAGTTGGTGACGATGCAGCTCACACAACTTTCCTAGGTTTTATATATGTGATAGATAGATGGGCTTTAGTTTTTATCTAAATCTATCACTTGGTGTTTTTGGGGGGTGGTTCTTTTTGAGCTCGATTAAAGCTATTTCTAAATGGACCTAGAACAATTGACAAAAAATGTATTTTTTTATACTAAACGTTATTTCAAATTCTGATATAAAACTTTTATTTCAAATTTATTATCATTGCTGTTGCGCAGTTCTCTGTTACACTTTTTCTTAACGAGGCTCAGGTACGTCGCGAACGATTAGATTTAAAAAAGTGATTGAAACGTTTTCACCACCATAAGTTGTGTTGGTCAAAGCTGAGACAACCTAACCGAGCGTACCTGTAGAGAAATCTAATATTTAATTTTGAAGATTTTAGGATTGCATGAACATTACCTACACTTTTATGCATAATAATAGAAAAACAAGATATTCATTTTGATGCATAGCATCTTTGTCCCGTCTTAAAGCAAAAAGCAGTTTGAAGATAATTATGAAGCTTCAAATAAAACTGGTATTTCTGAGATCAACATACCTCGCGCAACTCTAGCTTTCATACCCCATAAGCTCAGCACTGAAATAAAATTTATACCCCCAAATATCTCCCTACCTGGAATTTTTAGGTAGACACTGATTATAGGGTGTCACTTACGAGTAAGAGGTAACTGTCGTCTGATAAAATGATCAAAATGTTTAGAACCAGAAAACAATCTTTTTCGTTTTTCGACATTTTTTGGGGTATTTGGGCACCGAACGATGCATCGCAGTGACACCAAAGTCTGGTACCATCGCTCCGAAGCTTCATAGAACATGTTCGTAAATTTTCATGGAAATTTGTCCGCTAGAGATCTCCTCCCTGGAAATCTTGGGTACATATTGACTATGAGGTATCATTTATGAGTAATAGACAAATGTGGTCTGTGAAGATAATCAAAACCATTAGTAATTTTTGTGGAAAAAAAATCGTCTTTTCAACATTGTTTGGGATATTTGGGCCTCATCACCATAATATTGCAGGATTTTGAAAACTCCAGCTCTATCTTACAGTTTCTGCTGCTCGCAAGTCGTGCTTAATTGTTTTGGATGTTAAGCAATAGAGGGCGTCCTGGGTCACGTTTTGGAATGTTTTCTATGAGCCATTTACATAATTATTTTAACGATATCCTGGCACCGCCCTAGTGCACTTTGGAGGCAAGACTCAGCTTGTCTTAAAGCCTGCGTGCTGGTTTAAGCGTCCAATTTCTAGCAAACTTTTGTGCAATTTGCTGCAACAACTGTAGCTCACGTGTGTAGGAAAGAGATGGTTCTAGATGCTCGATGTCCGTTACCTACTAGGTTTTTGAAAGAAGTCTCCTTCGAGCTTTCTTCGAGTATGGTTGCCAAGCCTAAAACTGTTTTGTAGTGTTCAAGCCCCCCCTGGAGATTTATACTAAGTCGCGCGAGGGAGGGGGGGGGGTACGTTAAGTTAAGATTCTGTAGTGCCTGGACTTTTAAAGTAGCTTTACTGTTTGTTTGCGCCGTTGATTTCCGCATTTATCTCGTCGCAGAAAGTTGTGATTGCAGCGGGGTGTCAGTCAGTGTTTAGAGGCGCTAAGTTTTACCGAGGGTGGGAGGCCCATATCGGGAGAATCAGCTCCAAGTTGCTTTTGCGGATTTAATAAAGGGGCTTTTAAGGTGTCAGCGTCCTTTAGAGGAACTGCGGTTGCCGAGATTTCCAATTTGTGATTGTTTCTTTCTATTTTCCCATTGGAAATTTATCTGCGTAACCGGTGCAAAATATAAGTTTCGTCGACAGTTGAGTGTGCAACAGCTCTAACAGCAACAGTCGGATACGATACAGAGCTGCTAGGGTGCTGCAGATATTGTGTTTCTCTAATTTTAAGTGCTAACGGTGTACAGTGATGTGGTCAGCTAATTGACAAAGTGATGGTTTTTAAGAAATCCATTTGACGCCGTAATTTACTAATAAACTTGAGTAGTGTCAAGTAACTAATAACCTGAGTATTTAATACAGTCAATAGTTAAATTTAGCAGTTTGTAATTGTTTTATGATAGTATATAGGTAATAGGAATAACTTTTCTCGTAACGTTTAGTTTGTGTTAATTATGTATATGCGTATATTCACATTCCATATACTTAAATTAAATTGCATGCGACTTTTGGGTCATAAGATTTGTTTGTGTGAGTAAGGGGGTTTTGCTGCTGCAGGCTAAATCCGACGTAGCTGGACGCTGACCGTGGCACACGAGCACTGTCGATAAATCAAGAGAATTGTTTCAATTTCCTACTTTAAAGAACAGCTCTGCCTTTAATTTCAAAGCCGTGGTGCGCAATTCACAATATTTCATTCAATCTAACAAGTCGCCGCACTAATTAACGAATATCGATGTGAACCACGACCGTCCCAGCTAATGTAGCTTGCAAAAATCTATTATAGTAAAATGGTAACCAGTTTTATGTCGTAATTATAAATTCGCCTGTAACAGCACCCACAGGGGCAGACATTTCATGGGAACTGCTAAAAATATTGGAAAAAATGAAAAAAGATAGAGGATGAAACATGTCAATACTGCCAGAATGAACTAGATGATGCGGGACACACAATCTTTGCTTGCAATAGACCAGAAGAAATAGGATTGTAGAGATAAAAGGATGAACCGTCTGGCCGTATATCCTTCTTGTAGAGACGACGGAAGAGGAGCAACGTTAGAAATATATAGAAGATATGTTTTATGAAATCATAGAAAGGAGAGGGAAAGATAAAAAGAAGAATAAAGTATAAGTACAACACTAAGGAAAACAGAAGATGGCGTGTTAACCCCATTAAGGAAGGGGAAGGGGTTTTAGTCCTTATGCAACCAACGGATTCCGGGATTGAACCATGTTAATGTTAAGATATAAGGTCTCAACATCTCGTTTACTACTTTTATGAGGGGTTTTGTCTGGAGAAGGAGCAAAGAGCACGGTAACTCAATAAGTAAACCACGCCAGAGGCAAAACTCTCGCAAGGGTAAGGGATAGAAGAGCACGGTAACTAAACATGTCAACCACTCCAGAGACGAAACTTTTGTACCGATCGAAAGGAAGCAACATTTATAGTCAAAAATCGTAGCGGTTAAGTCAACAGAGCGGTAGGCGGGATTTAGAAATAAGCGCTTTCCACATGGAAGGCTGCGGGTGACCTTTGTCTAGATTGAGATTATTGGGGTGGTTGGAAATCTCAATGGCTGCTCGAATATTTCTTCTAAAGAGGAATAAGGATTTGCCGATGATAGCAGTTAAATCAAAAATAATCTTATTTATTTATTGTAAAGCAAGCAAAACTGTAGTCAAAACCCAGTAATATTGGCTGGTATCGCATTGATGTTCAACGATGGTTGCTGATGACAGGAGATCCAACCTATGACAATACTGGTGTTCAAAGATAGGGGTTTTTAATGAACGTCCTGTTTCACCAATGTACACAGCTCCACAGGAGCAAGGGATTCTACAAACGCCTTTTGATGACTTGGTGTTTAAGTTATTTCTGGATAAAGAAAGTATCTGTAATATCTTGCTTGGAGGTGTAAACGCTGTTTTCATGTTTTGTTTCAAAAAAACTTTTTTATACGATTGGTGGTTGATTTAAGGAAGAATTACTATTACTGCGGAAGGATCAGTTCTCGGAGGTATGGGTGGTTGTGGATGATAAAGAAACCAATTAATTTTAGTGTGTGATAACTGCCGTGGAGATGTAAATGCAGCGTTATTCACGACATCTAAAAACATTTTCTGTCAGGTTTATTAAGTGAGTAGAAGCGTTTTAATAACAACAACTCTGATCAATATTTCTTTTAAATAAATATTGGATATCTGCCTTGGCATAATATATGTACTCTGAGTTTCAGTCTCAAAAAGTTACATAGTACATCATGTAGGTATATTAATGTCAAGAGTATGAGCAAAAGTAAGCAAAGCATGTGGTTACCCCAATATTGATAATCGATTTTGCATTTTTTTCTTGTGTGATTGTTTATAATTTAGTTTTAGAAATATTTTGTAATTTATGCTTATTAATTAAGCCCTTATTCAGACATTTTTTAAAAATCTGGGTGTTTGTAGATTGTTCTATTTCTATCATCCGTATTTATTTTAGAATAAACACGAAATGTCTTAGTTTCCAAGAGAAAGACGTTGCAGACGAAGGCCTGTCTTATAATAGTTGATGGTAATTAAACGGCTGAATGCTTCAGAAACAGCATTAGGCCGTATCTTTGCACAAATACCTCTGTAACGGCAAGAGAAAATTTTTATTTGTAGCAGAGCATACAACTTTTGGAACACAATATTCTAAAAGGAGACTGTCTAATTAACTAGCAAGCGAAATATGTGAACTATCGATTGCTGATGTACTCGTAAATGGAGGGTTATTTTAAGAGTGAAGGAGTAGAGTTTTAGTAAACGGACTATTTTGTATTGTTATAGTTCATTTCATTTGTAGCTCAAGCTTACGCATAATGCACTATTCTTCCGTCTATTCTAAAATTCATTCAACAAATGTCAGAGCTACTCACAATATTTGATGTTAATATGGGGGAGCATATATTCCCAGAAAGCAGAAATGGTTTTTTCAACCTTGTTAAAGCTTACATTTAATGCATCCTCAAGAGGCATTTTGAGCATAAATGCAAATTTCTCATTGGAGTACTATTAGGTATCCGAATATATAGATGTTACAGTTCTTGGATGGGATGGTTTTGTAATGCCATTTAATGTTTATAGCGAAACGTGGTCTAATTTTTAATTTATAGTTTCTACGTACACATTCAAATAGGTCGCATTTTTACGACCAAATTGATATTTTTATATTTTAACAGTAAATGTTGAAACCCCTTTCGGTACCATAACATAAAAATCGTAGATAACGTCGTGTATATAAATGCAAATTTTTGCCTTTACAAGTGTACCCAACATGAAGATCATCGCTGTTGTAGTCTTTTCCCTAGTTTCTGGTAAGTTGACCTTTATATTCGACTAACTTATTCTACTGTTTTTATTTTATTTTCATTATCGAAATAAAGGGTCAATTAAAAATAACTCAATATTTTTTATTACCGACCATATACCTATAAAGCCTAAGTAAATCCTACAATCTCCACATATAAATAGAACATTTTTGCAGCGGTGCTAGCTGTACCATTGGACCACATAGCCGTCCATAATGTCAGCCAATTTAGCGGCGAAAGGATAGTGGGTGGGACTCCAGCTCAGAGACGTGAATTCCCGTATCAGGTATCTTACCAAAAGTACAACACGCACTTCTGTGGAGGATCAATTTTAACCGAAACGTGGATTTTGACAGCGGCACATTGTCTCGCGGGTACAGTCGATACACGAATTGTTGCAGGTATTACAAATTTAGGTGAACACCATCAGGATGTCCAAATTCGTAATATTCAGCAGGAAATAGGCCACCCCCGTTACCCAGGGTAATATTCTCCGTATGCATTTACGTCTAGTATTTGTTGAGTTTAATTTTTAGAGGGGGTGCAGTACACCCCTATGACATTGGTTTGTTACGTTTGACACAGGCACTGCAGTGGGGTGCCGCTGTAAAACCAATTTCTCTTCCTCGAGCAAACGATCAGCACACCGGAATGGTATGGTTGACCGGATGGGGTGATCTCAGCAGTTTTGATCCTAACACTCCTACTGCCCTGCAGAAAGTTCGCATGAGTCTTCTATCGCCACAACGTATGAATATTATATACGTGAATTGTAAGGTATCTCTCTCATGTTCAACCTTTTTAGAATGTAAAAATAAGGACTCTACTGTGGATTCTACCATGGTATGCGTGGATGGTTCTAATACCGGAGCATGCAGTGGAGATAGTGGTGGTCCTATGGCGCAGAATGGGGTTGTCGTAGGTGTTGCATCATGGGTTCATGTACCTTGCGGAAGCGCCCTTTCCGTTTACACTAGAGTTTCCAGTCATCTTCAATGGATTAGACAATATGTTCGAGTTTAGGAGAGCGGGGACCTTCCAATTTAAACGTTGTAGGCTTAGAAAATGTTCGGATTGTGATGGAAGAAATTAACAACGTGGCTAAATTTACCATTAAAATAATAATCGTTATTATGAGCTATTTTTCTTACTTAAATTGGAAATAACAAAATAAAGCCAACAACAAGTATTTTGAAATGCAGACTTATATAATGATCCATTCTTTAAACATCCTTTAGGAAACTACATGTAGAGGAATATTAAGTAACCCTTGAAATAGGCACTTTTTTGTTTTTTGGCATAGTGATCGTGAAAGTAGTTTTTTTAAAGAAAAACTCGTATTCAAAGTACCACTCTTTTTAACGCAAAAATCGTAAAAAAAGTTACACTTTTATTAACTATTTTATTGAAATGTCAATTTGACAGTTGTCAGTTCCGAAGTCTTTTTCGACTAAATTTCGAGTTACAAGAGATCACTATGCAAAAGAACTACGTATACAAAATTTTCATTCATTTCCTTGTTTAACTCAGGCTTCGCCCTTGGTATCAAATTATAAATTCATGAAAAAAAGAATTACTTTCAAAACTAGTACAAATTACTACTTTTTTCATAGTGATCATGAAAGTCGTCTTTTTTTTAACGAACAATCGTATTGAAAGTACCACTTTTTTTAACTATTTTATTGAAATGTCAATTTGAAAGTTGTAAATTCCGAAGTCTTTTTCGACTAAATTTCGAGTTACAAGAAATAACTACGCAAAAAAACTGCGTGTACAACACGTTTTGAAAGTCTCGTTTTTCATTCATTTATTGATCAACTCGGGCTTCGCCCTCGTTCTTCTTCTTATAGTCCTTCTCCTATCGGAGGTTGGTTATCATCATTGTTATACGTATTTTGTTGACGGCGGCTCTGAATAATTCGGTGCTGCTGCAGTTAAACCAATCTCGTAGATTTTTCAGCCATGATATCTTCCGCCTGCCAACATTCCTTTTTCCTTTAATTTTTCCCTGTATTGTGAGTTGGAGCAGTGCATATTTGGAATTTCTCATTATATGACCCAAATACTCAATTTTTCTCTTTTTATCGTGTATATAACCTCACATTCTTTATTTATCCTCTCAAGAACCTCTCTAGTACTGACTCTATCGACCCAAACTATACGCCACATTCTGCGGTAGCACCACATTTCAAATGCTTGTATTTTATCCAAATGTTTTTTCTTAAGTGTCCAAGTTTCTACACCATAGAGTAAGATGGAAAACACATAGCATCGAAGCATCCGTATCCGAAGTTCAATGTTGATGTTCCGACTACAAAGTACTTTCTTCAATTTTACAAACGAGGATCTGGCCGTTTCTATTCGGGCTCTTACTTCCGTTGTTTGATCTCCTGTTTGTTCTAACCAAGTTCCAAGGTATTTGTAGGTCTGTATTCTTTCTATGATGGCGTTTGTGATTCTTAAATTTTCTTGATTCTGTGGGGACTTTGTAATTACCATCCATTTGGTCTTATTGAAATTTGCCCTCGTTATCAAACTATAAATTCATGAAAAAAAGAATGACTTTCAAAACTAGTAAAAATTCCAATTTTTTGCATGGTGATCATGAGAGTCGTCTTTTCTTAAGAAGAAATCGTATTAGAAGTACCACTTTTTTAACTATTTTATTGAAATGTCAATTTGATAGTTGTAAATTCCGAAGTCCTTTTCGACTAAATTTCGAGTTACAAGAGATCACTATGCAAAAAAACTACGTGTACAACACGTTTTGAGTGTCCCTTTTTTCATTCATTTGCTTGATTAACTCGGGCTTCGCCCTCGTTATCAAATTATAAATTCATGAAAAAAGGAATGACTTTCAAAACTAGTACAAATTACTATTTTTTGCATAGTGATCATAAAAGTAGTCTTTTTTTAACGAAAAATCGCATTGAAAGTATCATTTTTTTAACTATTTTATTGAAATGTCAATTTGAAAGTTGTAAATTCCGAAGTATTTGTCGACTAAATATCGAGTTACAAGAGATCACTACGCAAAAAGCTATGTGTACAACACGTTGTGAAAGTCTCTTCGCCCTCGTTAATCAAACTGCAAATTCATGAAAAAAAGTATGACTTTCAAAACTAGTTGTACAAATTACTATTAGAGACACTAAGCTATGGCAAGCCCATTACGTAATTTGCATTTGGTTAAATCTAACTTCTTTAAGTAGTTATACCACGTGTTAAAAAAAACTCATTTAGGGTAGACCTTAGAAATAAAGATAGAAAATCTAGTAATGTCTTAACTTAAGTCTGTATGTGAATGTCAGATTGCAATGTGGTTATGAAAACATCTGTCACTGTGACAGGTAAAAGTTTACACTGCATTCAGTTTATGTATCAAGCAAAAAGGAAAATAAGATGGCATGTACACAACAATAATAATAATCATAACGGTCAATAACAATTGTATTTATTAAGTGTTTTGTATATTTTTAGGAAAATAATTCAAGGTCAAGATGTAATTTAGTTCTCTCTGACTTGGTAGTTCATTTGCATCAATGGGTATATCTTAAGTTACGGCAAACTTCAATTTGATCATGGCATGCTGCGAATGAGTTTTTTTTTTGGAACACACGATATATTCGTAAAGATATCTTTTTTATTCAATCAAACAATTGAGAAATGAAAAGTTTTCGTTTGCATGGAATATCTGGAAGAATGTCAAAGGGTCAGGGGAAATATAAAATTTATCTAGTTTTGTACATTAGATATGCAGCACTACAGTCTACTTGCAATGGTATCTGAACGTTCAACAAATACCCACGAAACAAAATGATCTTAAGGGACTGTAAAATGCTAAAAATTTAACCATGTGAACCCATATTATATTGGATTTGGATACAATACCTGATCACTATTTCTTGGAATGTGGACGAATTTTAATGATATTGTTCCAATTGAAAACGTCATTAAGATAAATCGTTGCTGTATCACCAATTTGTCTCAACCAAACGTACAACACAGTGGAATGGTTTGGTTATCTGGATGGGGAAACAAAGAGACGTCAAGTGCTTTGCAGATGAATCTAATATAAAATTAAGTTATGGACATAACGTATCAACCTGTGAAGTACTTAACTGTAGTTAATTGAATGTGAATGTGCTACAACGGTATATAACAGTCATTATGGTGCTTGCGAAAATATCATTGCGGTCTATACTAAAGTAATAGATTGTTATCCATGGATGAGGCAATATGTTCGTGTTTAAGAGTCCTCCTTAGAATGTACTCTCTTACTTCTTACTTTCTACAACAAAGCGTAAAATGTAAGTGGTGCACTGTTATTCATTCTTAAATAAACAGTTTTGGTCCAAACCTTAATTTCTCGTTGAACTTTTAAGCAAGATTTGTTGTATTTTTAGCTTCAATATAATTTTATTGCTGTCGTATTAAATACCACCAAATTATCATGAGGTAAATAGTTAAGCATTGAAAACCATAGTATATACCTGGCATATTCAGAAATTCAGTTCCAATCGATTACAAAAATGACAAGATATTTTATTTTTCATTTTAGTAGTATTGTAATCGCGAAGAAACAATGAGATTTTCTCTATTCCGTTTGTCTGTCAGTCTGTCTGTCTGTCTGTTGGCGGTATAACTCAAGAACTATATTTGAAAAAAGACAATACTTTACATGCAGATTGTATATCTACCTGGCATGAAACCGAAAAAATTTCGGACAAATATATACAGGGTAAGCATTTAAAAAAATAAAATTTTGCTTATTTTTGCTTTAACTGACAAATAGATAAAAGTAGAAATTTGTACATATCTCAGGATTTACCCTTGACAAAAACGGAAAAGAAGAGATACACAATAAATGTTCTAAAGTAGCGAACGCCTGCTTTATTTCGGGCAGCAATCAAAGCATTAAGATCACATACGTTGGCTCGTTCGTAGGCGCTGAGGTTAGAATCCCACTGCGGTATTTTTTTAAAATTTGAAATTGATTTAATTCGCTTTGTTTATTTAATTTGCACTCAGCCAACAGCCGTTAGGCCAATTACAGGCGTCGCTGTGCAGTTATGAGGACTTCCAAACCCACTAACGACTGTCATGATGTTGTATGACCGCCGGGACCAACTTTGTTCCGTGATAGCCGTACCACGAGGCGCCGAGAGATGCAGCCGTGGAACTCCCATCCAAGTTCTGACCAGAGACAGCGTTGCTTAACTCTGCTGATCGAACGTGGACGCTTGTTCAAGCTACACCACTCGGGACCTATTAAGTGTTTGCTTTTATTGTTTCAGTATTATTACGAAGGTGGACATATTTTTACCCCTATTTTTTTTAAAAATTTTTTAGTGACAACGCCCACTTGCGAGGGAAGTTTTGAGTAAAGCCCTCTACATATTTTTACTTCCTTTTACAATAAAGGAAGTATTGGATTCACCGCAAAAATACGAAATTGAGTTTTCAACAGATCTTCACCCCAAAAAAACATGTTTTTGTTCATTGGTCTGTCTGTGTGTCTGCCTGTCTGTGTCTGTGAACAGAATATCTCAAAAACGAAGAGAGGTATGGCGTTGAAACTGCATATATAAGTTTTGTGTGCTATGTAGATGCGACAACAAGCTTTTGAAGAAAATCGCATAACCGGAAGTATGGCTTGTGACGGCTCTAAAGATTGTTTCCAAACTCGACATTTTTATTATATTTTTAATGTGCATTGATGTGTGATAGGTGATTTCTTTTTGAATATCTCTAAAATGAGTTTCTTTTGTTTTTTATTTTTTTAACTTTTATTTTAAATAGAACACCCGGTATATTATTACATTTTTGAATTCAGCTTAAAATTTTAGAGAAAATTTATCTTTTCAGCTGACGCTCTATTTTGTACGTTTTCTGTAGAATTTGTAATTTTTGAAAATTTTTGACAAATGCTTAAAAGTTAAAATTCAAACTCTTGCCTAATTATAAGGTCACTGTAAAAGGAAGTTGTGTGCGTGTATCACACCAGATTTTTTTTTATTAGTATTTGCTTAAATGTATCATAGGCTACTTCTCTACATAATCACCGTTTAAATTTAAATATTTATCATAGCGTGGCACAAGCGTTTATTTGTTAGTATCTGTGAAAGTTGCTTCCAACTTTTTCATCCAATCCTGAACCAGAGTTTAAAATTTCCTTTAGTATTGCATCGCTGCTCTGCTAAACATTTCTGAAGGTGAAGAAAGAGATGAAAATCACTAGGTGCAAGATCGCTGCTATAGGGCCAATGATAAAAAATTTCCCAATCAAATTATGTCAACAGTTCTCGTGTCAAAGCGGCTGCGTCAGGTCGGGCATTGTCATGCAGCAACACAATTCCTGAACTGAGAAGACCTGGCTTTTCCTTATCTTTGTAAAGTAGCAGAGTAAGGATCTGCATTTATTGTTGTTCTTTGTTCCATGAATTCTACGAACAAAATACCAAGACTGTCCCAAACTACGGTAAACATGATTTTCCGGTTGGACAGGGTTCGTTTGAATTTGTTTGGTTTCAGTAATCCACTATGTCGCCATTGCACTGATTATTGCTTATTCTCTGGTGTGAGTCCAATATGGACCATCAGCGTTGTAGCGCTCCAAAAATGCCATTGTCGCTGTAATGCTCTTTGCCTTGTGTTCCTCAGTGAGCATTTTCGGTACCAATCTCGAGCACACTTTATGATAATGCAATTTTTCTGTCACAATTTCATGCACCAAAGATCGTTAAATTTGTGGAAAACGAGTGTCCAATTCGGAAATTGTAAACCTTCTGTATTCACTGATTTTCTCGTTCATTCTACCGAAGGTTTTCCATTTCGCTCTTCACCGTGAACGTTTGTCCTGCCTTTGTTAAACACCATCTTCTTATCATTCTATCACTTATTACATGCTCACAATAAACTTCACAAATTTTCCAAAAAATATCTGCGGGACAAACTTTTTTTTGCATTAAAAAATGTAATCACATATGGTATTTCACAACATAACGAATTGTCTATAACTGTGCTCATTTTGACACAACGTGACAAGTCTGCTGTAAGCGATATATGAATAATTTGTCTTCCAAAGCTTTCTTATTTTAATACTGAAGCTTTTCTGGCCAGATTTGCCTAAATACAATCATTTGCTTAAAACATATCCACTATCGGAACTTCGTAACATCGTAACATCACGGAGGGCGGTTGCTAGAGAATAGTTTATTAACAGACGTTTGACTGATTGCCAGTTACATCGTTTAATAAATTATTCTTAAAATATATAATTTTTATTACTAAAAATTTTGAACGGCACACGGCCGATACGCAAATAACGAACTTGTTTGATTAGAAACCTCGGCTATCGCTTTACAAAATTCAGGCGAGTTCGTTATTTGCTATATTTTGTCTAAATGGCGTTAATATCTATTTATTTTTCTTCATTTTCTTCTTTCCTGTTTGTCTGTTCTGACTTTAATTTATATGGCAGAGTAGAAAAAGCGAAAAATATGTTGGTAAAATATTAGAATAATGAGAAATAGAAATTTTAACAAATAAATTCAGATGATCTAAGTATATGTTTTATGTTATATTCCTGTTTTGCTTCCAGGGATGCTTAGATTAATTATATTTGTACGTGGTATGGATAAAGTTGGTTGGTTTTTAAAATCCGCCACACAATCATATGATCTATACCTTCCACTAATGCAATTCTTCGAGTTGAATCATCTGCATTTTCCTCAGCGGGATTCAACACACGTTCTTACAAGTTCAAAGCTCGTGTAATTTGTGGATTGCCGCGATCTCACTACAGGTTTGAAAGATTCTGTTTTTCTTAATCTAATATTGGTGTGGTTGGTCTGCGTAAAGTCTTTCTGCACCCCCCCCCCCCCTCCCCTAATGACTGAATCAACTGTCACTGACTGAAAACAAGAAGCAAGGATTACCTACTTGATAATGGTCCGAAAAGCTTAAATGCGCGTAATCAGTGATTTTAAAATTCATTGCTGTAACTCAGTAACGAACCATTTTAGGACATAATAGTAGTTTATATACCAAGGCACTGAAGTATAACTTTTCATCACGAATGTGGATTTAGTTGCCGAGGCCCGTAGGGCCAAGGCAAATAAACCACATGAGTGATAAAAAGGAACTTCAGTGCCGAGGTGTACACTATGTTTTATTTGAAATCGAGAAATCGCGAAATTACAATATTTTAACCAACTTTTGTAGGTTATGTTCGGTCGATTGACGTTTATCTGCCGCCGCGCCACCTACAAAAAAGTCATAAAACAATGGATTACTTCACTGCCGATTTATCACATTTTAATGACGATTTCGGCGTACTTCACTGCCGATTTCAAATAAAGTACTTTTTTTTTCTATAATAATTTTCAAGGTCAACTTTCTAGGGGATAAGTTGCATTCCTGCAGGGTCCCTAGTTTTACTAATGTTGGTATATAGATTTTTAGTTCTTTTCTTCCATTAAAAAAATTATTGTCATTTTGACAAATATGTCATAATTTAATATCGCTTGCTTCATTTTTGCATTTAAAATATTTCTTGGTTTTCTTTGTTTATCCGATTTTATTGGTGATGATGATGATTCCATGTTAAAAAAAGTAATGTGTCAAGAGTTCAAATTAAGAAACTTTGACATTCAAAATTGACACATAACCATAATTTTGAAAAAGTTCTACCAACACGAGGTATAAAAATTTCCTAGCGTTTTAATCACATATCTACCAACATTGTAACACTTTGACAGTTATTATAGAATAAAAAACGTAGTTTATGTTTATATAAACGTGTTTCCTTATTTTTAATCGTAGAAGCCGCCTGTGTATAGTCAGCCCATCATTTTTGTTACATCCTGTATTGCGGTAAGCAGAATTGACCCTTTCAGACTTGCTAAACTCAGGTAACATTTAACGTGTCATAAAGAGGCACCTTAAGTCTAAATTAAAACTTCTCTCTGCACTGAATATACGTATGTATAGTTGTTACAGTTTAGATACGGCTTTACAAAACACGGCTTTGCATAAATTGCAAAGAAAAGAAACATAAAACTGTATTTCTAAAGTATTAAACATCTTTATAACCTGTTGCAAGATGCTTAATTTAGATAAAAGAGAAGGTTAGCAAAAAAGGGTTAAGACTTTTAGGAAAAAGGGTTGATTTCAAATTCGAATAATTTACAGAGGATATTACCTGGTAGGCTACATATATAAAAGAAGAAGTTAGCACAAACAAGGGGAGAAGAGGAGAAAGCCAGAATCCCTAAACTAAATACAAACCTGGACGAACCTCAACGTTAACCTGTGGAAGTTAAAATCACTTATATCCTTTTAAATTCGCATAGCCATTAAGTAGCTAAGGAAATTAAAGTGAGTTACAATGCTACGTTAGTAACAAAAGCCAAAAATATCAAAATAAACGCAAGAGAGGGTTCGATATCTACTAACCTCGACGACCACACAATTCTAGCGCCGAGCTTATTGAAATTACGGCTTTTGGCAACCGTAGGGTCTTAATGCCTAAACCTCCTAAAGAGAAGAGAAAGGTGCATCTGCAGTAGGGAAAAATGCTGACGACAACGACGATATCGAGTGTGATTTTGTTTCTTTTGCATGAAAGGGTGTTTAAGGTGGCTTGTACGTTGTACTCGTACTTCTCAAACAGTAGATGTATTTTCTAAAATAACTGAAGATGTGTCAACGTACACTGTTTTTTAACAGCTTGTAAGCGCAGATTTTAAGTAAGTTATTTATTCGATTTCATTGTTTATCATGACAAATGTATTATTTGGATATTATCAAAACATCGATCATGTATGGACTTTATTTTGCTAAATTAATTAACCATTAAGTCCTTTTACAACTTTTGTTATACCCATTAAATGCATTTTTGTGTTCAAAAGCTATACTTATACAGTGACTAATATTTTACTAAGGGATTTAGAAAGGTCTCCCCACATATTTTTGTTGATGACTGAAGTAAAGGAAGAAGTAGATGAATATGAGTTGTACCAAGTCATTCAATTCTCAATTCTTCAGAGATGAAATAGCAACTTTATTATGCAAGGTTCGGGTGGTAGATCAAGAACCGGCATATCATTGCAATTGAACATGGGCCTTGGGGTTTCCCTATAAATTAATTGAAATTATGTTTTTTTTTTATTATATGGGAAATAAAGCTGCTTATTATTATTATTACTAGCAACCAGTGAGACAAATGTCTCATTTAATAAAACAAAAAAGACCGTCCCGGACGGACCAGCGTCCCGGACGGACGGAAATCACGTGATTTCTCGAAAACCGGAAGTGTCACGTGACTGAAATTCGTTTCCTGATCTGACATGACCATTCCTTATATATAACTTTAATAACTTTTTTCTCTATCTCTTACGGTTTGGCTGCTGAAACAGCGTCCCGGACGGACCAGCGTCCCAGACAAGCCTATTATATATATAGATTATTATTATTATTATTATAATATGTATGCAGAATAAATGTGATAACTAGCAGTAACGCAATTTACGTAATATCCTATACACCATGAGAAAAAAATAAAAAACATTGCTCAATATTTTATGAATAATGGGCGGTATTGATAAAAATGCAAGATTCGTTGTTATAAACCTTGAACTTTTCAAGATTTGGGGTGGTTTGGCTTTCCATTTCACAATTTATGGAAAAACATAGTCTAATTTCTCCCTTCTGCGTTCGTCATGGACATTAAAATAAGCCACATGTTCGTAGACAAATCGATAATTATACTTTTATCAGTGAAACACTAAAAACCTTTGTCGGTACATAAAAATAGTAGATAACGCCGTGTATATAAATAAAAAAAAATGCCGTTACAAGTATACCCAAAATGAATATCATCACTGTTATAGTTCTTGCCCTGGTTTGTGGTAAGTTTATCTTTTCGGATACTTTACTGTTTTTATGTTATTTTCACTCTTCAACTATAGGGTAAATACAGATAGATCATAGTTGACTCAATATTTTGTTTTATCAAGTATATACCTATTGTACCTATAGAAAGTGATTAAATCGGAGAACCTTCACGAATAAAGAAATTTGATTTTTTAGGGGTGATAGCTGTACCGTTGGACACCATAGACGTCCATAATGTTAGTAAATTTAGCGGCGAAAGGATAGTGGGTGGGTATCCAGCTCAAAGACGGGAATTTCCGTATCAGGTATCTTATCAAAAGTACAACACCCACTTCTGCGGAGGGTCAATTTTAACCGAAACCTGGATTTTGACAGCGGCACACTGTCTCGCGGGCACAGTCGATACACGAATTGTTGCAGGTATTACAAATTTAGGTGAACACCATCAGGATGTCCAAATTCGTAATATTCAGCAGGAAATAGGCCACCCCCGTCATCCAGGGTAATATTCACCGTGTGCGATTACGCCTAAAATTTGTTGAGTGTATTTTTTTAGTGGCGATGATGCACATCCTTATGACATTGCTTTGTTACGTTTAACACAGCCACTGCAGTGGACTGCCGCTGTAAAACCAATTTCTCTTCCTCGAGCAAATGATCAGCACACTGGAATGGTATGGTTGACCGGATGGGGTGATACCAGCGGTTATAATGTTAATACTAGAAGTGTCCCTGCCCTGCAGAAAGTCAGCATGAGTCTTCTATCGCCACAACGTATGAATATTATATATGCGAAGTGTACAGTATCTAATTTTCATCTTTTCTAGAATGTAGAAGCAAGGACTCTTTTGTGGATGATACCATGGTATGCGTGGATGGTTCTAATACCGGAGCATGCAGTGGTGACAGTGGCGGTCCTATGATGCAGAATGGGGTTCTCGTAGGTGTTGCATCATGGGTTCATGCACCTTGCGGAAGCGCCCTTTCCGTTTACACTAGAGTTTCCAGTTATCTTCAATGGATTAGACAATATGTTCGAGTTTAGGACAGCGGGACACCTTTCAATCTAAATTTTGTGGACTTACTAAATGTTCGGAATATGGAATTTTGTAAATCAAAATAAATTAATAACTTTACCTTTAAAAAAATATTATTAGCTACTATTATAACTTACATTGGAAATAACAAAATAAAGCAAAGAGCAACTATTTTAAAACACAAACTGTTTAAATGATTCACTACTTAGAAATCCTGCAGAAACGTACATGTAACGAAATATTAAGTAGTTCTAATAAGTTGTCTGTAGAGCTGTTAAACTAGGCCAAACCATGTCAGGTCATTTTGGTATTTTAAGTAGCCACCTAGGCTTTAGGGCAGCGTGCCCGTATGCTAAACCCTTTTAGTTACTTATTTGGCTCCATCGCCTAATTCTACAATAATGATTTTGCACATATTTGACCCCAAACGCAGTATTTCTCGTCAGTTGGAGCACCCCTTTGCTGATACTTTGGCAGCCGGGTGTTATCGCTCGCAAGAATTCCGAAACTTCTAGAAATCACTCCGTTGAGGCGCTTCGCCATTGGCTGTCTTTGATACCGGAATTAATTTGTTTTATGGAGCGCATCGCCATTGGCTGCCGAGAGTCACGTGGCAACGCCGTTTGGCTCACGCCACTTCAAGCGTCCTAACGCTTTTTGCTTGAGGAGTTCAGCTCAGGCCGTTGATCGAAGAAGTCGCAGAGTGTGCCGTTTCGCGGCGTTCCCGCTATTTGCGGGGACGCCAGCCTGGTTTTTCCCGTCTCGTGCTGTTTCAGCGAATGTTGTCGAATATGCCATCCTTTAAGAGGTCGCGTGTGATTGTGCGAGTGGCACGTTTTTACGTCAAGGCGTAGGTGTGTGAAGGGCTTCTTGGGGCCAGTTCTGCGTTTGTGAGAAAGGGGGCTTTCCCTTTGCAACTCGCTGTTTCGAGGATCTTTCTAGGCAGGACGAAGTAGGCCTTTTTGCCGCTGTAGTGTGCTCTCAGGAGAGCGTCCTAACGCCGCCATCTTGGCGGATTCCAGCCCGTTTACCCCTAATGCCGTGTTTTGGCGATTGAGCTGCCACAGACTGCCGCCTTCTACCAACTGACTGCACGCCACTCTCATGGACCGTCTGCGGACTAAGGTATTTGTAATTGCAACCATTTAAACATAGTAACTGTCACTTGTGCGAGCGTTGGTGCTTTGTGCTCAACTTTATGTGGGCGGATGCATGCCCCTTGCTTGCTTGTCGCGGCTTTTAATGCCGGTTTGAGGCCACCATGCTGCAAGACGCTACTTTGGTAGCCTGCTAGTAAGTTCATGTGCGCGAGTTTCGTGTTTCATCGCCTAAATAGCTAAAGAACTCTGCGCTTATGATTTGGTGTTACGTTTGTGCTAATTTTTAATTCAGTAACGTTAGGTGCGCGAGCTTCGCTATATTGTACCGATTAATACCTAAATAGAATTAACGCCTCGCCTTGCTGGGCCTGGCGCGCCCTAAGCTGTTCGAGTTTTTCTTTGTTTATGTTTGCGAGGGCTTTGTGCTTTGCTTCTTAGGTGTTAACCGCAGGTCGGCGACTGTTATCGCGCACTAACGCGCCCTTTTGCCGGAGAGCGTATTTCCTAACTGTACTCTAATATGTTCATTAGCATAGCGCGTCCATCAGCTGATGCTTAACGTAAGCAGTAACATAAGCTTGGCGGCACGATTTGCTGCCCAGATGTAATTAGCGATCAATAGACGCATATTTAGTTAAGGGACGTATTATTCCTATTCGACCTGTGCATGCTTTGTTTCAGATAGCGCTTTTTACAGTGTAAAGATTGGTGTACGGCGAGACGTGAGAGATCAGAGCGTGCAGGTAGGTCCAGTGATTGCGCAGTCTCGGCCAGAGAGTCCCAATATTACCATTCCAGTACGAAATTGTTATTTGAGTTTGCAGCTCATGAGAATTCTTATCTTGAATACTTCGCTCCCGTTTAACCGCCCAGGCCCGGTTATTCGAGCTAAGACAGGCTTGGTGGCGCCCTCATAATTTTGACGTACCATATATATATGCCTCAACACGCTTGCCCAGAACGTATCGTGTGACTCACGCCCGACTCCCTGAGCGTTCCAGCCTTGGCCCTTTAGCCTGTTTCTAGCAAATCTCAGGGCAAGTGTGCCAGTTTTCCAGGACTGATTCCGTGGTGCGATGCTCACCTTGGGTGGGTGTCGTAAAGTTGTTTTAATACCGTAACAACCAGCAATAACATTTACATTTAGTTCGGTATAATTTCTTTAGATAACCATGTATTCGTAAAGATATGTCTTTTTAATCAATATACGAGGGCTGTTTAAAGTCTCCGTGATGTGGTATAGAGATGGCGCTGTAGTGGTTCTAATGCTTTATGCAGTTTAACCTATAATCTCTCGTAAACACACATGAAAAATTATAAGGTAACATCTTCAATATCTGCTTAACGGTAGCAATGTGAGGTTAATGTTAGAAAAGAATAATAAAGGAGAGAAGATAATTAATTGCTTTGATAAAAATGAAAAATGGAAAAAATCCTTGTGGAATGCTCAAAAATGAGGCGCGCAAGTAGGAAGATGGCTAAGAAGAACAAATTCCGGAAAAATAGAGCAAGGGAGATTCAAGAGGGGTGTAAGAATTACAGAGCAATTAGCCTAGCTCCAGTTGCCTAAAAAGTATAAACACGAATAATAGAAGAAAAATTAAGTGAGAAGGTAGAAGGAACACTTCAAAAAGACCAAGCAGCATTCAGGCGAGGACATCAAGTGCAAGATCACATACATACAATTAAAACTATCATTGAGAAGACACTAAATAAGAACAAAAATCGTATCCGGCATTCTTAGATATGAAATCAGCCTTTGATTTTGTACCACGGGAGTAGTATATATGGGAAGCATTACAAGATCTGCACGCTTGCTTTAAACACTCACGTTCACGCACTTTCACGCTCACGTTCACGGCGTGACCCGCAGCTTTTATTTAAATATTCAAATTTAAAACCAATAAAGGACCCGCAACAGTACTGAAAACTCTAAAATAAAATATGTTTTGCACGTAAAGTAATTTATTTGATATATTGCAATCAGAATAGTAGACACAAAAAAAAAATAAAAATCGACTACAATAGTTTACAACAAGGAATAAATACTGATTTCTCGCAAAAACATTTCTTACAACCGTCTTCAAAGACATTACTTTTAATACCAATAACTGTCATTGGAATTTATATTTCCCTCACTGATACGAGTACAAAAAAATTTGTTGCTAGGCAACACTTTTAATTTCTAGCTTTAAAAGTACTTTTACTTCTGAGGAACTAAAAGTAAGTTCTACTTGGTCGGATACAGACGCACACACGCGATTGGCTGTAGACACAACATTCACAACACGACACAGGTACGAAGCTTCGTCGTTGCAGGCTGCCACACAGAAGTACAATAACATCCCGCTTCGGCTTTAGATCTCCTATATGGGTGGGCAGCGGGGGAGCGGAGCGGGACACCCTGCACTCATGTATACGTTACTAAATATTTAACGTGAAATTAATGTGAAAAGTAAATCACGGAAATTGAAATAATCAACAATTTTAATACCAAAAATAATTTTAAAACCGAATTGACAACTAAATATTCCATGCCGCATGCCGCCAGTAATGTCATTTGATGAGTTTGTTTTTGAATGGTTACTGTGATTGATTTCATATAGTAAATTAGTAATATTTTGATTCTTTAATAGCGGATATTTCAACAATGGATGAAGTAATTATAGTCAACTTATATATTTTTGAAAAGAGAATTTTAAGCGTTATCCAATAGATAGATAATATATAGGGTATTCCATTAAAAAAAAATACAATAAGTCAAAAAGTTCACCCGTGATGCTCAATTGTTTCTTTAAGTAGCAAATTCGGACGGTTTGGATGCTACCCTACAATTTTTATCTGAACAATTTTTTTTCTTTCTGGAGTAACAAAGTCGCTAGAAGCTGTCAAAATTTGAGCAAACATCCTGTACAACTACGTTAATGCTGAAATTGTATCTATACCCTTCAAAATCGCTGAGTATAAGACACGACTTAGAACTAGACCCACTATTAGATCACATAGAACAATAACTACAATGGTACGGTATCTGGTATGAATAGACAATACAATATTACGTAACAAACAACTTCCGGACCGTGGCGACACGTTGAGTTCTTCGACCTCAGTAAGGACACGGTCCAATCCTGGAAGTCGTTTGTTACGTAATAACTAAAGCTGATAATTACATGCACTCAAATGTACGAAAATATGCGCATATATATGCATACATTTTGTTGAGTATATGCACCCAAAGTTGCAATATATGCACATAATATGCTCCAATTTTTTTTGAAAATAATTAGTCATTCATTTTATCGTTTGAGTGTATAAACATGGACTGCCAACGCCAACTTCACGTTGTAAGCCAACATAAAAATGAAGCTTCCCCTAATCCCGCCAGACTATTATTCAACCAACACTCGAAGCTCGCCTCTTGAAATGGATTCTACATATTTTGGCTAATTCCTACTACATTGCTTCTATTGGAAAAGTGAGGGTTGCTTTTTAACAGGGACTTCCCCTTTCCTCTGCTTATTTCGATACGCTTACTGCACTCCAGCTGTAGAAAGTGAAAGTATACAGTGTCCCCCAAGAAGTCGGCATAATATGGGAAATTTTTTTTTGATTTAAAAAAAAACTTTTTAGGTCAATAATTTGTGCTTGTCTAAAAACCTATTTAGCTTCTATCATATATACCGAGCGATTTTTAGCTTATAAAATGAATTAAGTAAGATTTCGTTGAGATTTTTTTTAGAATGAGTTACTTTTAGCTAACTTAACAATCTCAAGGCCAGAAAACACCTATTTTTTTTTAACTTTAGCTAAAAATAAATTTTTCAGTTTTTTAAATATTTTTAAAAATTTCACATACCAGGACTTAATATTAAAATGCATTTTTTATGTGAAAACTTTAAAGATTTATAATTGGAAAAAAAATATAAAATGTTAATTACTTCTTTAGATTTTTTATTATTTACCGAAAAGTAACATGTTCCCATAATTTTTACGTTTTTGATGCAAGGTACTTTTTAAGAGAAATATTTTTCAATGATAATTGATATCTACTTAAATGGCTTCTAAAAACTCGAATCTAGCCTTGTTAATGAATTACTGTTACAAAAATTATGTAAATGTTAGTTTACAGTTGTTTAAATAAGTAGATTTTTTAGAACATGTAAATTGGACAAGGAAAAATATCTATTTACACAACTGTAAAAGAGCATTTACAGGATTTTTGTAACAGTAATTTATTAACAGGGCTAGATTAGAGTTTCAAAAGCCATTTAAATAGAAATTAATTAGAATTGAAAAATATTTCTCCTAAAAAGCGTCTTACATAAAAAACGTAAAAATTATGCAAACATACTACCTTTCGGTAAATAATAAAAAATCTAAAGAAGTAATTAACATTTTATATTATTTTTCCCAATTATAAATATTTAAAGTCTTCACATAAGAAAATTTGAATTTTAATATTAAATCTTGGTGTGTGAAATTTTGAAAAATGTTTAAAAAGCTGAAATTTTAATTTTTAGCTAAAGTTAAAAAAATTGGTGTTTTCGGGCCTTGAAATTGTTCAGTTAGGTAAAAGTAACGCACTCTAAAAAACTCTAATTAGAATCTTACTTAATTTCCGAAAAATAACACTTTTTGGATATTGACAATTTCAAAAAACTCCATTTTCTAAATAAGTAAAAATTACTCGGTATATATGATAGGAGCTAAATAGCTTTTTAGACCGAATTTGTGGAGGTCACTGTATATCTCAGTCGCACACAATAGTTTTAGTTCTTTAAAAACAGAAATCAGTGTAACATTGCGGCCTACTACAACCTAGGAAAAAGAACAGTCACACACGTCTCAAAAGAAAGTTAACACAATACATAGTATTAACGTCAGACTCTAGCGCCAGTGACAGTGAACTAAATTAAATAGTGACAGTAATAGTACTAATGTTGGACTCTAGCGCCAGTGACAGTGAACTAAATTAAATAGTGATAGTCAACCCGTAGGAAGGTTTTAAATATCTCTTCGCCAAACGCAATAACTACAGAGGAACCCACAGGACGACCTCATTAAAGACATTAAAGACAAACATTACAAGTGGCAAAAAATATTTAATTTCATTAAATTCATTTTTATTTCAAGTAGATAACATGTTGAACAGCGCTCGTATGTGTTGTAAAGTTATTGTAGCGGTAAAAATTATAATGACTCAAAACTGATGTGCCTGAACTAATCTATAAATTGTTACCGTGTACTTATAAGCACATAATTAACGTTTAAACCATTTTAAAAATTTAACTGCCGGTCTTATAAAGGTCACTAATCTGACGTTAACTTTAATTCGCTGTTAAAATAAACAAAACCGTATCAAAACGTCAGTGCTTATGACATTTTATTCATTAGTAAACAAATTTTGATGCGCTTTTGTTTATTTTAACAGCGAATTATAGTTAACGTCAGATTAGTGGCCTTTATAAGACTGGCTGTTAATGTCGTCTAGCAAATTACAGAAAATCGTTTTTATACTTTTTTTCTCGATAACGGTTGCAGATACGAAAAAACTGCAAGAGAACAAAAAGATTCTAAACAAAACAGAAAACTCAATTTGTATTTTAGAATCTAACAGCGCCGCACCGCAAAAAAGTTCAGGGGGAGAAAAGGAAGCATGACCCCTGAAAAATATCTCCCTGTAGATTCTCACAACCATTTGATATGCTCAATGATGTAAGCCCTGCAGCGTAACCTGTATTCCAAATTTGAGCTAAATATCTCAAAAACTGCAGGAGCTATAAAGGAAAAAGTTAAAGGTTAAAAAAAAATTGACCGGAAGTCGACCTCGGAAAAGAAATCCGATTTCCGGTTTCTATATATTTTTGGAATCGACTCTGCAAGCTGAGTCAAATGATATATATCTCGTCCTCCTAAAATATATCTCCATTTTCTTGCTTCTCAGGTAATAATAACAAGTTAATAAAACACATTACCATGTATAGCAAATAAATTGCTGATCTGGTTATATCTATAATAAAATTTAAAAAAAAAACAATAATTTTAGTAATAAATTTAAGTAAATAGTAAATATTGAAACACGTTCCTTTAATTGTTGTTAATAAGTACGAAAAATTCAGTAATAGCTCTGATCAGTTATGTTGTTTAGATAAATATTGTACGTATGTTAGCATGATATGTTCACGTTCGATTGCATAAGTAAAGTGCTCCAAGTTACATGGACCATGCTCTATATGTGTATTAATCTTACTTACTTATGGACATCAAATGCCTCTTTAAGTAAAGTGTATGGTTATAGTAACGTTGATTATTGATTTTGCAAAAGGTGGATATACAGTGTGTCCCCGGATTGAGTTCACTATAGGTATAATCGACAAAAAATTTTACAATTTTATTTTAATGTTTTGGGATTCCGCCCTGCTTGGTCTGAAGAGAATTTTAAGAATATTTACAGTTTTTGAAACACAAGTAGGCCTTGGCAGGGAAACGAAAACTATTTTATTTTCAGGTAAACTACCCTTTTTGTTTATGATACGGTAAAATTTTATTAAGAAAACTTGTTTAGAATGATAAATTACCGTCCTATACAAAATTTCAGAAAGATCTGTTGATTTAGAAAACACCGTTATTTTTTAGATAATTGTAATTTATTTTCAGGTAAACTACTTTTTTTGTTCATGATATGGAAAAATTCTATTAAGAAAAGTTGTTCAGAATAAGAAGTTGTGGCCCTATACAAAATTTCAGCAAGACTGTCGACTTAGATGAAACCGTCATTTTTAATAAATGCAATTTGTTTAATCTAAAAAATAACGGTTTAATCTAAGTCGACAGATCTTTTTGAAATTTGGTACAGGGCTATAATTTTTCATTCTGAATAACTTTTCTTAATACAATTTTTCCATATCATGAACAAAAAAAGTAGTTTACCTGAAAATAAAATACAATTTTCTAAAAAATAACGGTGTTTTCTAAGTCCACAGATCTTTCTGAAATTTTGAATAGGGCCGTAATTTATCATTCTAAACAACTTTCCTTAATAAAATTTTGCCGTATCATGAAAAAAAAGGGTAGTTTACCTAAATAGAAAATAGTTTTTTCACATTTTTCATGGCCGACTTAATTTCTAAAAATTAAAACTCTGCTTAAAATTGTTTTCAGACCAAGCAGGGCGGGATCCCAAAACATTAAAATAAAATTGTAAAATTTTTTGTCGATTATACCTATAGTGAACTCAATCCGGGGACACACTGTATAACAAATAAACAATGTAATAACAAATATTCGGTATGTAATTTGTAATTTACGTTTATTAATGGTGCCACTCTAAAGAAAATTCACAGAAATGTACGTGTTCATAAATTGACCTATTTCTGCAATTCTTACCTTAAGAATAAATAAAATAGATTCTTTAGTTTCTAAGAGGCAAAGGCTACACAAAGAATATTTTGGCTGGTTTGTCTTATAATATTTGACTGGAATTAAATGATTGAATATTTCAGACCTTGTCTCTGCAGAAATGGCTGTGAAACGGCAAGAGGAAATATTGATTACTCGTACTATAGTCCAGTCTTTAGGGATAAAAAAAGGCCTTTGCGCAACAAAAGGTGGAGTATTAACGGTTTTTATATATGTTGTTCAGGTCAGGATCCTGATGAAAAATCCAAGTTTTCGACTTTGGAGGGGCGCCGCGCGAGCCGCCATCTTGGATTAAAGGTGCTAAAAACTGGTGTTTTCCAAATAGCTCCGCAGCAGTTGATCCAACGTCAACAAAGTTCAATATAAAGTTAAAGGAGACAAGATTTTTGACATTTTTTGTATATTAATTTTTGTTGTAAGTGCAATATGTAACGAGTTACAGCGGCTGAAAGTTGAACATTTCACCAAAATATCGTTAAACTTTATTTTTGTTGATACATTTTGTAAGAACAACTTACACTATATTGTTTGTAATATTTGTATACATCAGAATAACGTTCCATAGAGAAATATAAAGTATGATCAAAAATTATTGTGATCTAGTATAGCTATGGAATAATTCTTAATTTATGAATGCAACTGTAAATCACTTATACTCGCACATGCAATCGTTTGTTTCGATGGATATCCGTTTGATGGTGGCAAAAAAATACCAAAACTGCAAAAAGACTTCGCCTGCGGATGTTATGTTCGATGAAACTACGCCGGTTCTAGTTTCCGAAGAACGATTTCTAGTAAACGAAAAGAATAAAGTCCGTCTGATTTAGATGCCGTAAAAACATTACTGTATTACAGTTAAGCAGGCTGAAGAAGATGCTGATGCGTTGATTGTCAACACGGCGATTTCTTTGTGCTCACCATTTGATGCTGCTTTCGTCATTGTAGAAGACGTCGATCTTGTAGTTCTGCTGACGGCATTAGCAACATCTACCTTCGTAAACTTGAGAGAGGCAAAATTGTTAAAAGAGTGTATTCTGAAAATAGTTTTAAATATGAAAAAGCAGCTGAGAACATTCTGTTTCTCCATGCGTTTAGTGGCTGCGACACAACGTCGTCCGTCAACCAACAACCAAGAAAAAACAAAACGTTGTAAGCTTGTCCAGAAAAGCACAAGACTCGATGACACTATATCACGCATTTAGGACGTATCACCAGGTCCAACAGTGGTATGGAATTGAAAAAAATGCACAAGACTGGGGCTGGAAAGTTGGCTCACTCCAGTAACAATGACAGATAATCCAGCACCCGAGACTTTATTAAAATTAATTTTATGCCATTGTAAAAAAGGATGCGGCAGAGCATGTAGCTGCAGGAAAAGTGGGATGAAGTGCTCTAGTCCGTGTAGATTCTGTAATGGCCAATCATACGAAAATGTACCAGAAGTTTTCATAGAGAGTGGGGACAAAGATGAGGATATTTCATCAATGGAAGTCCCGAGTCTCAGGAGCAATGACTTTGAAGATAACATTGAGAATGAAGTCAACATCTACCGACCGGGGCCTTCAAAAATAAAAAAACTAAATAATATATATAATCGCGAACATGAAACATCACTAAACTGGAGCATCTATGGATTAGGCCTACTGGGGATACCACAATAAAAAAAAAGCGTCATTAACTCTACCTCATGGTGGTGTGGAAATGAGTTTACTATACGTTTATCAAATTATAATAACTACGTAACGAATAGCCAGAAATAATACAAGAAAAAATTTGAAAATGAGAAATTACACTATTTTTTAGAGAAATGTTCAGCTTTCCGCCGCTGTAACTCCTTTCATATTAGACTTACAAAAAATAGTTATATACAAAAAATTTCAAGAATCTTGTCTTCTTTAACTTTGAATTAGACTTTCTTGGTGTAGGATTAACCGTTGCAGGGTCATTTGGAAAAGCCAGTTTTTAGCACCTTTAATCCAAGATGGCTGCTCGCGCGGCCCCCTCCAAGGTAGAAAACTTGGATTTTTTATTAGGATCTCGACCTAAACAACATATTTAAAAATCGTTTATACTCCACCTTTTGTAAGGCAAAAACCCCTACTGACTGGACTACTAGTAAATGAAGGGTTACTTTAAGAGCTGTTCAGAATATGAGAATACTTATCGTAATTTGCTTTAGAATATAATTAAAAGTTTGCTAGTACTGTCAATTTGAAAGTAAAAATTATTTTCCATCAGTCGTGTTTGCTGGTAGAATAATGCCAACGAAATCTATAGGAACAAAGTCCCTATATAAGGACTTTGTTCCTATAGATTTAGTTGGCCTTGGGTAGAATTAAAAGTAGTGTAAACCTACTAAAGACAAAATATCCAAGTTGATAGAAGCAAATGTTGAAATTTAGAACGTATTCTAAAAAAAACTTACAACATACACAATTAAACTAGGATTTTTACAAATATTATACATTTTAAGAATGATGAATATTAACCAAACATCTTAAATTATTTTATTCAATTTTGACAGTTTAAAGTGACAACCTTCATAAACACTCTATGATTCACAAGAGAAATAAAAGCGTTTTAATTCACTAGAGAATTAAAAAAGTTTAATTCATTAGAGATTTAAAAACGTTTCAATGAAGAACAACATATTTTTATGATTTCTACAAATACTTACATTCAATTATTCTTTCTCTTTGTAGTGTGTAATATATAATTATCTTAATTTGAATATTTTTAATGTCATTTATATCCAATTTTGTGTATAGCTGTAAGCAGGTGACAAACGTCACTTTGACGTTTGGCACACAGTAAGTGTGCTGTTTTATTTGTTGTTTGATAAGTGATTTAAGAGCAGCAGGTGCTATAAATTTGAATATTTTAAAATTTTTTGTTCAAAATTTCGTCAAAATTGAATAAAAACATATATACCCCACGTGAATTAAACATTTATTAACTCAAAGATTTGATCTCACTCGCACTGCGTGCTCGTGAAAAAACATATGTTTAATTCACTTGGTGTATAATATTTTTTATCTATTAGTAACATAAATATTTTGGAAACATTAATAGTTTTATTTCTATAAAATTATAATCATACTATTATTAGTTTATATAAGAACTCCACGATAAAATTGACTAAGGTTTTCTATATCTGATCTAAAATGAATATAATTTCTTGCTGTTTTCAATACACGCTATTTCGACATTCTTTATGATAGTAGTTTCTGTTTCTATTTTAACATTTATAAAATAAAATTTGTGAGCGTTTTCAAAACTGTGTCTGCTAATAGCAGCAGCTAACTTTTTATTTTTAACTGAATTTTTATGTTTATTAAGTCTGTTATTAAGGAATTGTTTCGTTTGACCAAAATAGTAAGATTGACAGTCACCACAACTTATTTTATAAATGATACCAGACTTTTTTGGAAAGAAACTTTTGTTTTTAAATTTGTACACAATTGTGGACAAGTATTTTTATAACGAACTTTGTTTTTTTAGTATGTTACTTAATTTTGGAGTAAATATTTTAATGTATGGAAAGCATATATAATTTGCTTTGTCATCGTTATTCTTATTAGTATATTGTTTGTGTTATTCAAAATATGATGGATACGTTTTTTAACATGTTTATTAATAAAATCTATAGAGAAATTAATTTTGATGAAGGCATTGAACAGAATTGCTTGGAGGCTGTGATTTTCAGGATTCCGTTGCTTTGCGCTAGTTCTATCCTTCAAGCACGTAAACAAGACTGTGTTTACGTTTTAAACCAATGTAGTCAATGGTACTTGAAAGGGACGACAGTAAACCACCCCATGAGACGCAGCCTCACGTCTCCACGATATTATGGCTTGGTATTGGGGTGGCGACGTAGTGAATGAATCAAACATTAAATGCAGATTGTTTTTATTACGAAAATAAACGTGTATTTATACAAAACAAGAATGCTTAACTAAGTAACAAATCAAAGTTCAAAATTGTGTAGTTTACTGGAGCGCATTTAAAGGTACGAACGACAATTCAGCACAATAAGCCGTTTATAGTTTCGCATGGGTTTTCAGAATGGAGCGTTGAACTTGGCTTTACTAGTTCGCTTACTGAGCGAAATGCCAAGTTGCATTTTACTGCGGTGGTTAAACTCAATGCTTATGAAACAAGATTCGTTTGTTAATATTTCGTAAATGGGAACTGAAATTTTAACTGAAAGATTAAAATGGATCTCAATTGAATATTAACTTGCGAAATTATGAAGTAAAACTGGAGGTCAGAATTACATTTAGAACTTCTGACTGGTTTCGTAAATTTTGTTATTAAAATTTATGTGTGTTTAAATCAAGTTTAAACAGGCATTATTAATGTTTCAAATATTTTTATTTCGAAATGTTTGCTGAGACAATTTTCCAGCACGATCAACCAAGAAATGTATTACACTAATTTTTTAATTAACAAAGATGTTTGAATTACGATTTGTCTATCTTTTTGTCCAACATTCGTTTGTAAATCATTTTGTAATTATCTCATTATGTAAAGTTAAATCCAAAGTGTTAATAAATTTCATAGTAAATTGTAATATATTTTATTTTATCCTATTATGTTATTATGACAATAACTCCTTAGCAACAAGTTGCGTTAAGATGCATTTAACAGCACTAGTGTTGTTAAGAAAAATAACATAACGATACTTTATTAGCATTTAATCACATGTTGACAGCACTGAAGTGTATTGTCAGTTTATGTCAAATTCGATATTAGTAGGTTAGGTTTTGTTTGTTATTTGACACAAACTGACGCAAAACGTAACCTGAAAATCTCAAATTTAACATAACCTGACAGAGCTACCAACAATACAGTATTGAGTTTTTCTCTAACTAGTGATACCACCACTCGCTGTTGTAAGTGTCATTAATAACCATTTTTCTTATTTTTTAATAAGATTAGTATTTTAGGATAAAATAAACCGTGTTACGATATACGTAACGTTATCTGCTTTCTACATCACTCGAGAATTTTAAAGAACTCGCTCCTAACGTCGCTCGTTCATTCAAACTATTCTCTCGTAATGTAAAAAGCTTGATAACGTTACTTGTATCGTAAATTACTATTGAACTTTATTAAAACTATTAAGTAAAATTTGGCATGTTGGTATTATCAGCAGCGATTTTGTGGATAAATAAAATACACCAATTTCACATATATTTCGCTTCTCTAAAGAATTTTCTTCAGTGTTTTAATTCAATTATAGATTTGCAATTTCTGCATCATATAAAATTTCATAAGATCAAACACATATTCAATGACTTAAATCAGAACATGTATTGCATTTTGCACATCGCTTGGAATATCTTAAATCCACATTCGTGAAAAACTGTTAATTTACTAGTTAATATATAGTCAGCTAACGATATATCATTAGGAATATTGATATTGGTTATGGAATCTTTAAATTGCCATAAGTCTGTTTTAGCAACTACATTTTACAAAATATTTCCAAGATATTTAACTGAATTATACGTAGGAGCTTGAAAACTACTTACAATGGATTGCAATGGAGCATTTTTGGTGTGTTAGTTATTATGTATTTCAAAAATTTTCGGAGGTAAGGCTGTATATATACTAAATCAGTATTTTGTTTAAGATTTTCTTTTGCATTATTTACTTTATCTTGAAAATAATATTGTTTAGTAGCATTTTTAATTTTTAATTTAATTTTATCTTTGTTTGCCTCATTAGCAAGTACATTAGATACTTCTGCCTTAATATTATCGTTGACGTTAGACCTCTTCTCCCCTTGTATTGCTACTTCTATGTAAACTAGGTTTTTTCCATAATTTCCATAATTTGGCCCTAAACTTCAATTATGTGCTTAGGTAAGTCGATTTCTGTTTTATATTCTACCTATTCTTCAACTACCTTGTTGCAATTTTTATGCGTCTCTTGTCTATTCCGGGAATAATATGCTTTGTTCTTGAGGTTTTCGATTTTCTTTATCTGTTTTATTTTTCAGTTCGTAAACACCTTTTTCATGCTGTAGGTTACTGCATAAATAAAATCTTCAGTAGTTTTGTAAGGTAAATTAATAAATAACCATCCTTGTAACACATTAATTTTATTTATTAATTTCTTGACTGTTAAATGAGAGTCTTCAATTAAAATATTAAAGATTTTATTTAGAAAAATTTTAGTTGCCTTATTCATTTTCCGTGTACTTACATCTTCA
This sequence comes from Agriotes lineatus, assembly GCA_940337035.1. Lineage (NCBI taxonomy): Eukaryota > Metazoa > Arthropoda > Insecta > Coleoptera > Elateridae > Agriotes > Agriotes lineatus. The sequence goes on along the minus strand of OW679200.1, from coordinate 126,721,008 downwards.
TTCGTTACTACAGATTTTATTTATGTAGTAAACGACATCAAGAAAAATGAGTAACAGATAAAGAAAACTGAGAATCTCAAGAAGGACGAATATTACTCGAGCAATAAACAAGAGACGCATAAAAATTGCAACAAAGATGTTAAGGAACGGGTAGAAAATAAAACAGGAATCGACTTACATAAGCACGCAATTGTTTTAAGTTTAGGGCCAAATTATGGAATTGAAAGTCACAACTTTCCCATGGAAAAAAAAACTAGCAAAGATAGAAGTATACAAGGGGAGAAAATGTCTGATATCGAGAATAATATTAGGGTAGAAGTAGCCAATGTACCTGAGGCATATGAAAACTAGGTAAAATAAATTAGAAATTAAAAATGTAAATAAACAAAATTCTGCTCAGAATAAGGTAAATAATACAAAAAAATTTCTTAAACAATTGTAAATGTAATAAAACTGTATAAAACAAAAACTGTTAGATTTATTAAGATGAAAACCAATCCTACTTTAACTTTATGAAACAAAATCAATAAATTCATGGCGTTTTTTAAAATGATTTTATTTTGTGAAGTATCACATAACTTAATATTGTTAACCTGATTTCAATAATTGTTTTTAAGTATTTTTAGAGTTTGAAATAAGTTCACTCTTATTACAATTGGAATAAATCTATAATTATGTAGAAAACGTTATAATTCTTTAAAGATCATTGAAACGGTTGTCATTTGTAGAAACGTTTTGATGTATAGAGTCATTGGCTATGAAAGTGTAGAAACCAAAAACAAAAAAAAATACATTATCGAGCTAGCTTCTTTTGCTCGTTCTGTCATGGCTCAGTTATTCGCTTTGCGTGGCTTTCATGTGATCTGGCTTAGTGGAAGAGCCTCTGGATTTAGGAAAAAGATTAGGGTTCGATTACCATTGTGTTTAATAGCCATACAAATCTAGGCCAAACCCACTGCGATTTTCCAATCCGGCTTTGGCAACCGTGGGGTGTTAATGCCTAAACTCCCTCAAAGAGGAGAGGCTGATGCCCTTGCAGTGGGAATGTAACAACAATACTGATGGCCACGACGATATATAGTGTGATTCTGTGATTTTTTCACAGGAAGCTGTTTAAGGTAAATCACACTTTCTACAGTTTATCTACTAGGTAATTATATTTTTTAAGCTCACAGTACAGAACGGAATATTTAGACCTGTTTACATACAGCACCTTTATTTTACATAATTTATTTTATAAAAATATCTTTCATGTACTTTATATTGCTACATCTTTCATAATATTCTGTGCAGCGTTTGTCAGTTATTACGACAGCTAACTACCATTGCGATTATTTTAAATTTTCATTAAATGCCTTCTTGCATGCAAAATTTGTACCTATCGAGTGGCTAATATTTTGCTAAGGGACTTATAAAGGTCTCGCATCATATTTGATCACTTAAGTAGAAGAATATGAATTGTCCCCAATGATGTAATTTTGAATTCGTCAGAGATGAAATATTAAGATATATGCACGACCAACGGAAACGAAATTTGCGAGATCTTCTATATGCAATTGGAAAAAAAGAAGTGATATTTCTCAGTATTTTATGAATAAAGATAGAACGTATTAAAAGAAATGCAAAGTTCATACGTAAATCTTGAATTTTTCAAGGTTTGGGATGATTTTGTATTTCATAATATTAATGTTTATCGCAAAACGTTGTTGCTTTTTTCATTTGGAAGTTCTATGTGTACATGAAAATAACTCTCGTTTTCGTGATCAAATGGATAATTATATATTTGCAGTAAAAATTTTAAAAGCTTCGTCGGTACTATAACATAAAAATAGTAGATAACGTCGTGTATATAAGCGTAAAGTTTTGCCTCTACAAGCATACCCACAATGAAGATCATTGCTGTTCTAGTTCTATGCCTGGTTTGTGGTAAGTTAAACATTATTTTTTAACTATATTTTTTATATTATGTTATTCTCGAAATGGGCGGTACATAACGATCACAACTGACTAAATATTGTGTAGCAAACATTTGCCTGCAAAGCTTGATAAATTCTACGGAATTTTTTTTGTAGCGGTGGTAGCTGTACCTTTGGACCCCATAGGCGTTCAAAATGTCAGCCAATTTACTGACGGAAGAATAGTGGGTGGCTCTCCAGCTCAAAGACGTGAATTCCCGTATCAGGTATCTTACCAAAGGTACAACACGCACAACTGCGGAGGATCAATTTTAACCGAAGCCTGGATTTTGACCGCCGCACATTGTCTCGTGGGCACAGCCAATGGGCGAATTGTTGCAGGTATCTTAAATTTAGGGGAAAACCATCAGGATGTCCAAATTCGTAGTATTCAGCAAGAAATAGGCCACCCCAATTATCCAGGGTAACGTTCACCGTGTGCGCTTACGTCTAGACTTTGTTAACTGTATTTTTTTTTAGTGGACCCGACGTATATCCCTATGACATTGCTTTGTTACGTTTGACACAGCCACTTCAGTTTACTGCCGCTGTAAAGCCAATTCCTCTGCCTCGCGGAAATGACTTCAGCGGAATGGTTATGATGACCGGATGGGGTCGTATCCATAATGATAACCCTAATCCTCCCACTACCATGCAGAAAATCCGCATGAGTCTTATTTCGACACAACGTATGCAAATTATATATCTGAAGTTTGAGGTATCTAATTTTCAACATTTTCAGAATGTCGACGCAAGTCACACATTGCGGATGATACCATGCTATGCGTGGATGGTTCTAATACCGGAGCATGTCTAGGTGACAGTGGTGGTCCTATGGCGCAGAATGGGGTGGTTGTAGGTGTTGCATCATACGTTAATTTGCCTTGTGGAAGCAGCCTTTCCGTTTACACTAAAGTTTCCAGTTATCTTCAATGGATTAGACAATATGTTCGAGTTTAGGACAACGAGGCACGTTCCAATTTAAATTTCATAAGCTTAGAAAACGTTTGTAATATGGATTTTGTAAAATGGATTAAACTAATAACATAATATTGTAAACTATTGTTATGGCTTAAATTGGAAATGACACAATATAGCCGACTGCAACTACTTTGAAACGCAGACTTATTAATCGATCTATTCCCTAGAAATCCTGCAGGAAAGTAGATATATGCAATAGTTATGTCGATACGTAACGTTAGAAGATTTTGTCTAAATTTGATGAAAAACCGGGTTCTTTAAACTTTAAACCAAATAAATTTCATGAATTGCATTTACATTCAAATATTATTTTTCTAGCAACCTGCTACTGCATCACTAAGTAGTTTGATTGTTATAAACTGCTTTCCAAATCAATTTGAGTATCGTTAAAAGCTTTATTACCGCACTCAGTGCGATAATATCCATTACCGCACTCATTTTTACAAAGCAAAGAATACCTTAAACCAGAATTTATTGATGAAGATAGAATATTGAACAATACACGTTTGCTTATGGCAGTTAATGAGACTCGTTTTGTAAAAATGCTCATAATCAAACGTGTATCGTTAATACCAGAGGGTATTGATATCTAGTTAGCCTGGAAAGCTTCTAGTCAAGAAAAGTGAATATGGTTGCTATGGTTATAACTATGATGTTTTATAAGTTGTCAAAGTTTGACATCAATAAGTTAAACGATGATCAAACTGTACATTTTTGAAAACAGCATTTCTACGAAAAAGATAGAATTTAAAAAAATCGATTTTCGGTCAGTTATTAAGTATTTATTTTTGAAAGGGTTATCGGTCAAAGTAATTTTTGCTGATATGATAGAAACCTTAGTTGATCAGTGTCCTTCATACGTCACTATTAAAAACTGGGTTGCGGAGCATAAAGGAGGAAGATCAGATGTGAAAGATGAGCACCGCCCTGGAATACCAATTTCTGTGATCACTTGGGGAAACATTGATTCTGATTTTAGAAAATCGACGTATTGGGATTAAGAATATTGCAGAAGCATTGCACATTTCCTGTGAACGTGTATGTCACATCATCCATCATGACTTGGGTATGAGAAAGCTTTCTAAGATGCCTGAACATTGATCAGAAGCGCGTACGATTGACAACGTCAAAGGAAATCTGCCGCCGTTTTGCAGAAGATTCCTCAAACTTTTTGAATCGGCTTGTTACTATGGACGAAACGTTGATCCATCACTATGACCCAGAGACTAAAGAGCAATCCAAACAGTGGAAGCTTGTTGGTTCTTCACGACCCAAAAAATCCGTGTTAAAAATTGGCTGGCAAGATTCTTGCTTCAGTTTCCTGGGACAAAGATGGGATAATTTTGATAGATTATTTGGAACGGGGCAGAACTATCACGGGAGCATATTATACTGAGTTGCTAACTAAATTACGTTAGAAAATTGTGGAAAAACGCCGCGGAAAACTTGCCAGAGGTGTGCTCTTTTATCAAGACAACGCTTCAGCTCAGAAGTCGTTGATTGCACTGCAAAAAATTGATGAAATTGGTTTTGAATTGGTTGACCACCCGCTCTATTCCCTGGATTTAGCACCGTCAAACTATTGTTTGTCCCCAAAACTCAAAAAACATTTGAAAGGTAAAAGATTTTCGACAAATGACGAAGCAATATGTGACGTTGAGGAGTGGTTTGCAGACCAAGACAAAGATTTTTTTTAAATAGCTTAGAATTACTTTATGAACGTTCTGCTAAATGTATAAGTCTTAAAGGAGATTATGTTGAATAAATAAAATTTTGTTTTGAAATATTGTGGCGTTTTATATGGTAGGCTAAGTACTTATCAATACCTCCTCGTATCTATAAACGTGGACTATTTCTATATTTTTTAAAGTCGTATATAGTTTTTCCTGTGAGCTGGTTTAGTGGTGAGCCTCTTGATTTAGGAAAAACATGCTGCACTACTATGCTGTAATGGTTGCCATGATGCAAAATATCACTTTACTAAACGATTTTGAATGTAGAAATGTAGTACAATAGTATATTGTATAACAAGTTGAGAAAAGAGTAGTTTTTCTGTGCAAAACGCGAGTTTTTGAATCGAGCCAAAGTTTTGATTAAAAACGCGCCGAGCACAAAAAAACACTTTTCTCACATGTTGCACATTCTATTTTTCACGTACTTTAGGGAAATGCTTAAAAATGTTGATATAAATATATTGAAAATTGTACATTTACAGTATTTAATGGTATTAGGCCAACATTGAGCATACGAGGATACATTTTGTTGTTTAACATTTCTAAAAGTGGCCAATTTGAAGATATTGGATGTTAATATACTCGTAAATAAAATTTACTAGTAACCTGAGTCCTATACTACGTTGGTAGTGTAGCAACCGATCATTACAAATTTGTTTTAAACCAATTAAAACAGTGTACGCAATTTAATAGTGTAGCGACGGCTGTTAATTAAATATCGGCCGTGGATGTTATGGGTGACATTTCAGTCAAGTAGACAGTACAGTTATAGTACAATAACATGTAGGTATTACGAAAAAAATAAACTCTTCGTTTCTATATAAAAAATGTTACTATGCAGAAAAATGCTACTTCTCTAAACGATTTACCGTTACTAAGCAGAAAAGTTTTGTTATTAAGTAAAGTACTACTACTACTAACAGTACGCGAAAAATAGTTTTTTCTCTCACTATATAGAAAATGGACTTTTGCGCCCTAACTTAGGAAAGAAAACTGTCAATTTCGAACCAGCGGAATGTTATCTTTCTTACCTCCCGCATTTGTGTTTATGTCACTATAGATTCTAAAGCACTGATGCACTGTCTATAATTTACTTTTATATAACCAAATAACTATAAAACATTCAATGTGTAGTATCTCTTGCAGGTTTGTTAATTCAGCTACTTGTCACGGCCGCTTAAGAAACTAGAGGATTGTCTAAAAAATTAGGAAGGGAAGATTGAGATGAGTTGCTTTTCTATTGTACGTGTAATCCGTTTCAACGTTTGATATACTGAGTTCTTGCAAAGACGATGTACCAGAGCAGATGTAAAAGCTCTGATATACCATTTATATATTGATGATTCATGTCCTTAAGTTGTTCAACTTGTATGGAAGAATTGGGTAAACTCAGACATCTGTCTTTATTATAGGTTGAAATAATGACTTGTTACTATTATTAAAAAATAGAAAATTGATTAAAACTACTTAGACATATTTTAATATACGTTCTATGTTTGAATACTTAAAATTTGTTGGATTGAGAAGTGAACAGAGCTAACAATACTAGAAAGGGAAACAATCTTCAAATCGTATAATTCATGTTTTATAAATGAACAAAACCCAGAACGATTATCGTTTGTAACTGTATTTTTTTATTTAAATAAAAGAAAGTTTTTCAAGAAGAAAAAAATGACATACAATTTGGTATATTTGAAGAGGAAGGTGGGTGAATTACATGAAATATTGATAGTGAAAATTTCAAACCTGACTAAAAATGAACACCGTAAAAAAGACATTTACTTGACAAAAATGCTAGGTACCTGAAAAGTGAACATGTATTTTTATAGAAAAAATCCCGTAGCATTCATTGAAATACAATATAACAGCTGAATCAGTGGAGAAGTGATTCAAAATGGCGGTCAAAGTAATAAAAAAACAGTTTTTTGCATATAAAAAAGCAAAAAGAGGATAAAAAAATTGCAAAAAATACAGCTTAAAAAACAAATAAAACAAGCTTTAGATTAAGTAGAAAAAAAGTTATCGTTAAAAATATTTCATTCTCTTTTTGTAATTCGATGGTAGTGGATATGATCAATCTATCTATTTCTTATTAGTAAGGTATCTAGAAATGAGACAAAGACGAAGGACAATTGCCATTTCTAGATACCTTAGTAATAAGAAATAAAAATTAGTTTGAATTAGATGTTTATAGAAAAGAAACCAATGTAAACAGATTCATTTTAGCGGATTCAAATCATTGTTTTCAACACAAAATGGCTGCTCTAAATTTCTTAGTGCATAGACTGTTAACCTTTCCTTTAAACAAAGATCGATATACCACTGAACTTCAGACCATAAAAAGCATTGCTGTGTACAATAGTTTTTCTTCTAAAATTATCGACAATTTGATTAGGAAACAAAAACCAAAACTGCACTTTCGAAATTCCACAACTCTCGTCAGTCTTAGAAGTGAAGGATCCAAGTACATCAAAATTCCATTTCACTCGGCTACAAAGGGCCTAGCAAACATTTAAGAAGAATCGAGCCATAAAGTTGTGTATGGTTCAAACAACAATATTAGAAACTTATTGGGAATTTATTTTGAAAGCCTGGCTATTTTTAAGAACCGAGATAATAAACTTTTGAACAAAAATGGTGGTCCTATACCTTCCTCCATCTTGTATGATTTGTTAAAGTTAAATTGACCATCGGCCATATGAATTGACCCTCGGCCACGCCCTCCGAGTCAGACAGTATAAATAGGTGTAAATGCGCCCACTTCCATTTGTGATTTGGTCACGAGCATATGGTTGCCATTTTGCTGTGTAAGTTTCGTAGCTACTGATGATGATAGCGTGGCTGTCGAAATACGTATTTAGCAGTTGTTAAATATTTGTGTGGTGAGGGGTTTTAACGATTTGTGATATTTTCAAACCACAGGCTCCAGCAGTATTTTATACTTGATATATTGATTGCAGAAGTTATGCGTGCTACCCTCGTAATGACTGTAAGCAGCATATCAATAAATTATTTTTTGGTTCATAAACAACATAAAAAATGTATAGATTACCTCTTGCAACTCAATGGTATTAACAGTAAAAAATATTATTCCAAGAGAAACATATTTTTTGGGAAACGTCACTTGGTTTCTATTTACACGTTTTGGAGCCACAATTTTCAATTTTTTCGCGATATGGTTGAATCAAATAATTTTTTGAAAAACATCAATATCCTCTTAATTGTTATTGGGATTCCTCTTTATTCTAATATCTTGGGCTGACAATCGCGGAAATTCAAGCAGTTATGGTCATTTACACTCTTCATCATCAAAAAATTCTCTTTGCTACAATAAAACGTGATAAACTAAACTCTTTAGGCAAGCCAAATTTCCAAATAGCAAGTCACCGTAAGCTTGAACTGGATGAGCCTATAATAGATAGCTGTATGCCCAGGGAGTAGTTAGCGATGCACCCAAGTTTTCAGCTCATTTACTTACTCGTATATAAAATAATTGCAATTGTCTTTTATTATGCACATCAATTGACCCTTTCTATATAGAAAACTTAAGAGAAACTAACAAAAATGGGACACAATTAACTGAAACAAAATATTCAAATGGGATCGATAACCACCCTCTTAATCTATACATATATAAAAGAAAGTTACAACCCCGACTAATCAACGCAGATCCGTAACCACTGTTACTACGAACTTGAAATTAGGGTGGAAGGTTCAATTTGTTACGTAAGGTAGTGCTAAGAAAGGATTTTTTTTAAATTCGACTCCTAAGGGGATGAAAATGGGTAAAATGTGTTTTCACGAATTCCTCAATATCTTTTACACCCAATGAGATATCGACTTGGTGTGTACTTACAAAGATTTTCAATGCAAATACCAAGAAAAATATTTGAGGATTTTGTCCTAATCAACCCCTAAAGGTGCAAATATGGATTCAGGGAAAATTAGAAAGGGGTTTTAGGGTTTTTTTACATTTCACCCCTAAAGCGCACTGAAAGAATTTTTAGAAATTTTACCCGTGAGGGGTGAAAAGGGGTACACTGTGTTTTCACGAAATTCTCAATATCGCTTATAATAAAATAGGAGAATATCTGAAATTCCATCCCCAAGTAGTGGAAACGGGTATCCTGCTATAATTTATGAATACAACATTTAATAAGTACATTTATTATTTTTATTCTCATTGTTATACTAAACCTATAGTTTTATCAATCTATACAAGGGTAACGACCATTAAATATACATTTCCAGGAGGATGTGAAGAATAAAAGAGTTAAGGAAAAGTTTTTTCGGAAGAATGTTGTTTCCTTTTTACCTACAATATTGTTTTCCAGCCTTTGTTGGTTTAGCGTATTGAGTGAGCGGGAGGGGGGGACTCCAGAATTCATTTAAGATTTAGAAAAAGTAACAAGCATTTGTAGTCCGTACGAAGAACGGGCATCTTGCTAGTAGATTAATAAAACAGCAGCTATTTAAATTTATTTAACTTCTCATTTTCTGGGGAGAACCAGACTGCACTCTGGAAAAGGTTTGGCCTTCCTGACCCCCCCCCCCCCCGATATTTACGCCTATGTTAATTCCTATTTCTGCTTCATAATGATTCTCTCCTCGTTATAAACTCTCCATAAATGTTAAATAACAGTGCAGGAAATATATAGCCCAGCCTCCCACTCGGACCTATATTGATATTATGTGATGAAACGTATCTACTTTGGCAGTGTTGTGAACATATAATTGCTGATTGAGCTAGACTAGATTAGTAGGAAATCTTCTCCATAACATTGGTCACTTTACAGAATCAAACACGCGATGATGGTCCACGAAACAGAGGTACATTGGTATATTGTATTTTCGAACCTTCTCAGTATCTGCTCTCATGTACCCCTTACTTTTAACAAAAATCGTTTGTTCTGTTGTAATCTGATAAATGGATAGTAAATATAATAAACCTTTTTCCGCATCAATAATTTCAATCATTTTTAAAAATGCAGAGGAATAATGGTTTTTCACAATAATAGATTAAAGTATATTATATACGTATAATACATTGAAAGAAAATAGAACAGCCATACAGTGTTTGAGTATAAAGAATTATGGTTTATATCAATATGTATTTACAATTGTTTTATACAATTACGAAGTAATTAAAAACAAATACATATATACTACTTCGATTTAACAATTGTAAGATATATGAAATTAGAAGAACCAGAAGAAGAACACAGCAAGAAAGAAAAGCTGAGGACGATTCTAATGGTGAAACTGGAACAAAATCATGATGATGATGGCATCTATCTGGATGATGACGACTGTTTATGAACACCCGTTAATTCTGCGATGTAAAAAACGAAAATAATGTCGATACGTAATAATTAAGGTTTGCATAAGGAATCGGCGCCTAAAAATGTTTATGAAAGTCGAGTAAGATTAAAAAAAAATAATTCATATAAGTAGAGCTTATATTGTCGTCGCAGTCGGCTTTTTCTGTTTGGAGACGTCAAGGTTATAAGATCTCACGGTTGTCAAAGTCGAATTGGGGAATCGCAGTGGAGAAGACAATATTTTTATGGCCGTTGAAGATACTGGGGTTTGAACCCAGGCTTTCTGGCTTCGAATCATCCCGATCCACCTGCAGTGTTTTTACAATACTAGTTTATAAATATATAATTAATATTTATGTGGCTTATCAAGAAATACCAATAAATCATACAGCATTGATACTCAATATAGATGATTTTCTAACTAATATTCTGAAGCAAACTAAAATCAAACAACGTTGTAAAAGTGAAACAGCGAGAATACGAAGACCTCCACAAGAAAGAAAAAACTTATGACGATTGTGATGACTAATGTTGTTGAGTATCATGTTCCGCTCGATCAAACTTGCACATGTAAAACAATAAAAAAATTTAGTGCCTATATAAAAAGTTATTAAACTTTGTATATGATATTAGAAATAAAAAAATATATAAAAAGAGATCTAATCGTAAAATCTTGAGTTGTTAAAGATATACTCGTTCTCATTAGAGATATTTATAGACAAGGAGTAGATGTTGCTTAGCACTGAAGTTCAATGTTTATCAGTATATTACTAATGAGAGATTTATTATATATACATTTCCGATATTTACTAGGATGGGAATAGACTGTCTTGATGTCAATTTCACGTATCTGTCCAAATACTTCAAATTGACATCAATGCATCCTAGCTGGGACTACTCGATAAATACGTAAAATCTTCATGAATGTCAATAAATAGTTTAATATTATTTGTTTCACTATACTTTTTTATAAATGACAAAAGGTGATATTTGGTCGAAAGACCCCTCAAGTAAAAAATGATTGTATGAAAGCAGATTGTAACAGATTGAAAAATATGTTGACAAATAAATAGGCAATCCAAAAATAACTAGAGGTAATGAGAAACTTCGGATGATATCAGTAGAGTAATAGGTGCAATATTTTTAGTAGTTGTTGATCGCAGATAATTCTAAATCTATAAAATAATGTGAGAGCAACAACGTTTATGTGTACAACGGCCTGTTTTAACCATGAAGTTGTGATACTTCAATAAAATGAAATTAGTGTAGTGTAGTAAAAAAACTGAAAAAAATTAAGAGCCTTCGTCACAGTGGGCTAATCAAGCAGGATCATAAATTTGTTTTTAACCTATTTCTGAGATGTCAAAGCTTGGCTCTAGAATCGGCTAGGGTCTATTTTAGTAGCAGATATAAAAAGATGATTGTGAAAAGTTGTATCAACTATTGACAATCTATTTTATATAAGATAACTAGAAAAATGACTAGCTCAAGATCTTAAAATTCCTTTAATATTAGGATTTACTGAAACAGCTTCGGACAGTGTGTGCAATTACAGAAACGTTGGTAAACTATGAAGAATGCTGAAATTAACCAAGCTTGCTTACAGGCTGTTTAAAAATTGCACAGAGGAATTGTGGGTACTGTTAAACTAGGAGAACCAGGTTAACAAGCGTTTAAAATGATTAAAATCCTGCGTCAAAGCTGTTGAGTGGTTTCTACGTTATTTATCGAAGGAAGCATGAAAAAAAAAACAATGACAATAATAATGCGCCGTTGGCAATAGTAAACTACCATATGATCGAATAGTTTTATCCTGTGGAGGACTGTGGAATTGTTTTTTACTTTCTTTTGAGTCATTCAAATAAGTGAGGAGAGTAACAATCTTTAGCACTCCAATAATGATGTCATGATTCGCTAAAACTGACAGATGTCAGAATGCGAAACCGTCGTAGGATAAATGTTGCAGGTATTAATTCCAGAAACGCCCTGTATAGGATTTGTAGACTTTCAGGCCGATACCGAAGGCGAGACCTGCAATGTGCCTATGCGTCCTGTAAATACTCTCTTTCCGGACTTGTAACTTAAAAAAACGAAAAATATTCAATCATGTGGGATTAAAGATTCTCAAAATGTTGGTTATATGTTGACTATGTTGACTATATGGAAAAATTAGAAGAGAAATACTAAATACTATGTTTGACAATAAATACTACAAAAATGAAGCACGTCACAGTATTTAAGGCAATAGTGAAAAGTATAGGTATTATCGATCAGAACATTCCCCTGCTTTTCGCCTTGTTTTTCATATCTGTAATTTTTCTCTCTCTATCAGAGCTTGTAATCACTTGCTCCTTGGCCCACCTCTTCCAATTTTTCCAAGCTATTCTTCTTACACTTCTTCCACCCTCTATGTGTTCAAAGTGGCCCAATCTTTGGAGTCTTCTCATTCTCACCATTTTCTTTATTATTGTATTTTTATAAATATGATGTATTTCTTTATTACTGTTCTTTTCCAAACCATTTCCTGTCTTCTTCCCGCTATAAACCCAGTGCAACATTTTTAGCTGTCTCGCTATCTTTTATGTGGTCTTCCAACTGGTCGGAGGCCTGTTGGTTGTCTTTAAGTGCAATTTGAGCTATTCTGGCCTTGTTCATTCTTTTGACTTGATCTCGCCATTATCTTTTTCTTTGTCGACCCCATCGTACTGTATATTTAACGTTGCATATTTTCCGTATGCCATCGTTGCAAACCTTATCTCTGAGAGTTTTTCAAGCTATGGCTCATATTCTTGGTTTTCTTGTGTTTGTTCGTATTCAATTCCATGTCATAATAGGCCTGATCTAGGTCTTATAGAATCTTGTCTTTTTAGCCATTAGGGCATATCGTTCTATCCTTCTTTTAGACATTCGGATATTGCGGCAGCTTTTGTGATTTGTCACTTTAGATCTCGTGTTGGGTTTCGATTGATGGACAGCTCAATTCCAAGGTACCTGGAATGCAGCACTTACTCAACCATGTTTGTGTTTAAGGCTTAGTGTTGTTTTGTATATTATTTCTTTGCATTTTATTGATAATAATGTTTTTATAAATCTGTTGTTCAGTGCTCCAGCACATCTTCACTTCTCGACAGTCTTCGTCATATTTCATAATCTTCTTCAGCTCTAAAAATTTTTAGATGCATATAGTAGTTATCTATTTCCTCAAACGTCAGCTTCCCAGTTCTCCGCATTTGCTCTTCGAAATGTCCGATGTACTTAATCTTTTCTTAATTAATTTGCAGGCCCAGTTTTATCTACTTCTCAGGAAATTCAAATTTGACTGGTTGTTTGTACGTATTTAGTTGATAGGTACTCATAGCAAGCAATCATTGCCTGTTTCAGCAAGAAAATGTAATTACTGGTTGCTCTACCCTTCCATAATGCACATTGGTAATCATCTATACGCTTTACGCATTTTCTTCTAGCTTAAGTTTTAACAGGGTGGTTAAAATTTTGTATAAGGTATCGAATAGAGCGATAACTTCTTCTACTCTGATGTGGCCCCCTTGTTATATCTCGATAATATCTTCGCTTTTCTGGATTCTTCAAGTATTTTTGACATTTACCAAATATTATTAACGAGTTAAAATATTTTTTATTTCTAAACACTGCTACATACTTCACATTCCCGGTTGTTATAACATTCTGACCTGCACGTTTGTTATTTTTTATTTTCCCTATGATTGCTTCCTCTGTATGGTCTTGGTCTTAGTATTTTCTTTTCTTCAATCACAATCTATATCCAATCCTCTTTAATCTGCTTTTTTATTTTGTTACATTATTCCCCGTGGACTTCTTATTGGTACTCGCTGCATATCTTCTTAAGTCTATATGATTTTTTTGCTTTCCTCTTTGGTGGTGATGTCAGGAAGTGGTTTGGCACCAGATCTGTCTCTTGGTATATTCTCACTTTTGTGATTAAGGTTGCATATTTATCCTAATTGGCCATTTTGATCAGCTTCGTTTCTTCCTGGTATAAACCATGTGATTTTATATTACTGCTTCTAAAATGCATGTTCATAATTTCCATCCCTTTCTCTATTGCTAGTGGTTGCTTATGTTATGTTTGCTTTCCGCGCCTGTAATCTTGCTATACATATCTTCGTTGCCTACCTTCTTGTTTTAGTCGTCTATTACAATGTTTAGTTCTCGTATACTGTCTATCACCACCTGTAATTCTTGGACTTGTGTGATTTACACCCTAGACAGTGCAAAAAGTCCGAAAAACATATCTTGGACTTGTAGTTGCCGAATTTATCTTTTTCTTCCGTAGGTGAATTAATGTTTAATGTTGTCACATGTTTTTAACTGTGTCTAATTTTTATTGATCAGAAGTACTATTTTTCACATAATTATAGACATAGTACTATATTCGTCACAGAAGAATAAGAGCGTCTTAGAAGAACTTGAATAGGTGTAGTAGTATAAAATACATGCAAAGAAAATCAGACAGGTACAAAGTGAAGATAGGAAAAATCGGTAAGCTACTACAAAGTGGCACTTATATATCGTATAGGTACAATGTACCGATGTGTTTCTAAGATAAATCTTATCTTCTATTATAAAAATGCGCGCAAATTAGGAAACCTTTAGTTAGCACGATGAATCTTATTAAATTTTACTTTACTCTGGTATTGATTTGTGCATCAGGTAGAACTTTCATTACGTTTTATTATGTTTTCTGCCAAATTGTTTAAATTATATCCATGCAAATAGTATTTTGAAAATAGCAAAGGGCATAATCTATTTTTAAAATAATCGGTGCGTTGGAGTTTTTAATAAATAATATATTTTGCAGCACTAGCTGAGCCTTCCATCTTTAGAGATGCCACCAACATTAGCGAAAAAATTGTGGGTGGGTCTCCAGCTGAAAGACATCAGTTTCCGTACCAGATATCATATCAGTCCGATAAGGAACACATCTGTGGAGGATCTATTTTGACTCAAGAATGGATCGTAACTGCTGGCCATTGCGTTGCCGGCATAGGCAGCTCTCGAGTGGTTGCAGGTATGCTCAATCAAGGAGAAAATCATGCAGATGTTCAAATTAGACGCATCAGCGAACAAATCGTTCATCCTGATTATCCAGGGTAATTACTGATATTTAGTTTTAGCAAAATATTGCTAAAGTTTTGGCTTCCAGAGACGTGGCCCCCAATGACATTGCCTTGGTGCGTTTGTCAACGCCTTTGAGTTGGAGTGACGCTGTGCAGCCAATCTCTTTACCTCAAGAAGGCTCAGAACACACGGGACTAACTTGGGTTTCCGGATGGGGCTACGTCAGTCCTTCCACATCTGTCATCCCCATCACTTTGCAGCATATTCGGATGAATATCTTAAGCTTTGAACGTATGTTCTTGGCTGTGTGGTAGTAGTAGCTATAAATATATAATTTTCGAATTTTTAGAATGTGCCAACAACTTGATGGATCTTCTTGGATCTTCTTATCCTTTAGATAGCTCCATGATCTGCGTGGAAGGTATCACCACTGGAAGCGAAACCGTTTGCAGATACGACAGTGGCGGACCTTTGATGCAAGATGGACAGCTTTTGGGCGTTACTTCATGGACTTTAACTCCCTGCGGAATCAACGGAGCTCCTTCGGTTTACACCAAAGTTAGCAAATTCATTCCATGGATTAAACAATACGTCCCCGTTTAAAAGTGTGTCGAGTTAATTTTAAAAGAGTAGAAAAATCTTAAAGCTAGTAGTTATTGTTTCATTTCTTTATTTTTGTCCTATTCACATAAAGTCGCTATCATATTCAAAATTATATAAACGATAAGTATTATTTTATCACATACATACAAACCTTGACTGAGTAACTGCTAGTGGCTATGTATTTTGGAATTATATAAACTGATTATTGTAAGAGTATAACTGAATGAAATAGTGCACAAGAAATTGACTCCAATTTCTCAAAAATAAAAATAGCAAGAGGAAAAAGAAAGTGAAGGTTATAAGGAATCTGAAAGAAGAAAATCGGAAAGAGAAGAAAACGGTTAGAAGAATTACTATGATATAGAGATTTTTTTATAACTGTTGTTGTCTCAATTACATATAAGAAGTCTTAATAGTTGATAATTAATTTACCTCACGTATAATAACCGCGTAGAATTGTATTATACTCTCTCTCTGAAAGATATACATATCATCCATCGTTCGAAAGCTTTCTGGGCCACAGCTATTTTGTTTACTGCCTTTTTGTGTCAGTGTCATTGCGCCCTATGTCAACTGAGAGAGGTTTATGTCCAGCATTAAACTCTATTAGACTGATGATAACGATCATGATGACAATGATGAATAGCAATTAAAAGCGGTATAAAAGTACCCCAAGTCATATAAACAAATGATATATACTGTGAGTAAACCTTGCTGTATATAAATCAGTATTGTATATGAAAGGGAAACAACTTCTACATAAATAAGTGTATGCATGTATGTATTTATATTGTATTTTGTAATAAATACATAAAAAAGCTTGTATGATTTTTTATGTAAAAGAATTTAGTAATTTTTAATAACTGGGATAATGCCATTTAGTTTCTTAATAAGGAAGTTCATTGTAGCGCCATAAACAGACAGACAGACGGAATTGAGAAAACATGTTTTTAGTCTTCTAGGGATCTTAAAAGATTTTAAAAATCTGGGAAGGTGTTTTTTCAAAAAAAAAAAAACAGGTTTTCTTAATTCCTTCTGTCTGCCTGTCTGTTGGTGGCATAACTCAAAAACTGTTTGTTGGAGGAAGACGATATTTTTTATGCAGATTATATGTCTACCTGGTATGAAAACGAGAACATTTCGGGCAAATATATAAAGGGTGGGTACCTTAAAAATATGAAATTTTGTTTATTTTTGCGTTAATTGAGAAAAAGATAAAAGTAATAATTTGCACATAGGTCAGGCTTTATACTGGTCGAAAATAGGGACCAACACATACAGGGTAATGTAAAAAAATTAAAAGTTTGAACAAGTCCGTTCTCTTAAATATAGATGGGCATCGCTAATCCGGAAGAGCTCCTCGATGGCACGGTGGATCAGCGCTCGGATTTAAATTCACGTTGGCAGGCGCTATACTTCGAATCCCATCACCGGTAGTTTGTTTTTAATTTTAAATTGGTTTAATTCGCATTGTCAATAAGTGTTTCCTTTTATTGCTTCAGTATTATTATGAACTTGAGGACTTTTTACCCCTACTTTCCTTTGATTTTTAAAAGTGTTTAGTGTCCCAACGTTCACTTGCTAGGGAAGTAGTGAGTTCTTTACAGATTTTTACTTCCCTCGCCTAAAAACGAAGGAAGTATTGTAATCGCAAAAAAATCACTTTCCGAGATTTCTTCAAATCTTCACGTTTCAGGGACCCTAGAGGACGAAAAAGGTTTTCTCAATTCCATCCGTCGGTCTGTCCGTCTATGTGTCCGCCTGCCTGTTTGTCTGTCTGTCTGCTTGTTGCTGGTATAACTCAAAAACTATTTGTTGGAGGAAGACGATACTTTGCATGCATATTATATGTCTACCAGACATGAAACCGAGAAAAATTCGGAGAAATATATACTGTATGAGCGCATAAAAAATTATTTTTTTAATTTTTGCTTTAACTGAGAAATAGATAAAAGTACTAATGTCCACTAAGCTTTATGATTGACGAACATGAGACATAACAGATGCAGGGTAAACCGGGGGTAAACATCACAAATGGGACAGAATAGTATGGTATCCTTATAACGCAGTAAAAACTCGTCCAATTTGAGTACGCCCGCGACTCAGTTATTCTAGCGGCAAAAAGCGGCGGACCTAAGCGGCGAACTAGAAACTGGACTCGAAATATTCGCCTGGGAACGAGGAGTTCGAATCCCAATAAACTAAATTTTTGTATTTGCAAATTGATCTAATTCGCACGAGGGAAGTTCCGTTTAACTTTTACAGATATTTTAATTTTAGAATTACTCAGAAAGCTTCTTTATATGCTACATAATTTGAATGTAGTAATTGTTAACGACACGTAACAGCTCTAAATGATAGTAAATTGCATATATCTCCAGTAATGTTGTTTGCTATTGGTTCCTCCAAGGATATATTTTTCATGTTATTGGCTTAATCTTTAATAAATCTCCATAGAGAACAATTTAACGGGGTAATATCTGGTGATCGTGGTGGGAAATGAATTAGTCCATCACGTCTAATCCACCTACTAGGAAAGTACTAGTGCATATTGATGACATTTTTCAATGTTAACTTGAATTTTCTAATGTGTCAAATATAAATATTATTGTAGACAAAAAACATATTCTACAGCCTAGTCGGACATAAAGATCTGCATGTAGCTCATATATAATTACATCCGTTTGGACTCGCCCTATTTATTTTCCTCGCTCGCATACTCGCTCGGCCACATATATATGCTCTTCCATAAAGACCCATATTATGTACTCATTACTCAAATAGCTATTATATAAAGTTTTATGTATTAAAGACCGCGGTAGATTTAACTTTTGAGATGCTTTCCGGATGGACTTCTTTGGTCTACGTAAACATGCATCACGTATCTACATTTTCAACAGTTGCCTCATTTGTTGATAGACGATTCTATTCTTTCCTACTTAGCAAGGTTCTAGTTTTTTTTTAAATATTGTATACCACCGTCTTATCGAATTTTTAGAAGAGAAGTTTCTGTTAAACTGTACGAAAGTTTCTTTAAGTTTCAGTAACGGATTAATTTTGTGTAAACCGTTTAAGGCACTGCGGCATTTGCTGTTTGATGAACATTTTAATAGATTAGTTTAAAACAATCAAACATCGTTTGGCCACCAACAATAAAAAAATGCAAGTGACACTCTTTGAGTTTGCGAATTTAATAAAAAATGGTTCTTAAAATGGCATCTACTTCACTTGTTGTAGCTTACAGAAATCGTTCAATTTTTTTATGGACAAGCTGCAAATTTGGTTTAATTGGTGATCCTGGCATATATTGATTTAAAATTCGCTTTTCCGCCATTGAAAACAAGAAGTGGTTTGACATACAGAATAAGTTTTTACAAGATTGCTACATTTACATATTTCAATTGGCATCCTGGCATGTAAACATCACCTTAATATACAGTTGACGTCCACCGTAACTACGATTTTACAGTAAGTCAGTGTTTATACGCATTCCGGTGCAGTAAAATGACTAGACATTTTTTAGCTTTCAAAGATCCTTAAAAAAAATTGTTTTGTAATAATAACGGGCATTTGCAGAAACGCTACTTACGTAATTCTTCGTTCAACTGAGTTTTGGAGAAATAAAGAAACTTGATATTCACTTCGATTTTTGACGTGTCAAAGCGTCAACTACTAAGTTTACTGAAGTGAGCTTGCTTGATGGAAACGGTGGTTTTGATATTCGAAAGCAAAATCTGGCACTTATAGAAAATGTTTAAAAATATTTCGGCCAAAAAATGTAATGCAATACTCGGTGCTCTAAGTATTTTACAACGCTTGGTTTTATTAAAGCACTCCGCTTCGCGGCGTGTTTCAAAAATTAAATCTCGCTCTGTAAAATGTAATCTACCGCACTTGTAATATAAATAATTATTAATTTACATACTTCTTTATCTTAGTATGTCATCTTTTATTGTTACCGATATTGAGTCTTTATACGGTCTAACGAAATGAACAAGTTGATCAGCATCTAACTGCGCTCTTCGACTGTTACTGCTCGTTCAAGCTTTACGACAGAAATAGAAAAGAAAATAAAGTTTAATAACAATTTATTTATTATTCCACTTATAAAAACTGTTACAATTTTTTTTATAAGTACATAATTAAAATTATGCCATGGTTAAATTTCTTTCGTTGAAACTGCAAGGCTTCGCTTTTATTGTCCTCTAGATTATGAACATAGAAACGAAGTAGTTCTTGATCGGACTATATACGCATTTGATAATAAACTTATCGATTGCCTCAGTATTTTGACCGTGAGGATGGATATTGGCAGAATATTTTGCTTTTTATTATATTTAGATATTTTAATTTACCATATCTTTTACGTTATCATTGGTGTAGGAACACTCCAGATAAGCACTTTTGTATAAACAAATTCCTTAGTGCTTATAGCTTGTAGTATTCCCATATGGGAAGGTTATTAAATAAAACAAACAGCTTACATGAAAGACTTTATCAACGTCAGCTTTCGTACAAGTATTTTATAATCGTGAACCTATATGAATGTGTATCCATTTTCGTGACATACATTATTAATCTGGAATTCGATGAACTGCTTCTATATCAGATCGTACGATCGATAAGACAGTTAATTGAATTATTTCGTAGAACTGCAAAAACATTTTTATTTGTTGACTTGGGTACTCTAGATTTCGATGTTGCCTGTACGAGTATATTGGTTTAATTAATGGAATTTATTTTTAAGCTGCAGCAATTCGTTCTTCATAGATGAATTTTCTTTTTTCACTTCATCAACCTATTTAGAGTTAAAATTTCGATTTTCAGTCACTAAAGTAGATTCACCTTTTGATCTATATTCTTGTTTATATTTGAAGTTGACGTATGCCACAACAGAAATATATTTAAAGCTAAAAAGGCAAGTACGCTGTGAAAAACTCCTATCACTCAGTAGCAACGGATTGCTTCTGGTCCATTTGCAACCTTTCCAGCCTTTTAAGAGCCATGATAGCGAGGGGTTCTCCGTTTAACAACTCGAGCGTCAGAATAGAAGTTACTTGTGGTTATACCTTGGCGGTGAACGGTACTAGGTGCATTGCTTTACTCAAATGCTATAGTCCAAGGTATACCAATAAAATTAGTGTTCATCTCCCAAGGTTTCCATTCGGAATATTTTAATTGATCGTAACCAGTAAACAATCACCTGTTGTTTATAAATTTCACTTGTCTTATTTTACTTTGTAACTTTATGCTGCATTTTCCATTTGTGAAAATAGTAAACGGCAAGCCCCAATTATACTCGCAATATTTGACGGTTGGGGCGAAGCGTACAGTTTTGTATGCTATACGGAGTATCTTTTTAAGATTGTTTTTATTCGATGAGGCTTCGTCGTGCAATGGAATCCGCGGTTCTTTCTATCTAATTGTTTTTATAAATATTTATGTAAACATATTTTAGACCTGTATTACTATTGGATCCAACAAACCTAGTTTTATTAATGTAATATGTAGTTTGAGATTAATTATTTATTCGAATATTAAGTAAAAGCGTAGGTACTCCAACATGTACAATAAGTTTCAATATTTCTCAGAAATAGTAATAAATGAAAATAAGCAAGCGTATTTTAGGACCGTTACACTATCAAATACTTATCACATGTAATTCGGACAACATAATTGATATTATTTGTTCTTTCTATCATAGCACCTGTTAAAACCCTCATTTGATACCTCTGTTTCCGCTCGCTTCTTTTTCTTTTTCTCTTCTTTCCCTTCTTTTTTTCTTCCCCATGGCATTTTTTTTGAGTAACTGAACTCTATTTGTTTTTCTTCGATATTTAATTGATTCATATTTTTGCAATAACCAGTTACATGTGGAGTCACTAGAGTTACTTAGTCAAGAGTTGTAGGTAAGCGTTAAAACAAGACTTATAATGTGTATAGTTTTAAAAATGATATCGGCGTAATGTCATTGGAGAGAGGAAAATAAAGAAAATTACGAAATGAAATACTATACATTTTTCGATTTTTTGACGTTTTTTACGTATTGTTTAATCCAGGGAACGAATTTGCTCACTTTGTTGTAAACTCAAGGAGCTCCGTAAGTTTCTTAAGAAATCACAGTCCATGACCATTAATAGCTATTTTTTTGTTAATTCACAATTTTTACTAACTCTACAAATTCCTGTTGCATTTGGTATATGTTAATATAGTACAAGAGCTTGTTTAATCGTTAGTTTGTGTGTTACTATTTTCCATGATTACGGGTATTGATAAGAATATAAAGTTATGCTCACTTTACCTAGGGCAATATGCTCTACCTAATCGATACCGAGTGCTTTTAATTAATCAAATTCCTTTCAGCTTGCAATATAAACCTCCGTATACTATTTGTTCATTGAATCGTTTCTATTTGTTCATATAATAATACTTTGGAGCTAAGGTATTTGTCTGAATCCTAAGTTCCTTGCGAATATATTGAATTTGAGTTATTTGTGTAATATTTAGTTGAATCCCTTATAATTACTTCTTTACCGTTTTTGTGTTTTTAAGATAAAAATTGTGGACGGATCCTCCAAGGTAAGTTTTCATTGCTTTGTTGTCGGTTAATTTGTGCTCTGTACCTTGTGATCAATAGCATTTGCATTTTTGGCTTCTAATAGGTTTGTGGCTCAATTGTTTTTACTGTAGTAGCAAAGGCTGCAGGAAGATAGTGATCCAGCCCATTCTGAGCGAACCGAGCACTATTTAGTAACGTCCCGCATCTTACCAACTAAGGATGTTCGTTTGGGAATTATAACCATTAACTTGCTTTATGTAGTACATTAGCAACTATAAGTACACCAAGTCAATATAAACAAGTTGTAGATATTGTCAGTTGTTAGTAAACTTTTTCTGCCATTTAAAGGTAGCCTATTCATGGAAGTAATGTGTATATGCCGTATGTATATTGCATTGTAATAAATGGATAGCAAAATATACAAGCGTTTTTTAAAGAAAGAAACGACAATATTATGACGACAGTGATGATAAAATTGATAAAGTAAGTTAAACATTTTATTTTATTTATGTAGAAGTTTTATTTGTCATTTACTGGAAAAAGAGAAAGGGGCAACATGTTTCTCGTCCCTCTGCGCGAAATTAGTCAGTTTTGCACTGGTCCTCAAGCAGAGGCGTTGCTAGCAAAGCGAGCGTTTTTACACTACATGTCGTCGGCATGTCATGGATTAGTTACGTTGAAAGTTGATTGGGAAAGCAATGTTTGCGCATGGTGTGTGAATTGTTCCGGAATATAGCAGTTTGCTAAAGCTTTACTGTGCCGCTCAGACAAATTACGACAAACTGCCGAATCTAAGTGGTTTACGAATCTTTCCTCCAGCTTAGCTATCTGGAATATTCAACCTTGACCGCCAGCTTGTGTCTATTGTTAATATTCTGTCGCATGGCTTATATATTTAAATTTCCGTAGCTTTTTCAGTGACCTGCGCTAAGTATAGCAGTATTGTTTTCCCCTGCGGAATGTGTTGTGCGGATTGTCGTGGTTCTGACCTTCAGCTGGGGTCAAAACAGTTTTAGGAAATTGTTTTCATTATTTTTACGGCTTTGTTCTTCAGCTAGGCCCTCTGAAATTCAATTTTATGTGCATGCTATTTGTATAGAAATTTTTGATTAGTTACAGGTTGACTTTCGTTGTGAACCGCAGTGGAGATTCGAATGTCTTACAGATAAAGCATTTTAGAAGTTCAGTCTAAAATAGGTTTCTAATCCGGAGACAAGCGTAGCCGCATCGCCGACAAGGTTGTTTCTAGTGGAACTTCTAGAACTTTCCCGATTTTTCCCCAAATCATTAGGGTGGTTCTTAACCAACAATAAACAGGTGTATTCACCGACTTGACCTTTATATGTAAATGCTTCCGGAGTAAGCCTCCGCCCATGTCCCACTGCAGCTAGTCCTGTGCACTTTTTAGATTTGCTACAAGTAGGAATTAGCTTTTCCCTGTAACAGATTGTATTCTAATGTTCATTAAAAGAACAAAAGGATAGCATCTAAAGTATAAATACAGATTTATAAAAGACATTGTCGGCAAGCATCAATTAAACTTTGTGTATGTGATCAGTAGTTAAGCAAAACGTCTTCTAGCCGAGGTTTTTCAAAGTTTTATGGTTATGTAGTTTGCATACTGTGTAAATGGTTTTTTTTTAAATTGTAACCTCTATATTTTTCGTTGATTCAAAGACGCATTGTCTATGTAGCCATGTTATTTCTTCCAAATTTGCTGTTTTTTTTGTTACACTAATATAGAAACCTAGATTTAAAAGTGTAGAATTAGTGAAGTGCACATTCCTGTATTAAATTAAATTTTAACATCTGACTATAAACTGTTATGCTTATCATGTCATTGTGTTTAGCCATTAAGGTAGCTTACAGAATGTAGCTTCACTTTGAGTTTTAGTGCAACTAACACAATAATAAATATCTACTTCATAACGGAACACATTTTTGGAAAAATTAAATAACCCTTTCTCAAAGTAAATAAAAATATTTAAATTGTTTCGGTAATAAGCAAGCTTAGCAGAATTAAATATTGAATTCGTAGTATAATAATGTAAAATATTATTTATACACTTTATGTGAAGTATACTAAAGTAGATTACCGAAACAATCATTAAGAAAATTACACATTTTTCAAATCTAATCTCTAGTAATTTGTCTGCTGTGTAATTTACCCATTTATATAGACTCTCAAAAACATTTTATAAGCTGTTGTTTATCACGGTAATAAAAAGTAAACATTTGAAATAGTTTGCAATAATAGTATATTATGTATCAAGTTTTATAAACGTCATTTTAGTCACGAGTTTTATTAATCACGAGCGAAGCGCAGCGGAGCGAGTGTTTAATAAAATGAGTGACTAATAAGTTTATAAAACGAGTTGCAGACTATACTTTTTTTACGACCACACATTTAGAGAATATAACATCATATTATTTAATTAAAATTTTAACATTTATTATATTAGGTTAAATTATGCTTGACAAACGTCAAAGTGAAGGTTGAAAACTAACTTGATTTTAGTTTTGGCTGTGGCTATTAAAGCAAATACTATTTGAACCTAACTTCAACCCATGACTAAAACATCGTTGCCAACTTCAGCTCATGACTAAGAGGCTCTTTAGTCATAGGTTATGAAGGCATGATTAAAAGGTCACTTAGCGACGTGTAGGTTAGTATGTTAAATGGCATTTTAGTTACAGGAGTAGAAAAATTATATTTAATGTGAAAAAAAATGTAAGAGTGGAAAGTACACAGAAATTGTAGCATTAATAGAATTCCCTGTTAATAGATATGATTTTATTTAGCAGTAAGCCAACATATTATTGTTTACTAATGCGTGGTAGAAGTTTCTTAAGTGCAAAGAATAGACACCTATATCAGCAAAGATATGTTGATTTGTTTTCAAGATATATTCTTATCTTGTATTATATAAATGCGTGCAAATTGCAACATCTCAGATATCAGCATGAAGGTTACTGGAGTTGCTTTTGCATTGGTTCTGATTTGTGCTTCAGGTAAGACTTTATTATTATTATTTTCTTTGTCTTTTTATAACACTGCATATTTTACCATCACTTTATTGCAACTTCTAAATTGTACCTTTATCATATGTATATATGTTGTAGCACTAGCTGAGCCGTTTAAGGCAACCATCTTCAAAAATGTCATCAGAAGCAGCGGTAGAATTGTGGGTGGATCTGCAGCCCAAAGGTACCAGTTCCCATACCAGGTATCATATCAGATGAACAACCAACATATCTGTGGAGGATCCATTTTGACCCCAGCATGGGTCGTGACTGCTGGCCATTGCATTGTTGGAACAGTTAATAACACGCGAGTAGTAGCTGGTATGCTCCATCAAGCAGAGAACCACCCAGACGTCCAAATTAGACGCATTAGCCAACAGATTAGTCATCCTAATTACACAGGGTAACTAAGGCGCACGACAGTCACTTATATCACAATAAAATGTTGATTTCCAGAGGCGTGGCTCCTAACGATATTGCTTTGCTCCGTTTGGCAACTTCTTTGAGCTGGAGTGCTGCTGTGAAACCCATCTCTCTGCCTCAACCGAATATGGAACATACGGGAATAGCTTGGGTTTCTGGATGGGGCTACCTCAACTCTTCAAAGCCCCAGATTACCCCTGTTACTCTGCAGCAAGTCCAGATGGGAATAATAAACTTCCAACGTATGTAACTTCCTGGCTCGTATGCAAATGTCTAATTTTTGTCTTTTTAGAATGCGCCAAGAGCTTGATCACTCTTCTCGGATTTTCTGCTCCTTTGGATACCACCATGATTTGTGTAGGAGGTATCAACAATGGAAACGAAACCGCCTGCCAAGGTGACAGCGGTGGTCCGTTGATGCAAAATGGAAAACTGTTGGGTGTTACTTCATGGGGTGTAATTCCCTGTGGAACATACACAGCTCCTTCGGTTTACACTAAAGTTAGCAAATTCATTACATGGATTAAACTGCACGTCCCAGTTTAGCAACATTTGTTGATTTAAGTTTAGAAAAGTAAATAAACATAGTAAACTTATTTTATAGGTATATATTCTATTGCATGGGTTATTTCTGTAATGTGTTTCATGTTTTTAGCATAGAATTTTGCGTATGTAAATTGTCG
The DNA here is from genome assembly GCA_940337035.1 of Agriotes lineatus. Lineage (NCBI taxonomy): Eukaryota > Metazoa > Arthropoda > Insecta > Coleoptera > Elateridae > Agriotes > Agriotes lineatus. Next base: position 126,694,629 of record OW679200.1, on the reverse strand, counting down.
TTCACATTTGGATATATTTTGACAAGTAAATTACATTTGTATATCCCCGAATTATCGAAGTAATTCATTGAGTGCCCTGCTCTAAGTACAGCAATTTTGTTTCTCTTACGGAATATGTCGTACATATTGTTGCGGTCCTGGCCTTCAGCTCGTACCGTTGACGTGCACTGTTGTAAAACTCTTTTAGGACATTGAACTCATTGTTTTTTACGACTCCGGCTTACAGCTGGGATCGCTGGAATGGAATTTCACGTGCATGTTATTGGAATAGAGGTTATAAATTACTAATTGTCTTCCGATGTGAAGTGCAGTGCAGATTCGCGTATTTTACAGGAAAATAATTTTAGCAATCTGAACTAAGGTAAGTAGGTTTCAAGTTCGGAGTGGCGCGGAAGTTTTCCGTGGTGGAACTTCTAGGACCTTTTCAATTTTCCCCCAAATCCCCAGGGTGGCTCCTAACTAATAATAAATACGTATTCGTGTCTTTACCGGCTCGACCTTTATATGTAAATACCTACGCGTTTTGAGTAAAGGCCCACTCGTGTCCCACTGCAGCTAGTCGTGTGCACTTTTCAGTTTTACTGCAGGTAGTAATTATATTTTCGCCTGTAACACATTCTATTTTAATTTTTCTTGAAAAAGATAGAAAGAAAGCATTTAAAGTATAAATATAGAATATTTTGTCGACGGGCATCAATTAAAGTTTATGTATGAAACCAGTGGTTAAGCGGAAAGTCTTCCAGCATTCATACAAGTTTAGAAAAAATATACTTGTACAAGGTGAGGCAACATTAATGACATTTTTTAAACTTGTATGATCATTCTTAATAGAGCAGTAATTTAACTACGAAATCTGCACGATTGCGCAATTGTGCATTGTGTTGCATAATTGTAAATGTTTCTTTAGATCGCAATTTCTATGTTTTTCATTGATTCAAAATGGTATTGTCACGCATGTTAATTTTTCTAAATTTGATTGCGGTGTTGCTACTTCTTTTCTGTATTCTTTTATTATACGTAATCAGATATAGCAAACTAGATTTAGAAGTGTAGAGTTAGTAAAGCACATTGCTGTGTTAAATGTAATTTTAATAGCTGACGGTTGACTGTTATCCTTATAATGTTATTGTGTTTATCCATCAAAAATATTACAATAACGTGATATACCGTTGAATGCTCTAACAATTAATCGCATCAAATTAAACCAATGATCATTATAACACTCTTCAAAGTAAGGCAGATAGCAAATTGTGAATGCTCAAAAATGCGTTCAAAAGGGCCCACTAAGTAAACTTCCGAAGTATGGGGTGGGTTAACACTAAACTGAATATAACTAAATACAGGCGCCACTAATTTAAATAATCAACAAATTCGCAAATCTAAATTGGAAAATTCTCTGATACTAAATGCAAACAAACTGAGCAGCTATAGACATAAATGCGGCACAATTAAATTGAGATATATGTTATATAACATTTTTCCACTGTCTATAGGGTGTATATCACACGACGTTTCGGGAGCTTTTGATCTACTCCCGTCTTCAGCAAAATGTTCGATAAAACAGATCATAATAGACCACTGCCAAATAATGACATTCAGAGAACAAATATGTTATGTCATTATTTTGTATTTACAAAGGAGGTAGTTTCTCGTACCAATCTATCTACAGGCTGTTTCCTAAAAAACGCCGCAACCCATAACTCCGTTGTTTTAAATTTTAGACCCAACAAACTATATATACTCTTAAATGGCAAGACAAGGGCTACCTTTTGACATCGCCCGTTCGTAAATATCTTTCAACTGTTTTGAGCAACGATGTTCAACTTTTTTATTTTAAATGGAACACCCTGTATATTTTTAGATATTTGGATTCAGGATCAAATTCTGCATCTAGTAATATGCTTCATTTAGTTTTGGACACTTAGAAATGTTTAAAATAATTTTTTAATATTGCATGTAAACAGTCGTACAGTACAATAAAATTTTCAAGTGTGCCGTGGAAAATAATCAGAATGTTGAAATATTTTACCTAACACGTCCAGAAAACGAAGAAATTGTGAGGCAGAGGATTATCAATGCTTGTCGCGAAATACCTCCCAATTTGATATTGAATGCGACCAATGGAGTAACTAGAAGATGTCAGTTGTGTGTTCGACAAGGTGGCGATCAGTTTCAGCAATACTTGTAGATACGTTTTATAGTTTTGTTTAAATTTGTTTCCACTAAAATATTTCAACATTCTGATTGTTTTCTACGGCACACTTGAAAATTTTATTGTACTGTACGACTGTCTACATGCGATATTAAAAAATTATTTTAAACATTTCTAAGTATCCAAAATACAAATGAAGCATATTACTGGATGCAGAATTTGATCCTGAATCCAAATATCTAAAAATATACAGGGTGTTCCATTTAAAATAAAAAAGTTGAACATCGTTGCTCAAAACAGTTGAAAGATATTTACGAACGGGCGATGTCAAAAGGTAGCCATTGTCTTGCCATTTAAGAGTATATATAGTTTGTTGGGTCTAAAATTTAAAACAACGGAGTTATGGGTTGCGGCGTTTTTTAGGAAACAGCCTGTATATGCATTTATGTAATTCTGAGTTTATGTCATTTAACAGTACATAACGAATTGGCTACGTAATTGAGGTGCTCACAGTAAATTGGTAGTTATATATTTATTGCATACCAAATATTCGAAGTTAAAAGTGCGTAGGAAATATATTGCTATGAACACATTTTAAGCCCATATGATTACTATAGCAATTCAGAATATTTCATACATATCAATAGTAATTTATTATACAAGACGACAAAGTTAAATTTTATCCACGAGTGAATCGTTTAACGGCGAGACGAAGTCGAGACGTTAATGTTTCAAGAGTGGATAGAAATAACTTTATCGTCGTGTATAATACAATATTTTTTTCTATAGCAAGAACTTTAACAATTTCAAAAGAAAATGACAATCACATTTCAAAATGTCAGTAGCTAGATTGGGTTGCTACGATAATGCGAAGCTGTCATATTTAATTTAAACAAAAGTTAGAAAATTAAATTACTTTATCTATCCTTGATGTTAAAATGCTACTTTATCTACCCTTGCTGTTAAAGTAAAACTTGACCTTTTGTTTTGAGCTGATAAAAGCACACTTTAACATGTGTTATAGAAAAAATAATATTTTATAAATATTCCAGAAATGTGCTAGTTTAATTTTTGTAAATAGTATAAAATAGCATTGGTTTTCATAATAGATAATTGCAAAACTATATTAAAAATAGTGTTAGCCTTGATTTAAACAAAATGTAACCAGAGCAAGCTTGGAAACAATGTTAAACAATAAAGTTTTGAAGGCAAACTATTGGAGGGAGGAAGCCAAGCTGTTGTTATTTTGGGTTTCCCAATAAATAATTGTAAAGTTGTAAATAAATATCCTATTTCCAATTAAGTGAGCTTAAAAATTTATTGAATGTCCTGTGGGTGTGCTGTAGTGGAGTACATTCATTCGTAGCACCTCTGTACAAGGTTGAAAAAGAGTTTTATCGGTGCATCGAGTGTTAGCTTGTATTCCGGTGTCTGGTTTGGAGATGCTAGCAGAGTAATTGGAGCCCCTGGAAGCCCCTGTAGGTAGGCAGTGACCTTTGTGGAGAGCAGTGCAGCCCTAGGTGTGAACAATGAGGATAGCTGGAGGCAATTTTTGGTATCACAGAGGTTGAGATACAATAATCGTTCTGCGGTGGCGCTCAACGGTTGGGATGGGCAGGCCAACGGACAATGAGGGGGCCAAGCATCGTGGGACTTGCTTAGGAGCAATAATTCCCCGTTCCAAAGGAAACAAAAAGGTCAGAAAACATTACTTAAAAGTCAGAATTCATTTCGTGGTGGCGTCGGTTTTTTGAACACTTCCGGCAGTAGCGTCCTGTGAGTGTGTTTTGTTTTGAGACGTGTTTTTACTTATGCCAATGGGTATCACCTAGACAATGCTTTAATGACGTAATCGCAGACAATTGTCGTTTAGTAGAGGGCTTGTTTTTGCGATCTGTGAGGTTGGAATGCCATATTTAAATTCATGTTACCTTTAGTTAAATAATACCCTGCTATTCCGTTAGTTAAATCACCATTATACAAAGTATTTGCTTATATATTATTAAAAATAATATCACGATGTATTTCTTGTAATTCATTACTAACCAAAATAATACTTGCCAAATCAACTCTAATAATACATAGTTGTGCGGCAAAAATGTGATGTTTCACCTTAATCCAGTCTAATTGTGACGTTTGATTATTATATAAATAAACTGCTGTGATCTCCGACTCTGAACCGGACGTTGCAGGTGCCTGCCACCAGAGCCGTAAGTAGGTATAGGCCGAGTAGGCCCCCGCCTACAGGCGCCAGCGGCAAGGGGCACCAAAATGGCACTGAAAAAAGTTCTTTAGTACTAATAAAAAATAAATAAGCATATGGCCAATTTTGCAAATAAATTAATTTGTAATATTGACGATTTAAGTCCAAATAATGCTAATTATAATAGTGGAAATTGCGCCCAATCTGATCGATACATTACATTGTCTTGTGCAATTTGCAAAGGAAATGTTATATGTCTACCAGATTTATTGTATAGTTCTCACCTATATCAATCAAAACATTAGAATTATTAGCTTAAGTGGCCTTATTCAAAATATAAAAATGTTTTTATTTTCAAAACAATATAATACAACAGTGGCGACAAACTAACTTAAATTTTTAATAACTGTTGGAGCAGGGCCACTGATATTACGTATACTACCACTATAATATTCGGCCATTTCAATAATTTTACTCTACTAACGTTAAAACAGGATTTTATGAGTGGACGGAGAACAATTAAGGCACAGCATTTGCTTTTCCGTTAAAAAGATTATTACGTATATCTTCTAAATTTTTTAGGTTTTTATTTTTGAAAAGTTGAACAACGTTTTTTGTTCAATCATAAAGCTCTGTTTTTACGTGAAGGAAATAAAATTATTGGAATGGCCGAATATATAGTGGTTAGGGCTCGTACATTCACTGCTTTGAGCTCATCGCTGATACAGCCGTCCATTGCAACAATCAGCAGAATGCCACAAGCCGGTTTTGAGAGCTTACTTGTTCCACTACTATGGTATTTTTCGCTACAATCACTTTCCCGGTAGAATTTGTTCAATTTAAAACACCTCTGCGACCCTACATGATGGTAAGTTTATTTAAAAAAAAAATTATTATGCCGACAAAAAAAGCTTTGCGTAAATATATTCATTATTTCAAAACAGTGTGACAGTGTGGTTGCGAATACAGAATCTTATTCTACGTTCACATGTTACTACGCATAATAATATGTAATTATTTGTTTATATTGTATTATTTTAACATATTGATATGTCTTTAAAGCTTTTGAACGCACCACATAGGTGATCTTATTCTAATTAAAATAATTTTTGCATGTTTAAAATAAAAAAGTTACAAAAGAAAATGTTTTCAACGTCTTTAATACAGAAAGCGCGCTACAAGAAAAACAAATTTTGCTTGATCGAATATTATGGTTGGAGTCTTAAAAATTCTCTACAAAATAGGTAAAAAATACCTTAATGTTGCTAATAATACAGAAACACTTTTAGTAAAGCGAATTACATGAATTTGGAAATAAAAAACAAACATTGCAGCCAGTGGGATTTGAACCAGTGTTCACTGATAAGTGCATATGCTTATTCTTGCGCTATAAACGACGCAGTGGCGTGCCGATTTTGGGTGCACCATATGTTTATATATAGGGATTTGTTAAATGTTCTTCTGACTACATAATAATATGTACTTTTTTTTTTAAATTAAAATCGTGTTTTCTAATCTTGTTTTCTGTTCCCATCTTATTTGTGTTGTATTTTCTTATTTCAACATATAGTTTATTTTTATAATGTTTTAACAAAAAAATGTTGTATTTATTGTTGAATACCTACCTGTTTGTTTGAATACATTACATCATATATCCGGAGATAAATGTAGAAATCATACAGTATCATTAATATTTTTTTTGTCACATACATCGTTTTTGTACTGAGGGGCGCTAAAACATTGGCTTGCCTACAATAATAGTTTGCCTAGTTACGGCCCTGCTTGCCACATGCAAATCCCTGAGTATTGAAATAAACCGTGATGAAAACCACAGAAAAGAAAATGAAACATATCCAGTCCATAAAACATAATGAATAAACAGCTATTCCTCATCGACACACTCATTTAAGTTGAGGTGAAATCGAAATGTTGTGAAGTTTCTAAAAATCGTTTGTTTGCCTAATCAGAACTAGCAAGTTACTACAGCAGCGCATTACGTCATAAGGCAGCCAACCTCATAAATTCACACTACACACTACTAAGAATCTCATTAGAGAATGTCGGATGAGCTAAGACAATTTCGAAATATAAGCATAATTTGACATATTAATTCTTAATTAAAGTCAGCTGTCAGTTAGAGTCACTCCCATGACACGAGAGACATAGCCAATCTTTAACCTTCAGGCATCGAATCTCCAAACGTCAAAGTCAACAAACAAGTAAGCACAGTAATTGAACCATTTGAACGACTTATTTCTTCAGCAAATCATCACTACCAAGATACAGCATGCACAACTCGCCGAGCGAACGCAGTTAGCACTTCTGATCATAAGCAAAACTGCTATTACGAGACCATATCGGAACTCTTAAATCATATCCTTTTCACCTTCGTATTATGGCAATTAAGTGAGTTTAGGGCAGCTCAAAAAAACATAACGACGAAGAAGTAGTAACAATAAATCGAAGTGTTATAGAAATGGTCAACGTGTATATACAAAAATATTTAAATTGTTTTAGTAATCAGCAATCTTAGCAGCATTAGGTACTCTGTGGTGTAACAAAGCAACATGTTATTCAGTGAAGTATACTGAAGTAGATTTGCGAAAAAGTCACTTGGAAAATTACAGCTCTACAGTTATTAGCTTGCATGTGGGTAAACGATGAGCAGTAGTCGAAATGGTGGGGTAGCGACAGGTATATTTTAGTATAGAGTGAACGAGTGGAGCGACAGAATGACTTAAAATTTAGCTTGTTTTTGTTCATCCTAATGCTCACCCTTTCTCGTGCCGGGCAGGTCGACTTACAAGCTAATATCTGTTCAACTGTCCATATTTCTCAAATGTAATCTCTAGTAATTTGTCTGCTCAGTCATTTACCCATTTCTGTAGACCTTCAAAACGATGTATGTATGTATTATGGTTAACCTCTTGTTACCTTAGCGGTGTAGAGGCTGGTGCTTTGTAGGCTATAATCTGGCGGTGTGCTCAACTTGCCCCGAGTTGCAAGTTACAAAGTTGGAGCGCGTCTTTCGTTATTGTGTAGCAACCATTGTGTGTTAGGTGTGTGTCTTGATGATGTATGAACCTTGTTACTTTATCTTTTAGATTTGTGGTTCTGAGTAGAGCACAGTTAATTTGGTTTCCAACTGTGAATGGTCTCACCAAGCCCGATTCCAATAGCCAAGGCTGTGGAAAAATTGTGGCCCCTGCGGGTTTCGAACCGAGGACTTGCTTAATGCAAACCTAGCGCTTTCCCAACTGCCCTACTCGGCTTCAAAAGGATGTATAGTAGAAAATATATTTTATAAGCTATGCTGTTTATCCTGAAGTGAGAAAGAGCACTTTCGAAATATTTTGCAATAATCCCTCAGATAAAAACAATGTTGTAAAGATTTCGAAGTCTACAGAAATGTAGCATTAAGAAAATTCGTTGTTAACATGGTTTCATTTAGCAATGAACTAACATATAACGTTGTCCACTAATAGGCAGTAAAAAAATTCTAAGTTAAAATAGTTGTTGGAGTACCTATCTGTCAATGAAGTAAAAAATAGGGGCAAAGAATAAGCACCCATATCAGCAAAGATATGTTGATTTGTTTTCAAGATGTATTCTTATCTTCTATTATATAAATGCGCGCAAATTCCAATATCCTCAGTTATCACAATGAAGGTCACAGGAGTTGCTTTTGCATTGGTGCTTATTTGTGCATCAGGTAAGACTTCATATTATTAATTGTTTTGTGTTTTTGATGCACTATTTTACCCTTTATTGCAATTTCGAAATTGCAACTTTTAATCAAAATATGTTGCAGCACTAGCTGAGCCCTTTAAGACAACCATCTTCAAAAATGCCACTAGGACCAGCGGCAGAATTGTTGGTGGCTCTGCAGCCCAAAGGTACCAGTTTCCATACCAGGTATCATATCAGATGAACAACCAACATATCTGTGGAGGATCTATTTTGACACCAGCATGGGTCATAACTGCCGGCCATTGCATTGTTGGATCAGTCAGTAACACACGAGTGGTGGCTGGTATGCTCAATCAAGGAGAAAACCACCAAGATGTTCAAATCAGAGGCATTAGCCAACAGATCATTCATCCTTCCTACCCAGGGTAACTATAAATAACTCACGACTTTAACCTACATCAAGCTAAAACGTTGATTTCTAGAGGAGTGGCTCCTAACGATATTGCTTTGCTCCGTTTGGCAACTTCTCTGAGCTGGAGTGTTGCTGTCCAACCCATTTCTCTGCCTCAACAAAACGCAGAGCATGTGGGAACAACTTGGGTTTCCGGATGGGGCTACCTCAGTTCTTCCAACCCTGTCACCCCCGTTACTCTGCAGCAAGTCCAGATGGGAATAATGAGCTTCCAACGTCTGTAACTTCCTGCCTCGTATATAAATGTATGACTTTTGCTTTTTTAGAATGCGCCAACAACTTGATCGCTATTCTTGGATCTTCTCGTCCTTTGGATACCAGCATGCTCTGTGTAGGAGGTATCAATACTGGAAGAGAAACTGTCTGCCAAGGCGACAGCGGTGGTCCGTTGATGCAAAATGGACAACTCTTGGGTGTTACTTCATGGACTGTGACTCCCTGTGGAACATACGGAGCCCCTTCGGTTTACACCAAAGTTAGCAGATTCATTGCTTGGATTAAAAACTACGTTCCAGTTTAAGAGCATTTGTCGGATTTAAATTTAGAAAAGTAAATAAACATAGTAAACCTAGTTTATATTTTTATTTCTTTCTTTCCAACAATAGTATATGTACAGGTTCTGCAAAAACGATAAGTTTCATAAGCTAGACAGAAACACTTGGCCAAGCGACTGATAACGATTACCTTTCCTACAATTTAATAAATTGATCTTTGTGAAAGTAACGTCCGATAAGCAGATCTAGATAAAGGTTTTCTGTGTAATTTGAAGGTTTTAGTAAATTACGAGAACTATCCAGAATGACTTATACAATCAATAATAACTAGCAACTCGTAAATACTTCACAACTGACAAGGGGGAAATTCTACTTTCGAATTGATTTCAATACAATGTTCATCTTTTGAAAAAGAATAACATTTTTAGAAAACTTTATAATACTATCCGCAGAGATTGTTTTTTTCTTCGTTTTTACATCCTTCAGAAAGTATTGCAATCCCGTAAAATCATATTCTGAGATTTCTTCAAACCTTCGCGTTTCAGGGTACCTAGATGACGAAAACCAGGTTTTTTCAATTCTGACTGTCAAACATTATTTGGTGCAGAAAGACGATAATTTGCACGCGGATTAGATGTCTACCTGGCATGACACCAAGAAAATTTCGAACAAATATATACAGGGTGATCACCTTGAAAAAATCAATAGAATAAAACGGCGTGCGAAATATGGTGTTAAGAGCTTTGCTAAAAATAAAATAACGATAAAAACGATGACAGTAGAAGGAAGTTTTAAACGAATTCCACAAAACAGACATTTATTTTAGCTCATCGTTATCTTCGCCTGTTTTTCCCAAGACAAGCTCGTTGGCGGAACCAGTCACAACTCTCTTATTTTAATTACGCAATGTTTTTATTTTATCTTTCATAGGGGAATTTCCGGGCGGCGTATGCTGAAATTCGACCCTACGGGTAATCCACAGAGGTCGTTTATTCAAACGAGTACTATGTATCAACAGATCGGTACTTTTTAGAAGTTTTGGGTGATTTTCCTTTAGGCGTTTGTAGGAAATCCTTGCTGTTCTTCTTTAGTATGTCGCTTTCTATTAAGTGAGCAAGTGTTAATTGTAATGTTACGCTCATAAAAATAGCAACTATGTCGTATGAAAGACGGATTAGGATTGCCAACACTGCCATTTTGACCAAAAGGCTTCGGGTTTGGTGATCACGCTTCGGGCTTCGGGTTTTTAATAACATTATTTTGGTTAACTAACGGTTCCTATACATGCACGGATTGCAAACATTTTTATTGCTATTTAAAATTTCCAGAGCAGAAGTCGTTGGTAGAAAGTGCACAAAGTCAAAAAAGTATATTCTGTAAAAAATATTGTTACTTTTCTTTCACAAAAATGTAGATTCTTACTAGTCTACTTAACACGTCGACTACCGATGACTCAACTGTTGAGCCACGACAGCTTCCCAGGCGAAGCCAATGACTCAACTAGTGAGTCAAGTGTAACAGTATTAAATTAGTCAGTTTTGCTGCGGTTTAGGGGAGGCACTGTTTTTTAGGACGGAATCTTGCAAGCTTGTAAATACGTATTTTTAGCTTTACGAAATGTGATAAATGGTTTTTTTTAACAGAATTCGAAGAAAAAGACTGAAAGTGCTAAAGAGGTGTTTCAAGAAAATTAAAGTGAGTACGAGCAAGATAAAACTACTTCAAGTGAAGAAGAAGACATTCATGACCACATCATACCAGAGACAAAACCAGTTTATTTTAGAAAATAATACAAAAATACTATTAGAAATAATCAGTTTCAAGTGCCGACGTCGACTGTTAATTCTAACCTCAAAACATTTCAATTTACGAGTGCGATTGGACTAGAAGTAGACTTACCATCTAATGATCATATTGAAATTTTTCCTCTATTTCTTTCGGACAACCTTTTTGAAAATATAGTAGTTGAAACAAACAAACACGCCGAAGAGTTGTTCTTAAGCAAAAGAACGGCAGAGCAATCAAGAATAACTGATTGCAAGGTCTTTACAATGCAAAAATTGAAGTTCTTCTTGGGCTTGTGGTTACACATGGGCGACATCCAAACCAATCGTCTAAAGGACTACTGGATAAACTATCTTGTTTTAGAAAATATACTGCTCCACAAATGAACTGGACCATTTGCATATATTGGTGCAATTTCTAAAAATATTTTCCAAAAGGACAGTCATGTCATTTTTGGTAACCTTTTATGATTGTGTCACTATAAAAAGCATTTCTTTTCATAATTTGGTTTAAAGAAAACTAAGTCGATTAATAAAATATTATTATTTTAAAATTTTGAATTTTGCCCAAATGTTGATAGCACATTGCATACAAAGTATGCCAAATCGTTGCCAAACATTTTTAAACTTTCTGAAGAAACTCAAAGAACTATTAATTAACCTTTTTTTGTGATTCCGCATATTTTTGTGAAGTATAGTTTTTTTTATAATTTTATAATTTTTTAATTTTATGAATATGATTTTGTTAACTCTTCAGTTGATATTTGAGGATAGTGCAATTAAATATGCTTAATATGAGTATACTATACTACAAATGCTTTTATATATATATATATTTTTTATGACTTAATATAATAAATACAATTTTATGGGTGGTCCAGTTCATTTGTGGAGCAGTATTGCGATGGTATTAAGCCCTACAAACTCAACTCTGATAACATTGCCAAACTAATGGACATTTCACTAAAGCTCAGGGTGAGGTATTTTATATAACTGCAAGGCTAAACTTTGAGTTTAATAGATTGAATGCATTGGTAAAGAGATGCCAATTGATAGCAGTATAATTAATTAAAGAACGGTTTAAGCAAAGCTCAATTCTCACAAGGATCTAAGTTGAATGTAAAATAAAATATGAGGTTTGTGCAAAGTAATAGCCGAACTATTAATTACAAAATGGTTTGCAAACGCAATAAATTGAAGCGAATAATTCAAGGAACGTTAAACAGTGAAATATTTGTCAGGGTTTTAAAAGAAAGGTAGGAGAAGCTAGATAAGCTAAGTGAGCACCGGGAAGTTATGCATGTGCACCACGAGTCTTACCCAAGGCAATACAAGCCATATTCATTGCCGTAAAGTGAATCCAGGCCGCAAATTAGCCCAACTCCATAATTTGGGGTTATGTGACAGTTAGATCCTAAAAAGACGCCAGTTGAAACAATTGGTGCATGGATCTGGGCCCCCTTTTAACAAATGCTAGAAAAACAAATGATGTAAATGCCGCGAAACAGCCTAATTCAAATATTTACCGGTGGAACTGTGATAAATTTTCACTTTATTTTAATTTGAAGATCGCAATTGTCAGTGGAAACCATTTTGATTTAACGTATGACCTAATTTCGAATATTTGTTTGTGCGCAGTAGTACGAAGGCGGAGCACAGATCCGTATTAAGTTAAATTAAGAGTTATGCATTCAGCCCAACTGAATCTAACCGAGAGAAAGGGTAATTGCTTTACTGAAATTTTGAGCTAGCCATAATAATCGTTAATACTTGTAGATAAATAAAATATCAACAGGGCATATAACCATTTATTTCAACGAGTGATTAAGTTACAACTCCTTTTAATCGACTTTGAAATAAAATATTTGCGGGGTGGTTTTTAATCATTTATTTAATTAATTATATTAAATTAAAAGCTGTCATTAACCATAGCAAATACAAATTGGCAAGCCCAACGTGGAGCTGTCATAACCTGTTCAGTACGTATATATAAGTAAGAATCGTTTTTAAATCATCTAAAGATGTTTAAATTTTTCTGAGAATCCTGAAAGAGAATATCCAGAATATAATGACTGTTTGTTGAAGTTTAGATAACGCCAATATTTTTTCAACCACAAAATCAACGAGATTTATTACAGAAATAAATAGCATTTTTTAAACGAGTCTATGATTCTTTGGAGAAGAATACTCTTCTACCGATAGAATATAATGAATAAAAAACATACATTTGATGTAAAACTATATATTTTGTGGCAACCTAATAGGATTTAAAAAAAAGAATATATACTGGAGACGAAAAAGGAATGCGGGAAAAATTGGGACATTCTGCAAACGTTGTATTGTACCTCATGAAAAATTATGTTGAAAAGGAACACTCTTTATACATAGACAACTTCTACAGCAGTTTTAATTTATGTGAATTGAGACAATCTGCGAACTTTGTATTGCACCTCATCAAAAATTATCTTGAAAAGGGACACTCAATAGATGGATATCTTCTACAACGGTTTTACTTTATGTAAACAGTTACTTCTACAAAAACCTAAAAATGTTAAAGGAAAATAATAAACGAGAAGAAGAAACACAGATATAGAAAGCTCTTGTTAAGTAAAAGCTGTACGTCAAAAGGGGCACTAAAAACCCTTTTTGTACATGATTTTAAGATTTTTTAAAGTTAAGAGCTGTGAAAAAACATTAAGTTGCTATTTGCCATATGTAATAATTTTTCAAATTACATCTATATAACGTAAAAAACTTGATTTTTTAAATTAATTTAACCCCTTCCCCCAAATTATTTTTCTTCGCGTCGGTATCGACACAATGTTGGCAACCATAAGAAGGATGCAACGTTTATTGCATTTGTATCATGAAGCGAGATAGATAATTATTATTGCTAACAAAGCAGTTCTACAAGTGGAAGATAGTGTTTCAAAAGAGAGTGGTGCCGAAGCAGAATAATTATCTGGTTTTGCTAGTGTCAATATTTCTACCAACTGGAGCAAACATCTTTGAACTGCAAAAATAAGCAGCGCCAGGATCGAGGGAACAGAGTCACACAGTTATCAAGAATAGTGAGAGGAGCAAAACATGTTACAAATATATGGAAAAGTTGGCAATTATTTTTCCTTAACAGTATAAAAATAACAAAGTTTGCACTAATTACTTATTCTGGAGAAAGAAACGCAAATGAAACAGCTATTACTAAACTAAAAGCATTCTTTAGTTTTTATATATGTTTGAACAGCTTAAGCCAGCAAAATGTTTTAGATCTGTGAAGACATAAATGGTACAGGTGGTGAGATATTGACATTCTGAGCATTAATACGAGTAACCAAATTCAGTTACCTAATTCAAATGCAATGTTTTGGCGACATTTCTGACATCCAAAGGGACGAAACAAAGACGGTAAATGTGCTACCTATATTAGGGAAATATTTGAAGAATTTGTAAAATACTGTGAGGATAAAATATAACGTGGGACATTATATGACCAAATAATTCCTGCCTTCAGAAGATGTTGTAGTTTCAGAGTTTATATATCTAATAAAATATCTGTTCAAATCTCGAAATATTTGTTAGACAACAATGGCAAGGATTATATCGCTTTGATAATAGACCCCATGAAATTGCGAAGATATTCGTACACCATTTATCAGCATCGGGAAGAAATGTTACGTATAATAATTACTTCACATCACCGAAACTGGCTAAGGATCTGAGGTCGAACAATAGTTGACACAACCTGCAAAACATAAAAAGGGGATTCCTCTAATCCTTACTACAGATTTGAAGAAACGACCAGTATACAGTTCCCACATTTGTGTTCTTTCAAAGTCAAGAAAAGCAAATATGTATTATTATTATAGGAACAAAAGTAAGCGTCAGTAAAAGATTATGCAACAAGAAGAGTTGCAGAGATTAATGAATATTTCTGATTCAATGACATTAGGACTGAAGGAGAATTTCGGCATTGAAGAAGTAACAGTTTCTGAAAGAAGTTGCAAATGTTGTTCCCTAGTATTGACAAACAAAAACTAGATGCCGCAATTGCAACAAACTTATATGTCGACAGCACCTATCATGTTTTTCGCAAAATAGAGATTAGTTTTTTATTTGTGAATTTTATGTTTGTTCATGTCAAATATTAGTTGCAGTAATAAGAAATCTATTAAATTACACAAAATCTGCATACCATGCGTTCTTTTTAAAAGTATACATAGGAAATACTCGTATACTCGTATACGAAAAAGAAAAATTCTCTTATTTTTGCCATAGCATGCTATTTGTTTTAAATTAAAACGCTTAACATTGAAGTTTGCTGTGTAATTGGTTGCCTACATATATGGTAAAACAATAAAAAATAAGGGAATTTTTCTTTTTAGTATACATATTAGTTGCCCTAATAAATTAATTGATTTACAGACAAATTTGTTTATTTTTAAAACTATTATGACACATAATACTTTAAAAGTTAATATTAAGGAAAAAATTACTTATAACATTTAAACTGTTTCCCATTCGTGTAATGACCGTTCAGTTGTTAGTGGTAGTCACTCTGGGTAGATTAATAAAATTTGCTAGAGTCTTCACACATAAAAATCAATGCACAAATAAGTACACACATAAATATAGTTCGCGATTAATAACTGACGTGCTAGTAATGGCTCGATTCTTCCCCCGATCGAGTTTATATTTACTTCTGTCCTATTGGGTCAGTTGAGGGTATATAGACCCCTGACTCGTCTATTTGGATGGCTGGGAATTCCCTGTCATTGAATATGTTAATTGCTATTGTGTCTTCGAGGGTTTTGCGACAGCGGAGAAATTTATGGCCTACCGACGCGTCTACTCGCGTATTCAGGCTTGGCTTCATTCTTCTGATTGCACCAACGTAGCCATTGTGTCTTTGCAGGGTTTTATAGTCTCGACTCTTTCTAGGTAATCGTCCGTTCTGCAGCGCGGGTTTGACACCCCAGGAGTGTTAATTGTTAGTACTGCAAGGTTACAAAGTTCAGTTTTTTTTGATTTGTCATTATTTTATTGTATAATAAAATTAATTTATTGTAGCAACGTTTCTTGTGTCAGAAATAATTTTTACTCCACTTCTGCATTATTTTTTGAAAAGAAAAACGAACTTTTTTGTTGATTAATGTTAAGGTTTTTCAATCAAAAAATTTCAAAAAAATTATTTTTTACCTGAAAACCATATCATTAACCAACGAAGATATCCTTTGTAGGCATAATTTTTAACTATGAAATCATTAAGCGAATCCCTTGTTATTCAAAAGAATTTTTTTTGCAAGTTGACAAAATGGTGCAAATTTAACAAAAGGCCGTACAGGTATAACTGAATCAAAATATATCATATTGGTACTCATTTTAACGCTCTACAACTTTTATATGAACAACTTTTTTATTTATTAGATTTTCTCAGAGTTATCTTTGAAAAACCGAAAAACGCCCAATATTAGGTCATGTTTTTGCTGCTAGGAGCCGACGCTCACCTCCGCGGATGGGGAAAACCTAGGATAGTAATATTGGGCCATAACTTAAGAGATTAAAACGATAAAACCTTTACCATGAATTATTTCCGAATTGGATTACCCAGCAACTGGCCTATACACTCAATATGTAGTTTTAAACTTTGAATTGTAAGTGAAAATAGGGAAAAATAACAATAAATTGAAAATGGAACCGAATGACATTTAGAACAAGCCTTTGTTGAATTGAAATATAAGTAAAATTATCAGTCGTTTTCAAGTGCAAAAAAAAAACTTAACTTAAAAGTAGACAATACTTGGAGTGTGTACTTTTCCATTTAAAACTGATAACAAAACTGATTCATTTAATTATATAAAAATCGCAACAGTTATATTTGGATATTTTCAAGTGTTTTCAAACTTAAATGAATTGTTTGAGTAGATAGCAACTGTATGCAACTCCAAATTTGTTTCTGGAGTTTAGATTAAAAATATTATTTTAAGAAGCCAGCAGATCCTGTATCTCCATGGAAACCGCTAAACATTTTCAAGAAATCTGTATTACAGGACAATCTGAAATTTCTTTTCCAGTTAAGATAAAATAACTATATTATAGCAGCCCTTTTCTCTTAACATATACTTCCGTATATTTGATTTTTAATAACAACAGAACCATATAGAAATAATAACTGGTAACTGTCCAACAGGAAAATAAACTATTGGTCGTTTTTACATGTTTAGAAGCAAAGTCAAAACCTGGCAAAGCTAATGCAAAAACTCAGAACAAGGTGAAAAATGATTGATGTAACTACGTAGGGTTCAGTAATCTTTTTAACCTTTAATTTCTTTTTCTTCCTCTTCATCTGTTTTATAATATAACTGAGGTCTGTTATGTCACACCCATCGTCCACAGAGGCAGAATTTATTTGATTAAAAATCACTCAGATTTAGATTTCAATAAAAACAACTAAAGGTCGCCAATTACGTATTATATTTAGATTACGGTCTTGGAGTATGAGTATAAATTGGTGCAACACATTTATCTCGGTCCTATTGTCACAATGCATTTCGTGGTTGTTATTGCTAGCCTCTTAGCTTGCGCCATTGGTAAGCTATTGATCTTCTTTCTTCTTTTATTTACTAACTTACGCAATTTAAATCTTTTTAAGTCAAGACTAAATTTTGATTTTTAGCTGCGCCTTCAGTGGAGCAACTTATAAGCCGCGGCGAAGATGCTTCAAGGGGTCAGTTTCCTCATCAAGCTTCTCTTCAGTACAGGTCTGGAGGCATTGCTTTCAGCCACATTTGCGGAGCTACTGTTATCTCTCCAAGCTGGTTGATTACTGCTGCTCAATGTAGGGACAGCTTTGACATCTCCAGATATCGTGTCGTTGCTGGTCTACTCACTCAAGGACAAAACGATGCTGATGTTCAGATCAGCGGAATTGAAGAATTTATTCTTCATACCGATTATAATGCGTAATAACTAATAACCTATCTTACTTAAATGTGATTGTCTTCGACATTTAATAATAATCATTTGCTTGAAATATTTATTTGAACTTTCAGAGCATCCGGCAGTAACGACATTGCTCTTCTGTTGCTAACAAAACCCTTGGAATGGAGCGATACAGTTCAAGCTGCTAAAGTGCCCACACCTGGTGGAAATCTTTCAGGGTATGGTAGTCTGTCTAGTTGGGGATCTGGACAAACTCTGCAGTGGGCTAGTTTGCATTTAATGGCTAATTCTCGTAAGACATATCAACTAAATGAAATATAGTTAATTCGCATTCACCGTGTGGAAAACTTAATAATTTACAGCACTTTTTACTTTTAGTCTTTTTCTGTTTCAGCATACCATAACAGCATTTGTCTAATCAGTTCAAGTTTCAAATAGCCGTCTGATCTACTTGTTTTCTTACAGAATGCTCCGAAGTTCTGACTGCAATTGGCTCATCTCGCCAGCTTGAAGATACTCAGGTTTGCACTGGTCCCTTGGTGGGAGAAGTAGATCTCTGCCGTGATGACCTTGGAAGTTCTCTGGCCCAAGATGGATCTGCAATTGGCATACTTTCATGGACTCCCGGTGCTTGTGGAGCCACCTCAACTCTAGCCGTTCACACCAGGGTCGATAGCCATAATGATTTCATTCTTGAGTACGTTCATGACTTGTAACTGGGTTTAAAGTAAATCTATATTTGTATCTTTAATTCGTTTTGTTATTTTTTGCTCGTAAGGATTTCACAATAAATTAAAATAAAGAAATGGCGTTATGCTTAATGCACTCGGTTCCTTCTACAAATTGCAGAGTTTAGTGGGATATTGTAGCTGATTAGAAGAAAGAGACATATGGTTTAAATTTCTTTCTTTTTTTACTAGGTAAAACTAATTATAATAACAAAGTGATTTTAATCTATAATTATTAAATATCTTTAAAGCAGTTATAGTAATTTATAATTGCTGAAATGTAGTTATCTAAATTGCAGTGTCATTTTACCGATAGCAACAAACAATAATAGTAAGAGCTATAAATGAAATAACCAATCATTTAAGTAATAATTGTTTGTACTACCGGAAGTTTGACAGATATGAAAATTTTAAAAACAAGATATCACTAATCAACTGTTACTATGTACCAAGTAAGATAATTGTTTCTAAATTTCCAGATTTCAAGATAATTCTTAAATACCATGATATTTTCGTCAGTAGCACCTGCAGTTTCTCATCGAAAATAGCAATGCGATCAGTTATTTTTTAAGACTCCACTCCTTCAAGAAATCATAATCATTTGAAAGGGTTAAAATCTAGTCATTTGTCATATTTAACAAAAAATTCAAATGGCGTAGTTGACGAATGTAATGTTACTCACTTGATCAAAGATAAAAAGGACGATTCGATGAACAGACTGATTACCAAGTAGAAATCTGAAAAACGTAGCTATATGCTTCAAGCTATTCGTAGAGTTCTTTAAGATATGTACCTTTGCAGCTGTTCGTACTTGATCAAAGATAAAAAGAACGCTTCGATGAACAGATTGATTACCGAGTAGAAATCTGAAAAAACGTAGCTATATGCTTCAAGCTATTCGATATGTTAAGCTTCGTTCGCGCGTGAGCCACGCCTACCTTTCGCTTTGTGTCCGTGAAGTAACAGTCCACAATTGCTCTTTCTGGTCCCGTATTGATGCCGTGATGGAGTCAGCTTGAACGTTTTGTAAAGTAGCGGATGTATGGGCGTGCAGTTGGTTATTGTGTAATATTTGCAGTTAGCCGTGAACCTGGACCCGCTATACTCGCGCTGAGAACACCTGTCAGCCACCGCCCGCTTCAACATCAGCTACGTGAATTTCATAGCACACAGAAAGGGACCCGATAAAGGAACACACGTACAAGTAAAATTTTCCCTTTATGTAACATTTACTGGCGACCAGTGATCGGATGCTGCGAACTTCACTCATGCATTTGGTGTTTGGAATTCCGATATGAGCTGGGGATATACAGTTCGTCCCGCGAACTTTGTACGCGTAGGCATGAAGTGTTTCCTCCCCATCCACGGAGCAGACACCGCTTGTCATATAGCCTTATAACTTTGTGTCTTACTTTAATGGGTGCGATAAATGAACGTCACTTTACTGTACATTTTGTAACCCTTAAATTTATGCGTTTTATGAAGTGTCTCTTAACGTTTCGGCTTATATTTTAATCACCTGCATTTTTTACCATATAGTATTGAATTTGTGATTAATTCTATTGTGATACCAGCTTTGGGGCTTTTGTTTTGGTTACTGCCACCTGTTTACGAATTGAGTTTTACTTTCAGGAAATTATGTGCTACTTGAGTTTACGAATTCTTAGTTGAATGCCTGGATACACGTGTTGTTAATTGGTAAAAATTCTTTGGCGCCTTTTTGGCTTTAATCATTATTGTGAGTAATTTTGGTGACTAGCCGGCCGGTAACTGTATCCAAGTAGTCATAAAGTTTGTTTTGTTTTGAGAGAACTAGCCGACAAATCATTTTGATGCTAACAGTTTTCCAAATTGCGCATAATCTAGAGACAGTTTTGACCTTTTGATATCACGTCTCCTCTACCTTGCTTTTTCAATCAGAACAGATTATATGTTTTGCCAAATTATCAAATAGGGTTTTTGATAAACAAGATAAAGAAGAGTACGTTGACCCTGTTTGGTCAATCAATTTTGGTGTAAAAATTTGTGAAAGTGCTAGGATGATTTAAAATTGAATGCCGGCGCGCAAGGAAGGAAGTAGGGGTTGACATTTTCATTTGGTTGAGCCCGTAAAGCAAGGCGGGACAGTTTTAGTAGTTGACTGGTAATTAAAGAGCAGAGAAAGCTTGTTTCATAAAACGAGCATAACGCTTGCCCAGCGCCAAGCCAGTCATTCATTTTTAGAGTTAACCAAGGACAGTCAAGTTAAGGGGTTTTGTATCTTTGTAATGTGAGCATACTGTTACATAAATGTCGCTATTTGGTGAAGCCTTATCGCGCCACATTGAAAAATGTACGACGATTGTTGGACCTACCCAATCTTCCTCAAAATGCAGACTACTAAATTTGAAACTCCAAACTCGGGCCCTGCAGTACCATGAAAACTTCATATTCATCTCTAATCGGACTTACAGAAATCACTATTGTTTATCGCAGTGATAGCCTCAGATCGCCGATATCCTGGTGGAGCTCTCCATTTTGCTTCGGTTTTCGATCCAGGAGGCTGCCTTTATACTTCAATTTGGCGAAGATTCTAGCTAAGACTTGCGGTAACAATTGCAAGACTTGTACGCTCAAATATTATATAGTGTTATGCAGTTCTAACTATTTCGAAGTCAAGATCTTGAAATAAGGTAATGCGTAAATCTCAAGGCTGAGCACCGTATACATTTCTCGAAGCCGTAAGTAGGGTCACCGGTTGATGATTCTTTCTCTATATTACTCCAGGTATAATTATTTTGAATATTGTTAGCAAGCCCTTTCCTTACATTATGTTTTGACAATCCTTGAACGGAAACATGCTACCGACAACACTTCATCTGTTAATATGGAAATACAATCTAGGAAAACCATTGGCAACAAGCACTGTCACTAGATTGAATTGTCTTGGTACGTGAGCTGTTGGTTATTATTTTTGCAGTGAAGTTAGGTTTAATGTTGACTGGTTGCCACCTTAATTATTTTAAATTGTGGTTCTGGCTATTATGCTGCAAATGCTACTGATAGAGAACTGAAGTTTAACACATTAGCAATTACACTACTGCTTTGCATGATAAATTTGGAATGAATAAATTCAATGAGTGATTAAATTGGACACTTTTTCAATTTTATTGTGATTTCTTAAAAAACGGGTCCAGCCTCTCCAGGTGCCTGCATATTTGTCTTACACTCAATCGAAATTATATCCAAAGAAAATCCAGCATTTGAATTAACTTAGATGATATATTAAGCTTTTACTTGGTGGGGCATCAGTGTAAAAGTTAGAGTAGTCAATCAGTGACTCAACTTAGCTACGAAAGCCACTTTTATCCAGTATTAAGTGAATATTTCAAAGCCGAAATTAGGCCTCATTTCCTTAATCAACTAATAATTAGGGTAAAAAACAGGGCCCAGGTAGATTAGTAACAATATCTTTGTAATGCAAGGTAAAGTTTTGATTTACACACAGATATCATGCAGTAAAAATAACCCCGCCTTGCTTTATATTTCTTTATGCACATTAAGTTGTGAGATTGGGCATTTAAGCTTTTTTAAAGTGATCATTCGACAATAACCTTTTCCATTTGTTTTGTTTTTGTTATTTTGTTATTATAAATGGATAAATAATTTTCAGAATGATCGTCAGCTTTGTTCTAGAATACCTACACTTCTAAATGGGTTAGGATTAGTCCTGGGTTTTTGAAAAAATATATAATAAGTTATACGTTCTTAAAAGATGACATTTACCACCTTCAAGCTGTGGGCGATAATTAAAACCTTTGCTCAAACTAACATTAACTGCAACAGTTTGGTTCTCACTCAAATAAGAAACGGCTTAAATGCCTAGAGGATGTAGCTGCAGTTTGAATTACAAAATGTTTATTATTGAAACTTACGACCTCAAAAGGGCTAGACGCAAGTGGGCTCTAAGTAAGTTTATATCGGTTTTAATTGTCAAGGGACTCACGTCGAGAATAAAGCTAAAACAATGTTTGCTTTCCCTTATTGTAAAAAGCTTGATTGAAATGGTATGGAACTAACGAAGTTGCAATTCTGTAAAGTCTAAATGTTGTTCACTAGTTGTTTTCTGTGCGTTGTGTCTTAAAAATTTGAAGTAGATTAGGTACCTATTTATAGTTTTTTATAATTAAAACGTTACAACGTCCCCTGCTGCTAATAAGTTTGGTTGAAATTGCATAATGAAACTGGGCGAGAGATTTTATTAGATTTTGTTACGTCATAGGCAGTGTGCAAGCAATTTTTTAACATAAAAGTAGTTAGTTTTACTTCTACTTGAATAATAACGTAAAATATGACGATTGCAGAAAATTTATATTATCTAATATTCATTCAGATAAAACATCGTGTTTCCTTACACTGCACATTAGGTAAAATAAATAGCGTTAATGAGCGCCATCTCTTCATTGTGTATTCGCAACCACAACTTTGTTCAAAATTTAGGATGGTACTACCATTAGCACTTCATAAATATTCCCTCTCCTGCCGAAAATCTGTGCTCGTTTAAAACCCCACTCACGTAATAGTAAGCTTTTCATGAACGAACACGCATAATGGTAAACTTTTATGGATATTGATCGTAACAGCGGAGTCGATCTTTGCAAGATGGAATTATAGGCTATAAAAGGGTTGTTTTATTCCTTTTGGTACATTGCGGGAGTTACTAAACTTTAAGTGTATGGCAAATGTAAAATTTGAAGACGTAAACCTTTATTTGAAACCGAAAAAACAACCTTCTGCATTTTAGCCGCACTTTATGAAGTAAGCAGAGAAGGTTAGTAAAGGATTTTATGTTTTGTACAAAATGTAACAAATTCTGTAATACAGTCAATTAGGGCTAAAGATTAAAGAACCGATAATAAAGTCCAAC
The DNA here is from genome assembly GCA_940337035.1 of Agriotes lineatus. Lineage (NCBI taxonomy): Eukaryota > Metazoa > Arthropoda > Insecta > Coleoptera > Elateridae > Agriotes > Agriotes lineatus. Next base: position 126,671,261 of record OW679200.1, on the reverse strand, counting down.
ATGGGTTTGACTTTGTAGCTGCCAGATTTAGTATTAAGCTGTAAACGTACGACTAAGTAGTTATATCAACATCAGCATCACGACGACAAGGGTAAATTGTCGTTTAGGAGCCTGTTTTAAACAGTGGACATAAATTTGGCGAAACCCATTACTGGGAAAATCACGTCAGATAATTGCTTTAAAAACTTCTGCCATTCGCAGAAAAACCTTCATTACGTGTGGATGACAGATTTCTGGCACAGCGTGGAAAAATTTTGCTTATTCCCTGCTTACAAGCCCAATTATGAAGGAGACAACAGGGAAGTTTCTCCCAATTACAAACAGTTCCACAATACGATGACGCGACCAAGTCAACTAATTTCGGAGATAAATTAATTTCCTTAAATTTTCATTACATTCGAAGCTGGATCTCACGGCCAGCGGTCCGGAAAATTACACCCTCAAAAATTGTCTGCGAGTGCTCGCGATTTCAAAATAGAATTAGTCCTCATTAATCGCACTGTGTGGCGTTTTGGCAGGAAGGCTCGTGCTTGGGCTAGAAAACTTAATCCTGCTGGGGTAACCCGAAACAGGGAATTGCGCAAATTTTCAGTGAAGTTCATGTTTTCTGCTAGTTGAGTCTGCTGAGGTTAGCTTTTGGCGGTCGCGAGTAGTCAAGTACCACCAAGGGCCAAACTGAGCCATATAAAGGAGTTAGGGGAAACTTGGGTGCTTGTTAATTTGAATATACTAAAATGAACACAATTTAAGCCTCTACGATTATAATAGCACTTAATAACATTTAAAGCATTTCAAATATTATTTAAAAAAGATGATCCATAAATGTACTAATTTGAATTCGCAATTGTATAAAATAGCATTGGCCTTAATATGATAATTTGTAAAAACGATATTAGAAATACCGCTATGTGAATAAAAATGTAATCGGAGCAGGCTTTGAAATAATAACAATATAAGATGACTGTAAATAAGACAATCGGGTAAGCAAAGCGAAGCTAAGTTGTGTTATTTTCCTTACAAAAAAGCAATTTAAACGTGAAGAAATATCCTTTTTCCCAATAAAAGTGCGTTTCAAATTAGTTCAGTGTCTTTTGGTAGACTGTAGAGGATTTGCTTTTGATTCTGGCGTTTCGAATAGTGCGTCGAGTGTTAGTTGGTATTTTGGCGGCTGTTTTGGAGATCCTAGCAGATTGACCTTCGTGGATAGCAGCGGAGCCCTAGCTGTGGGGCATAGGACCTGACTTAGAAGTATTTTGGAGCAGAGCGAGCTACAGGTGTCGTTCGGGGAGGCAAATGGGTTTGTTACAGAAGGCCAACTAAGAGCAGGGGTCCTAATTGTCGTTATCCATATCAGCGGCCACAATGATCAGTAAAAGTTAATCTTACATTGAAACACTGAATTTTCTTGGTGAGCGTCCAGTGTTTTGTTTCAAAGTGGCTTCAGTTTACTTACGTTTTTTTATCATCTAGACAAAGCATTAATACGTAATCGCCAAAGTAATTGTTAAAATAAAGCCAAATTGTTTTGTAAACATGTGAACTTGGATGGTCATATTTAACAGTGTGTTCCTATTAGTTTAAAAATCTCGTATTATAGTAATCCCAATAATGAAATAAGCAGTATTAATAACGATTGCGTTGAATAAAAACTACAATAATTTTTGTTAATAGCCAATACATTAGAAATAATTGTACAAATTAATATAATAATTTGATGGGATGTAGAAAACACAACCCAATTGAGATATTCATTAATTAAATCTAACTAAATAAAATACAACACAGCGAAAGCCGGGCAAATCAAGAGATAAGCAGCTATTTGTAATTAACATACAAATTAAATAATAATATTACACTAGCAGATAGAGCGTATCATCGTAATACATTGAACCATGTTTCTGTGTCTTCATTTTTATGTAAGGGGAAGGTCTATCTTTGAAATTGCTATTGTTAATTGAGCAATAAAATTATTCGTAGTTGTAGAGAAAGTAGTAATGTTCGTAGACTAACAGGTGACACAATAATATAAACCTCGAAAGTCGTGTAAGCGTGTAATGTATAATAGTATGAAATAAACTACCAGATTGACTCTTTTGACAATATTTTGAAGTCTGTCCATGTTTCGTTCTCTTAAGGATTGCCAAGTTTGTTGTATAACAAAAATATATATTGAGGCTTTTTTGTGTTGAGCTAAAACGACGATGGTTATTTAAAAAATAACTATGGAAATGAATAAAAATGAGTTTTTCAAAAATGCACAATTGAGCTTGAAGCTACACCCTTGAATAAAGACTTTATTGAGAAAGTTGAGAAAATAATTACAACAAATGTAAGGAACAAATATCTAAGTCAGAAGAAGAAGCTTAACTGTGGAAAGCAAGAAGTTTTCTTCAAAGACAATAGGATGTCATTTGCATACCTTTTCGTATATTCCTAGTTTCAGTATTATGTTCTATAACTTTAACAATAAAAAGGCTTATATGCTTCAATGAATTACGGAGCTAACCGGTAATTACGACACCAGCAATGGTTATACCATATAAACAGGTGCTCAGTGTTGCAGCACTCGGTTTTTTATAAGATGATGAAAACGTTTATACGATTCGGAAATCCATAAAATTCGATCAACCCTGCAACGATTATCTTGCTCCAGCTCACTGCAGTCAAAAGAAGGGAGAGTTCATTAACGAAAAAATTGTGGGTTTATAATAGTTTAGAATAAACATCTAACGCGCCACGTAGTTTATAACATTGTAGAGACTTATAGTTTCCTAAATTACGAAACGTGGTCCAGTCAGCTTATTCAATAAGGTGCTTAGCGGTCCTGCACACCCAGAGACTTACCTTTCATTTCTACGTACTTTAGAATACCTGCAAAGTATCCTGCAAGTGGCCTAAAAGCAAAAGGAAAGAACACAAACAAACAACCGCTAATATTTGAATAGATTACACTCAAAAAAGCAACGTAATGATACAGTTTAACTTCAAAGTTATTATACTCCAGCCAGTGTCGGTTAAATTGTTTAACAAGCAACTACGCCTGAATGAGTTCTTTGATCTTAGCTATGGTATCTAGCTAAAATGTACAAGTCTTTGCTGAACACCTCAATGGAAATAAAGCTGACCCCGAGTCCAAAATCCACTTAACATGGGATGGGAGTTGACGATACATGTACGTAGGTAAAACAACACCCCGTTATTTCAAAATAAGTAGGGAAATCAAACGTCAATTTGGCATTGGCCGTAACCGAGATAACACTCGTAACATACTATACCCTGAGGTATACGACTATTCCTGACGAGATGACATTTTTCCGCACTAAACGTTTGTTTTCTATATAGCACCGAAAACCCAAAAACGCCTGAAACTGCAGTCGTGTCGTCTCTACTTCAGTGGTAAACCCCACCTCAAGTAACCGTAAAAGAAGGATTACACAGCAGCTGTTCTACAACCTTTCAAAGCTTTGACATTTCACCACAAAATGCAGAAGTCTGTATTTAGACGCAAGGCAGTCATTTTGAATATTTTGGTAAAGTATAGTTTCCTAATATGAGAGTCAAAATGAAAGCTAAGTAAAATCGGTTCAGCAGTTTGTTAAGACATTTTATATTTTGACGCCGCTTGTGGTGGAATTGTTTACTTCACGGTTACTTGGGTGGAATTTACTTTTGCTCGTTGCCATGCGGACGCTTGCGTATCTTTATTGGGAGCGATCACGTCGTTACGCGCCTCTCTCCCTTGCTCATCGTTCTCACATTGAATGGAATGAACGATCAAGGTTATTGCGGGTAGGACATGTTGTTGGCCCGGGTCCGCATATGTAACGCGTGGAAGTCGTCGTTGAGAGAGTCGCTGTCAGTATTTAACGGTTTTATCCCATCATGGTCGATACCGGATAAGAAAGTTAATTTTCCTGTTGAAGTAAAGGGGTCCTGTAATTCTTAGGCGAATAAAGACTTTTCTCAAATTGAATTTTGCTGTAAATCGTCGCCGATTAGAACGTGGAGATCTTCCCCAAAGCCGTTAATTTTTCTTTCGTTTTGCATGCCACCGTATTTGTTTATTAACACTGAGGAACCTCTTTATGGAATAAATCTCAAGCCGACACTGGCCGACGAATATACTAACTGTTCAAGTTAGACTGTATATATAGTGACGTCTCTTAGGGAACTGCTCATCTAACTGTTGTCTGTAAATGTGGAATAGACTACTGATTTCATTAGCAGCCGACATGAAGAACCATATATTTGTTTATATCATATCGTGTGTGTTTCATTACGTACCTTTTTTTCCATTCTAATGCAATTTACAGGGTGGGTTTAAACGATTAAACCCAAACTAAGCAGGCATTATAGAGAATATTTACATCAAAGATAAGTTCGTGACCGGAGGAAAGCGTACCCCCTGAACGATATCGGTGTTTTCCATTTTGCAGTTTGAGAAATTTGACTTTTGCATGCTTTTTAGAATGTATGGCGCTTTGGATATTAATTTCGAGTTATCTAATACACCTACAAGTATATCGCTGAAAACTATGCCCATTTCTAGACTGTAGTTAGGTGGAGCACGTCTTTTTATAGGCTTAAGTTGTAGGTTATTCTCATACAAACAATGCCTGTGTTTTAATTTACCGTTCGGCCGTTGTAACAAATTCTAGCCCGCTCACGAACGACATTGTTTTCCCTCTTAATCACGTAAACCCCCTGTATGAAACCTGGCACCACCCATGTGTGACTTGTTTCGTGTTGTAATTGCCGAATATCCCTACAATAAGTTACTAACTTATCAGGAAGTGGAATTAACGTATATCGGTTAGACAATTGGTTAAATTTATAACTAAAGTAATAGGTGATATTTCAATTCGATGGAAACTTCTACAAATTTGCCAAAGTCAGTAGTAAGGCCACTCGGATCGGTGGTAGTCCATTCGGTGGGTATTTTGAATTGGATTCCAAATTTTGAATTAAATTAACAAAAACCTCGGTGGTATTTAACATGTTTAGGTCCCGGGTGGTGTATCGTGAACAAGCGTCCACGTTCGATCAGCAGAGTTAAGCAACACTCTTTCTGGTCAGAACTTCGATAAGAGTTCCACGGCTGCATCTCTCCGCGTTTCGTGATACGGCTGTCACGGAAATAGTTGGTCCCGGCGGTCATAACAACATCATGACAGTCGTTAGTGGGGTTGGAAGTTCCCGTAAATGCACAGCGACGTCTATAATTAATAATTGGCCTGACGGCTGTTGGCTGAGTGTAAAATAAATAAATAAATAAATATTGTCAGAATGTCGGAAAAATCCAATTGGTGGTAATTTACACTAGTGGTATGGTATACAACCCAAATACAGTACTTCATTTTTCTTCAAAATATGTAGATATCTGATTTTACTACGGTGAGTCACAACTGTTTCGTGGCGCACTATAGCGAAGGAGAGAATGGCTGGTACAAAAATTCATGTTTATTTATTCAATCCTCAAAGTGGAGTTAATGATTGGAAACAAGGATCAAACAATTTCTTTGTTTCCTCAACAGCGAACTCACGTTAAATAGAGCATTTGCCGTTCACGTCCTTGCAGGATGACCACTTAACCACACCAGACGATCAAGGGGAGCATTCCGAAACGGTTAAATTGACTATACAGTTTGCGTCGCTCGAGTTGTATTCGCGACAATAGGAATCCCATTAAAGGCCGTTCGATAGGAAATTACCCTCGCGGGATCGAGTGCTGGTCCCAATGGAACCACCACTTCGCGAATAAAAGTGTACCTACTTATGCTCTTCGAAACCGCGCGTTTAGCAAAGCACAAAGAAAGCTTCAATCGGGCTTAATTTGCGAATAAAAGGTTCCCCAATTTCAAGTAAACAATCGAGCTTCAATCGCAACTGTTCTTTTTGACTGCGACAAGGGCTCGGACAGGCTGAATTAAATCTACACTCGCCCCAGAAGGATAATAAAGGACAGTGGTTACTTAGTCTCGTATTGTTCACAACTTCTTGCAGGCTTAATCAATTCCCATTTATCACACCAATGCACCATTGTTAATTCAAACATTAAATGCAGAGAACAATCACGGGTCGCAGCTCGTCATAAATTCGCTTCTTGCGCCGTAAGAGTCGAATCAGGCTTTGTGCCGGAGTCAGACTCGTATAATTGCTTGAATTATGATTAAGTGCATCGCGCATTTAAGCTCCCGATTTAAGCCCCAAATTTGGACGTGCGCGATATTCATTAAGCAATCGATGAACTGCCTTCGGAATTATTTATGGGGCGTTTAGCACGTAAACAGCGCATTAATTAAAGCCTTTAATTGATTCTGCTGCGATGTCACTTGCGCAAATATGCGAAGGCAATAATTTTCGACAGTGGAATGCTGAGTTTTGCCTGTAATTAATGCTTTGTTCGAACAATTTGTTTTAATTTTCAATTGAATTTAAGCGCAGAATAAATGGTATTCGGTTACATTTTGTTCATGTGGATAAGTTTTCAAAAAATAGGTTAGAGTAGCATATATATATAGAACCGATTTCCGTCTAATGAGCTTTTATATAATCTACCGTTATGAATAATCTACATTGAATTTTTAAGATTACTTTTGTTGTTTCACCGCGGATATAACAATTTTAGTGTAATAGTAAGTATATCTTAGATTTAATTATTTACGTGTTTGGTGTGATATATAAGAAGCAGATACGTTAGGAAATGGATTGTAATGCAATTCGTTTTTCAGTTTCACATAATCTTTGTGCATTTGCGTTTACCTTAGCTCAGATACATGAATAATGTTAAAGGGTGTCGTATAACATAAGCGGCGCATGCGAGTAAAAGCTACCTTGGTACAGGAAAAGTGAGAAAAGATCAGAATAACCAAGTAAGAGAGTTACTGTGTCTGCAGTTTTATTTTGTAAACCAACTTCTCATTTGTCTCCGCGCACCTTCGGCGATGTTTTTTCGTTCTTTTTTTTCTGCGGGCGTTTTCGACACGCCCTCGTGGGGAAAATAATGTTCTATCTCACCCGCGCTACTACAGATTTTTTGAAGATATTTGGGTCCCATCGCATTTAATTGGTAAATTTTCTGGCGTAGCGATTTAAGTCTTGGTGCTGTCAGCTGAAGGTATGTGTGCGCATTTTTCGTACTCTATTCTATTTAAGCATTCGTGGATTTCAGAGTCGACTTTAGAGTCGTTAAAGTATAAGCAGATTGTTTATGCTAGTAGTAGGTGGTAGAGTTTTTGAATCCATTGCTGAGTTGTCCGTTCATTGCCGAGAGTCATTGCCGTGCATACTTGCACAGGTGGCTAATTGTGCAGTTCGCCGCTAATTGTTTTGTCAACGCCGCTTCGCATTGCTGGGAGTATTAAAACACGATCTTGTGTTGTGAAGGTAGGTAAAAACGAATTTGTACATCAGGCGCATTAAAAGTTTGAAATCAGCGGCTAGTGTTGCATCGCCTCCGAGTTTGTCAGTAATTACTGGTGCATTTGTGGAACATTCTAAATTTCTACGTACGTGGTGGAATACTATTACTATCGCCCTCCGGCGTTGTTGTGGTTGGTGGCAAAGTTTTATATTTATTAGAACTACACAGATTGAGGGACGTTTGTTAATTATAGTTAATTTCTTTATTGTATTGTATTGCTGTATCTCAAACTACTATTGAAGGCGCTGTTATATTATATCCTTATTATTAGACATATAGCTCATTTAGGTTCAAGATAGAGCAAAATCTGCAACCCAAGTCACAAGTATGAGTTATAATTACATAACCAATACGACTTGATATAAAAATTTGATGAGAGAGACATGGTCTATTTGCTATTTTTAGGAATGTCATTATCAGTGTGTCATGTCTCTGATATGAATATTTGTTTTTAACTCCTTAGAGCGCCTTTTGTCATGCTTTTTAAGGGGCGAATTTATTCTCAGATGAGAATCAGCAGAATTATTTGAGCTAGAAACCGCACAATTTTACAATTTCAAGATTTGCAGAACAAATTTGGCCTCTATATAACCTCTTTATTATGCATACATATTTACATCCTATGACCTACATTTTAATGAAATCATATTAGTAACTTATTTTTGATATTTGTAACTTGGGTTGCAAGTTCTGCTCTATCTTGGGTCTGAATCAACATAGATGTGGAAGAGATTGACGCATAATTGACTCTCACAACTGAATTTTATGACATTAAATAGTTTCGTTTTTCGCCCAGAAATTAACCTGGAAGTCTTCCTGGTGTACATTAGCCCGCCTTCTAATCCAGTCACTAGAGAGCATTTAATTCTAAATCTCGGATATCGCTGCAAACTCTTGCCGGATAGGCATTCGATATTAAGTCAGAAAATTATGTTAGTGCAGACCGTCTCAGTGTATTCACAAAATGGTCTGTGCGAGAGCTTTCGATAGAGGTGACTCTGGTGTTGACTTTAAGTGAAATTCTGCCAAATACTGCTTCTTTTATAACTGTAAGGTGAAATATTGTGATCAACTAACGATGGGTTTGTGAGGGGACGTGTGCATTTTCGTATTTTAATTGAAGTGTGCTACTTAAGAATTTGGTAGAATTCGTAGCGGTTTTTCACGCAGTTAGTGTTTGTTGTTTTTAAGTGGATTTGTTCCACAAAATCTTCCTTTTCATGAATTTATAGTGACATATGGCGATTTATTCGCAAGATGGTCTGTGCAAGAAGTTTCCTAGAGGACATGTGCCTGCAGTTTTTTAATTTTTAATTTTTTTAAATTAAAGTTTTGCTTGAAGTTCGCTGCGTGAGACTTTCATAGAATTCATAGTGGTTTTGACGAAGTCGATGTAGCGTGCATGTGTTGTTTTTAAGTAAAGTTCTGCAGCATAATGCTCATTTCATGAATCCATCGTGAAATATTACGATCTATTAATAATATGGTTTGTGTGATATCTATGGCTAGAGGACGTGCGCATGCGCTTTTCTGTTAAGGTTTTGCTTACAGTGCGTCACCTGAGACTGTAATCGAATTCATGCTGACCCTTCACTAGGTGAATATCTCATTTTGTATTATTTGTGAAGTCAATTGGTGCCGCAAAATATTCCTTTCGAGAATCTATGGCGAAATATCACTGCATATTCACATGATGGTTTATGGGAGAAATTAAGTTTCTTATTCTTTTTTCATTAAAATTTTGCTTGAAGTGAGTTACTTGAGAATTCTATAGAATTATCGGTGATTTTTCACGAAATGAATGTGGAATTTTAGTTTTGCATTTAGGTGAAATTGTGTCACAACATGTTCTTTTCATGAATTCATGGTGAAATTTTGTGATCCAGTAATAACGCTGTTTGATCCAGAGCTGAAGCTAAAGTTTGGTTGAAGTGCGCCACTTGAGAATTTCATAGATATAGAATTTGCAGTGAGTTTACACGAACTGGATGCACAAACTCTATGCTCTTTTTATATGAAATCGTGCCATAAAATGTTTTTTCCATGAATCTATTGTGAAATATTGCGACCATTTCACAATTCACGCATCCACCTTTTATTACAATTTTACTTGAAGTGAACTACCAGACAATTTTATAGAATTATCACTGATTTTTCGAGTAATGAATGTGGGAATTTTATGGTGCTTTTAAGTGAAATTGTGCTACATCACATTATTTTCATGAATCTATTATGAAACGTTGTAATCGAGTCATAACACGGTTTATGCGAGAGCTTTAGCTAAAGTTGTACCTGAAGTGCGCCATGTAAGAATTTCATAGAATTTACAGTGACTTTCACGAAGTGGAAGTAGAATTTCTGTGCTGATTTTATATGAAATCGTGCAAAATTTTCGTTTTATATATCTACTATGAAATATTGAAATTTATTCACAATATATTTTGTGGAGATTTTCGATAGACAACGTGCACAGTCACTTTTAATTAAATTTATGTTGGAAATGAGCTACCTGAAAATTTCATGGAATTATCGGTAATTTTTCACGAAATGAATGTAGAACTTTATGCTGCCTCTAAGTGAAATTGTGAAACAAAATGTCCCATTCACGATTTTATTGTGAAATATTGCTCTCTATTTATAACATATGTGATTTTCGATTAAAGGTTTACCTGACGTGCACCAGTTAAGAGTTCCATAGAATTCATAGTAATTTTCATTAAGTGGAGGTCAAATATTTCGAGAAAATTGTGTCATGAATTCACCGAAAAAAAATGTGATGTATAGCTTATAGCAGTTCTTGCTAAGTTAGCAATTAAACGCATATATGCGTTCTACAAATGATTCTTCCTGTGCGGAAAGCGCTCGGAGTAATGGCGTAAATGTGCTATTTGTGGCTATAGGTAATACAACTTTCGTAATGAAATGAAATCAAGTATTTCGCTACGTTTCGCTACTTAAAGTACGATTTCAATTACTAGTTTCTCGTTGCTAAAGCAGCTCTTTAATTACTTAGGAATAAAGCTCCCCCTAGGGGATCAAAGCTTCTTGCATACCTTTATTGAAACTGGAAGAGTATTAAAATTATAAGAAGAGGTTACTGAATGTAATAAATAAAATATTGTATATGACACAGCATTAAACTGAGCTTAATTCGCTCAGAAGGTTTAAATTCCTCACCCTACAAGCTGAAGACTTCACCTTTCCCCTGTTATATAAATAACTTTAATCGTTCGCAATTTTCTTTCTCTTCTTTCTCTTTAAGATGTCTATAGATAGTTAATTATAACTGTGATTTTTAGGGACCCTAAATACAAAAAAGTAAGTTTAAAATTATGTAGCAACTCCCAATACATTTACTAATTACTGTTTTTGGACTGCAAACATTTGTGCTGACACAAAGCACAAAGGTATAAAAAACAAGTTGGTTAACTCATACTTTGAAAATAGATAATAACGCAAATATACGAGAAACTACTAAAAGAATATGGGGTCTATGAAAAAAAATATGCTGTCATTCTGAGACGTGTCTCTATAATCCTGATCTTTGTTTTCAAAATATATTGAAATGCGTATAAAAAAATATTGTTTGTGCCATATGTTATAAACTAGCTTTCATTGTATACTTATACGTCCGTTTTATATAGAATGCATAAAAGTCAAGAAACATAGAGTTTTGTATTAGCATATGTATATTTCAAATAGTTCAATTTGTCAATGTCTTAGTATGAAATACGCACATCAGCCCATCAGGGCCTTCCACCCAGGTACATTGACCTTATAGCGGACCCCATAAACCAAAGAATGTCAAAGTCAATTGCGCCTAGTGCTTTACGAGATACACTAATAAATTCGAGGTGCTGCGATTCGACTTAAACCAGTGGATCTTCTAAATCAATTGTGTGTAGGCCGTTAAAAAATTTTGATAAAGCCAAAGTTGATTAATGTACGTCGCGCTAAACCAGCTTTATAAAAACTAACTTTGATAAAACGTCGAACAGTAGTCATGGGACACAGACAATTTCAGAAGAAATAAACGGACGGACGTCCGACTCGAATAACAATGGGTCAAGCTAAAGTCAAGAGCAAATCCTTTCTGAGACAGCTCGTGTCAAGCAAACAATGGAATATAGATCCGAGCAGAGAAAATAGAATTCATTTGCAAGGCGAAAGTTATAGATGGTGCCCGAGCTAGTCTGTCCTATTGTTTGCAACGAATAGAGAATTCTCACGCATTCGACAAGCGACCTATATAAGCGTAGACTGTCTGGATTTCAAGCATTGCATCTCCATCCGTCTTATGTTACTCTGGCCAAGACAAGGGCGCTGGTCAGATTCCTCAGCTTCTAATTACCACATCATGGTACTGCGTTCGTTTACATATAATTCGCTATTTATATTTGTATTTTCTACAAATTAACATATTTGTAGGTGTTAGCAATTTGTATGTTTCAATGAAAAGAAAAGGATTTTTATTGTTTTTCACAACCGGTTATATCTTATTGAACCTATTTAATTTTGAAGTGGTGAACCCGGTAAGAACATTATAAAAGTCTCTAAAGTGCAAACCACTTTAACCTCGAATTCGAAGAAGTGGACGAGTGTGTGCGTTAAAAAAGGAAGAAGGTTTATGAAGAGAATTGTTGCTAAAAGCAAGAAAGGTAGAGCTACAGACAAAACTGTTCTACCATACACAATAATGGCATGGTGGCTATCTGCAGCTAAGATGTTAAGAGCATCCTTGAGAAGAGAATAATAATTCATCAGACAGTTTTTATTTCATTATTTACATACCGATTATATTTATAACTTATATATCTGCATAAAGGCATTTATTCTTAATACCTTTTTGTTATTTTTCCCCCACCTATTCGTAAAATTGTGAATGAATGTTGTAAATAAGATTTATTATATATTTTTCTAACGAGAAAAGTTGTTTTCAAGTAGCGATTAGCCTAGAATAACTGGTGGTTGTAAGACTCTCTTATTTTTGAAGTTTCTGGGTGACACCCAAGCTGCGCAATTTTGCCTAATTAAAACTACACTTAATTTCCGATTATTCTTTCAAGCCTATCTTCACTGAATGAAACGCTGGCCATATTGTTCGGTGCTTTAGTATGCACTTTAAGATTACTTTTTACAACTGGTTTGATACGATTTCAGTACACCTCATTCCATTAAGCCATTAAGCGCTCGGATTAGCAATGGAGCGGGTGTGGGTTCAAATCTGGTGGTGGCCATGTTTTTTTCAAAGCCGCGACCGATTTGAGCTCATGAGCTAAGTTAACCTTAAGCTAAATTAAGATTTGTCAAATATGTTGTGTTTGGATGCAGGAAAGCGTAATGCAAGTCGAACGTGGCAGATTAAAATTGAATGAATCTTTTGCGAAATAAAAGTAGAAGTAAATGCAGGCATGGTTAAAGAAAATGAATAACTACGCTCTGATTTTTTATGTAATAAAGTTATATTAACTATTTTTACTTTTAAAACTGCCATTTAACCTTAGTGGAACAGATTTGCAAGAAATTTGGGAATTAAGAGTGTTATAAAATTTAACTTCGTACTTTGTCAGGTTAATTTCAGAAAATGTCTTGGGGTGGAAAGGAATAATGGGCATTCAGCACTATTTGCAATTATCAAAATCTTGTAGTGTGGTATTAGAAGCGATAGAGATAGTAGAATCCCATTATAACGCTTACAGGGATAACGGATGTGTAAAGTTCCGTTTGTAACCATTTGGTCAGTGCAGCAATGCTGCAACCTGCAACGAGACAGAAACTCATAACTCGCCCGTGGCTGAGGTAAATTATGATAACCTGTTGACCCTCCACAAGCAAACTTAATCCGGACACGTACAAATGAGAGTTTTAGGCGACAAATGAATGTGGCGAGTTTTAACGTTAATCTTTTCGGATAAAGCGCTCCTCGCAAAAACGGCTTTGACGTGGATTTGCAGAAACACTTTTTATGTGGAACGATCGTTTTACATTTTCTACGTTTTTGGGTGGTCAATTGTTCATTGAATTGTGTTACGTATATTATGAATATTATATAAAAAAATAATTTGTAAAAAAATGGTGGTTAGTTAAAAGACGATTTTAAGAAAACACAAGAAAAATAAAAAATCTGGTGTGATACACTCACACAACTTCCTTTTACAGTGATCTTATAATTAGTCAAAAATTTCATTTTTAATTTTTAACCATTTGTTAAAAATTTTCAAAAATTACAAATTCTACAAAAACGGTACAAAATCGAGTGTTAGTTGAAGAGACAAATTTTCTCTAGAATTTTAAGGTGAATTCAAAATTGTAATAATATACCGGGTGTTTTATTTAAAATAGGAGTTAATAAAAAAAATAGAAAAAAAAACAAAAGAAACCCACTTTAGAAGTATTCAACTGGAAAATCACCTATCTCACATCAATACACATTAAAAATGTAAGAAAAATGTAAAATTTAAAAAAAATCGTTAGAGCCGTTTTTGAAAAAATCGAAAAAAACTGAAAAATCACAAGAGTAAACACCTACTTCCGGTTATGCGATTTTCTTCAAAAGCTTGCTGTCTCATCTACATAGTACACAAAACTTATATATGAAGTTTCAATGCCATACCTCTTTTCGTTTTTGAGATATTCTGTTCACAGACACACACACAGACAGACACACAGACACACAGACAGACAGACAGACAGACCAATGAAAAAAAATATGTTTTTTGGGATCAGGGGACTCTAAAACGTGAAGATCTGTTGAAAACTCAATTTCGAATTTTTGGGGTGAATCCAATACTTCCTTTATAGTAGTAAAAGGAAGTAATAATGGGGAAACTGCGTTTTATTTTGAGAGCATAGTAATTACACCTGGACTTTTTAATTTTATCAATTTCGGATCTGAACTGCAGATGATGAATGGAAATTGGCTTGTTCTCATAGTTCACAAGATCTTAAAGATTGCTCTTAATTTTTTAGACTAGAGCGAAGACCAATGCTGAATCTATAAGGTCAAGATAAAATACTATGCAGAAAACTAAGATACTATCAGAACTTCCCAAGAGCTTGTAGAACTAAGAATCTAAATTGGAAAATATCAGAAAAACGGTTTTCATTGGGCAGTCTGAACATTTCAAAATAATAATGTCATACATTATAAAAAAAATTCTCGTATTTGCTCTTATAATGCAATAAAGGTGAGTTGATAAACGTTGGAGTATAGTATTTTGTATCGTGTGTTAAAAAAAACTCATTCGCAACATGCCATGATCAAATTGAAGTTTGCCATAACTTGATACATCCATTGAAGCAAATGCACTACTCAGAGAGAACTAAATTACATCTTGATTTTGAACTATTTTCTTAAACATATACAAAACACTTATCAAAAACAATTTTTATTGACCGTTATGATTATTACACTCGTTGTTTTGTACATGCCATCTTATTTTTCTTGATTATTTGCTTGATACAAGTAAACTTAGTGGAGTGTCAACTTTTATCTGTCACAGTGACAGATGTTTTCATAGACAAAATGCAATCTGACATTCACCTACAGACTGAAGTCAAGACATGACTAGATTTTCTATCTTTCTTTCCATGGCCTGCGGTAGATGAGTTTTTTGGAATACACGATATAAAAATAGTAAGAAAGTTTTAGATTCCCGCACTATTGTGGCCTATTGTACCAGCCACAGGAGGTCGGAAAGACTATTATTTATTGATAAACGTCAAACATAAACAACCGTATGGGAAAAATTGACCGGCTAAGGTCGAAAAAGTGATTCCCAGACTATTATTCCTTGTTGCCTTAACAATGCCTACAGATCTGTATTGTTATTCCTGGCCTAGCCAGGACGAAAACCGGTATCATACATTCTGCGTACCGAAAATGCGACGGAAAGGTATTATTATCGGATAGTGTTGTTACCTTACAGCACTAATTGACAATAGAATACGCCAACCACTACCGTACTAATAGTATATTTCTTGTATTTGTATAATTCAAAGACGAAATTTCTGTAACTTTCACATTGGATATATTACATTCCCAAAAATGTTCAAAATTACAGATCTTTCTTGACTTTGTTTTTAAGAGAAATTAGCATTTTAATTTCACATGCAGCTTTTCTTTAGTTTGGGTAAATAGTAAACAAGGCGTCATTGTAATTTTCGTCTTTTTTGTTTTTGAAATACATAGCATATGAAACTAGTTATTGGCAGTAACGCCATAGCATACATTTTTTGTCTATTAAACAAGATAGTCAGAGTGAAGGTAAAATCAATGCAATTGCACACTGCGGAATTTTTTAGCCGCCGGAGTAGCTTCGAATTTGCTCCTTCACGAAGCCGTCGCTGCTAGTTTGGCGTGAAGGTTGGAGTAACTCGTACTAAAGCATTAGAGCTTTTACCTAGTGAACGCGATTGTTGGCCCAGGGTTTGTGTGCTCGGAAAACTTGGTCTGCTACAGTATTAATTTCTGTCCCGGCCAAGATCTTGTGCTCTCACGAGGTTTGTATTTTGGCTGACATCCTTTTCCGTTCATTTTCATGCTGAACCGTACTGTGCACTCATCGTTGTGGCAGAATCGCACTTGTCGACTGTGTCCGCTCTCTTCGTACCGCATATTATATACTTTGTAGTTATCTGCCACTTGCGTATATTACACATATGCATGGTTTGTAAAACCGCATCGCTTAATTAGTAATAATAATAATTTTTGCAGTGCTTTAAAATTATTTCACTTAAATAGCTTTGACTTGAATGGTCTTTCTTTTATATGTATCCTTTCTTGGAGTAATTTTGCTTTGTTTATTAAAGAACGTACTAACTTTGAGCCTTCGTTAAGACTCCTGGAGTCTATTTTACATCAACTGCAGCTATTTAGGCCTTCGTTAGCAATGACGAAAATACAGAGTGTAAGAAAGCAAACTCTATAAAATCTGGCGCCCAAGATTTAAACACCTAAGTGGTCACGGTAGAAGGAGCCGTGCTACCACACACACCACAGCCTCCATACCAAACTGTGTCACATTATAAACATATTTTGTGGTCGTAAGCATCTCCTTTTTTACCGTAATCAGTGTATGGGTTTTGGTGTAGTCCATTAGGTCACTTATACTGTTTTTAACCATTTCTATTTGCAGCCAACAATACCGCTTTTCTACATTTTGTAGCTGCCGTCCCCCATTGCCACCACAGCTGGCTGTTTTCCAGAAACTTTCTGCCTGTTCTCTCAGTATTTAATTTTCGTTCCGAAGTGCTGCATCTATTGGTTACTTCACTGTCCAGCAATCAAGATTTTTCAAAAACCACCTCCCTTTCCATATATTTCAGATTATTCACTTCGTCCACTATCTGATCCTACACATTTATCCCTTTGCCAACTACTATCCGTTTTGCCTTTAGCACATTTATCTTCATTTTCTGTTCTTGAGTTCTTCATTCCAAAGCTCTAAACTGTTTTGTAATATCTTGTGATATGGTGTGATCCGGATCAAATTAGCAGCGTACGACAGTACCCTCCTGTATCGCACTTCATCCTTCTTCATCTTAGATTTGGACGTTTAACTTATTTAACTCGAAGATTTGTTCGATGTCATTCTGACATTTGGTGTGCTGTTCTAACTTACTTGCTTGTGATTCGATAAAAAAGTGTTTTAAAACGTTGCTTAAGGTACTTTTCAGGTCTACAAATCCTAAGCATATTGATGTGCTTTGCTTAATTGCCTTTTCTAATAATTATTTCATGATAAATATCAGATTTTGCGTACCTCCAGCTGATTTGAATCCACGATACCTTTTTCAAGTTGGTGATCCATTTCTTGTACAAACCAAGTTTCCAATATTCTTTTGTAGACCTTTCCTGCCAAACTCAAGAGGATGTTACCTCTACAATTACTACGAACCCTATAGTCACCCTTTTTCACGCCATTTTTATAATTTTCCCAATAATTTATGACTTTGCTCTGGTAAGTATTTAAGCAGTTCTGGGGCGATGTGATTCTAGCCTTCTGATTTTTCAAACTTAAATTTTTGTAACGCTAAGTTTATTTCCACCGTCGTTATTTCTCCTATATATGTTCTAAGTTTTTTCTACATTTTGGTGTTTTCTAACTGCTCTTTAAATTGTTCCTTCTCTCTGCATTATTCATTGATCTGTTACAAGTGGGCTACCATCTTATAGAAGAGCTTCTGGTTGTCCTTTAATTCACTTTACTATTTATTGTTTTGTATTCAACTAAACCTAGTACTTAGGTAACGACTCAAATAGCTCTTTTTTTGATTCACGTCCTTTTTAATAGTTTCAGTCCACTATGCGGTCGGTCAGATCGTTTGTTTCAAAATTCAATTCCTGCTTTAACAATTCTTTCCGTATTATCCGTTGGTATGATGAAGGATTTGATATACATTTATGTTTTCTGCTAGTTTGGTCGTGTGTTCTGAAAAATTGCCCACCTACGTGCATATTAATCGCAAACACGTTCTTTAAACATAGAGAACCATAAAGAACCTCTGAGGAGGACCAAGTCAATAAAGGATTGTATTTTCAAAGAAAATCTCAATAGGAGGTTAATCAAGGACGTTAGAGTAAAACGAGTACCACAACTTACGTATATTATTTAAGTCAAGCAACCCTTAAGCTTATGATCAACAGTATAGAGATATAACGGTATATAATAAAATAAATCACTGTATTAAAAATTATTTATGCACCTTATAAGACACCCAAACGTCGTATAGTTGATTGATCTTAGAAGCTTTTGAATAGGCCCATATATTTGACACAAATTATTGCAGAAAGCGTATGGTGATGTAACCTTAATCGCTTCAGTTTAAAGAAAACCTATATTCGAGAGAATCATTCCTTCTTTCAAGGTTTAACTGACAATAAAAAATGTCAATTGTTTAATTTTATATACTGTTTGAGGTTTTCGTTGTTACTCGAATTATTTCTGTTAACATGGAATTTCGGCTTAGATCGCGTAGTATTTGTGGATATACACCCAGCATCCTCTGATTTAGTGTGCATTGCACCATGTCAGCAACAATCCACGAGATTTTCACTCTAATGATGTAAGTTGCAAGCTCTTGCGAAACGTTACTGAATATGGGTGCACAAACAGCAACAAGGCCAAATCTGCCTAAGCATCTTCATTCTCCAGGTATTCAAGCAACACGAGTCACCAAAGAGCACGACCATCGCGTGGATTCTTGCTCCAGCTCACAAGATGCAAGGCACATTAGGCCAGGGAAAGCCGAAATTCTATGTTTACAAGAATAATTGTTTGATTTTTTCATATTCCGCAGAACTATATAAAAAATACGACTTCTAACAGTAATCATTCAGGAGGTAGTCTGCGCCTATTACGAAGTATAGACTTAGATTACTGAAGATATAATTGATATCTTCCACATCTTCAAATAAATATTGTCCAAATAAGAACCTTCAAAACAAAATTAAATGCCAGAATGTTTAAGGTTTCACATTGTTTCGCAAATGCTATTTAAATATAAGTATATTTAAAATTTTAAACCAGTTCTTGCCCGGTCTTGGTATTTACGATCAAGATTTAAAAACTTATGTTAAGACTCGTCTTGGTCGTGGTCCTGTAAACATCTAATTTAATGAATACTAGTGAGTTCATTAGAGTAGTGGTCTCCAAACTTTCTAATTGCGTATCCTGAAGATAGAAAAAATTAATGGTACGCATCCCTGATATACATATATGGTGTGTTTCATTTGAAATAAAGGTACCTTCCTATTTTTTATGTTTAAGCCAAGTGATTTGAAATTATGGTGGGCTGTACACACCCCTAAGCCAACTTAACCTACTTGGATTATTTAAACCTTAGCATACCTGCCTACTGTGATCGATTACAAATGCAAATGTTTCGAAACTTACTTTAGCTATTAAAGACGGCATGATTTAATTTAAAAATAGTTTTTAGCAGCCTCAAAAACCTCCAGAGACTAATTTGTGTTGCATAAAAGGATTTTTTAAGTAATAATAGTTGCAATATGAACAAAATATAAAATTATGTAAGTTCAAAATTATACGAAAAAAAAATCTTCAATTATTTCATTTTTTAAAAGGTTTGGTAAGTCCTTGAGTGATTTGGAGTCTTTACAAAGCTGATTTCTTTTTCAAACTAGCACCTACAAGATTATATAATGGAAAGGTGAAAATTCGATTTCAAAACATTCCCCACATTCTGAAATTTTTTCAAATACGTTTATTTTTTTAATAAACTATTATTTTACTATTAAAATGCAAGAGCTAATAATTTAATTTTTTGTATAATTATTGAAACAGAAGTTACAAAATTATAAAATTTTAGTTTTATGTCATATTATGTTTGACCATATTTCGATTATTACTGTTTCTTAAAAAAAATGTTTTCATTTTTTTGCAACGAAAATTCATATCTGGAAGTTCTGAGGATAATAAAACCGATGTTGAGACCAAATATAGTCTACCTTGATTGCTAGGGTAAGTTTCCAAAAATTCGCATCTTCAAGCAATCACATATCAGGGTATGCAGAGGTAAAAATAATCCAAATAGGTAGTTTAAAAATCCCCTTAGGGATCTGGATAAACCACCAAAATTAAAAATCACTACGCTTAAAAATATAGAAGGTACTAAGGTGACTTCATTACAAATGAAACACACTCTATAAAATATCGTTAAAATATCGAAAGTTTGCACCTTTCAATACCTCCTCATTTAGCTTTAAATACTTGCTGTCTGCACCGTCTAAGAGTACGTGATAGTGTTCCCGCTAAAAATTCGTTGCTTATTTAGCGTTCATGATTGTTTGATTTAAAAATCTGTAAATGGCTTTACTCAGAACTTCTCTCGCACGTGGACGTTGTGAGACTAAGTAATTTTAAAAATCAAACAAATCTAGGGGTAACAATAACTTCACGTAACTAATAATACTGAAACTGGGATTTGAACTTAGCGTCTGTGAATGCTATTTCAACCTCGATATCAACGTTTGGTAGTAGCCCGCAATACG
Source organism: Agriotes lineatus (assembly GCA_940337035.1). NCBI lineage: Eukaryota > Metazoa > Arthropoda > Insecta > Coleoptera > Elateridae > Agriotes > Agriotes lineatus. Next base: position 126,650,823 of record OW679200.1, on the reverse strand, counting down.
TATATGCATACATTATTGTTTATCGAAGGCTTACATGCGAGTGAATTGCTGTAAATATATTATTTAACAAAACATATTTGCAATGTGTAATCTATGAATCTATGCGATGCGGCTGCCTTAATTAAAACGCATTGTTTTGTTGCTCTTTTTTGTCGATTTTATAACATTAACCTGTATTTGTAGCTTGAGCTAACTATGTGCAAATGATTACTTTAATCTATTTTTCAGTTAAAGCAAAAATAAACAACATTTATTTAAATTTGCTCACCCTGTATATTGCAATGAGCGTATGATAGGAATAAATATAACTCAAGCTTTACAAATATTATGTTAAAAATATTTCATAAATGTCCATTTTGAATCTAAAACTGTTAACAAATAGCATTAGCCTTGAAATAATTTGAATTTGAAACTATAAAATAATCTTAACCTTGACTAAAAAAATAAAACTGAAATCATAGCAAGCTTTAAAAAAAAAGAATAACAAAAAACGAATGGGGGCCAGAAGCCAAGCTGGTGTGTGTGGTTTTGGTTTTCCACAAAAATCAACGTAATAACTTATAATAAATAGCAATTTTTACAATTACGAAGTGTTTTCACACTAGTGCAGTGTTGGTGGATAGCCTGTAGAGGTTTGCATTATTTCCTAGCTCCTCTGCAGATGATAAAAGGTGTAAAGCTGTGCATCTGGTTTTGGGCTGTTTTTGATGGTGTTTCGTAAGTGGTACGGAGGCCTTAAAGACCAAGTTAGACAGCAACCATCGTGGATCATGGCGGAGCCCTAGCCGTAGGCACGGGAGCTGAGATTGGAGCCGGTACCAGTGATTAAGCTGCAGGTGTCGCATTGGTAAGTTTCAGGGGGTTTTCAAGGCACGCTAGCCGATAACAAGAGGGCACAATCATCGAGGCAATTGCTAGTAGCCCAATAAATAGCCGTTAGGTACGCATAATCAAGGCCAGACGCATGATTTCGTAAAATAAATTCACTGATTTTTGCGGTGGCGTCCTTTGTGTGTGTTTTGTTTTTAGTAGCGTTGTTTGCTTACGTTGCATCACCTAGGCAAAAAACCGATGCGTAATAGCTTTGATTTGTTTCTGTATTATAAATGTGAGGTTAGATCACTATCGCTATTCCCAAAATTCAGCAATAACAGCAGTTTAGATTCAAGTTAAATTTACTGTAATTATTTAATCTGCTTTTGGTCAACGACAACTATTTATCTGTATATGAAATGCCACTTTAAAAATGTTAAGTTTGCCTAAACGTTAATGTTCTAATTTTATACTTTGACCAAGTCTGCTGGAATTCATGTAGTTCAAGTATTTTTTTCAGTGCACTAAGACATAAACCTAAGTTTTGGAATGTACTAACGATGTATAACTGGATCCACTTACCTTCAAATGTACGACCTTAAATTCAGCACCAATTACCTGCCAAGACATGATTTATACAGAGAATTTCATTGTATTCGTGCTGCTTTTAGCAAATGAAGAATGTTGCCTAAATAAAAATAAAATTCGGAAATTATGATGCAATATTTGGTCTGAATTGACGGTTTTCAAACACTTAGCAGGGAAAAAGCTTTAACAGCGCCAAGCAATAAAATGCTCCAAACATTAAGAAGAAATATTGAGTGACGGTTATTGGTTTTCAGTTTATAAAATCAAGAATTCGCCTTCAGCGGGCGACTTAGACGATTCTGTTGCTGACATTTTGAAGGGTAGAACGGAATTACAGTCGGCCGATTGGCTGGGAAAGATTTACCTTGCAGTCGAAAGCTCGAGTTTCTTCTGAGCAAATATGCCTATTATACTGTTTCGAGGAGCAAGCAGCCCTTGACGGTTTATTCCAGTTACCATCACAAGACAACGACTTGAATAACTGTTTGTAATACCGGGGTTAATAGTATCCGCTGCAAACAAAATTGACGTTAAATAATTGTGTGCCAAAGCAAGATGGGCGTTTGCAACGCCTAGCGACGTTTCTGAAATACTTAAGCGATGGGGTCCTATTTGATGTTAATTGTCTCATATATATTCCATTTTAAGATGTCAACGACCGTTTACATTATACCTACAAAATAAATTGTAAAACAGTTACTTTCAAATTGAATTTTATATTTGTAGAGGTTGCTTTAACTTTCAACAACTTTAAACAAAAAATATTGTCCCTTTTACATATTTCTAAAGGCGACTGTAAATAATACAACGGTATCCTTTAAATAAGGACAACCCTGCTAACATTAACGCAAAGTGTATACCCCCAGTCAAAAATAATAAAACCTACACATTACACAGCGTTGATAGCACGGTTGCCTATTTTGCAGGGGCGTTAACGTCGCACATTTAGTTTTAGCGTCACCACACGTTGTTGAAATAAAGTGTCTGGGTGCGTGTAGGCGGTGTGATAAGGTCATGTAACTGCAGTTATTTTAATAACATTGAATTAATAGAATAGACAGAGCGTTAAGTAGTTAGAGCAGATTCATCCATATTAGGCCCAAACGCCGGACGCGCTCTGCAGAGTAGCCTTTGAATAGGCAACAATGACGGTGGATTAAATACGGCGCCATTAAGTTAAAAAGCCGCTATCATCAAGATCTTAACAAGCTTCGCGAAATTTCCTTAATTAGCAAAAAGCGCAGGTAATTTTGGAAACGTGGCAGATAAAACAATAGCAACAAGTGCTAGTCGCGCCCGGCATTTGGGGTGAGCGGAGTCTCGGAAAGTAGAAGAGCATCGATCAGTGGTCCATGCTGCTAAAACATTCATTCCGTTTCATTCTACTACATTTCAAGAAAGGTGGAAGTGGCTTAAAAACGCTCATAAACGCAGCCGGAATTGCTTGGCGAACGAGTTCAGTTTGGCTCTGCTTTTCCATAAGGATTGATTTTGGCATATACTATTTTATTGCAACACTGAAATTGGTGTTACAATTAGATTGTCTTATTAAATGTGATTAATTTTGTAATTAAGGGCAGAATACTCAAACAAAGTGATGTAGGGAGTTTATTAAAACAGAATAAATTCGCTATAATCTTTATGTCATGTCAAATGTCAGATCAAAATTGTTACCATTATATAATATGATTTCTTCCTCTAAGGCAATTTTAAAAGTATTTTTGGAATTAGAAAAATTAATTGAGGAGTTACTGTATACGGCATTATATCTTTCCTCATATAGTTTTTTGAGACAATAATATTTGTTATTTCTAAATAAACGTTACTTTTTATCTCTTAATTTGTAAAGAAACCTAAGAGTTTATTTCGCAATTTTATGAAGTATGTGTCTTCGTGGAGCAAAGAAGGGCCGAGGTTGTATTTCAGAAAGCAACATAGTAGTCCTCCAAATTTCTGTTCTCTCAAATAGTAGGTACATAGTAGGTATGCAATCATATAAATAAAGGAGAACGATCCAAACGTGTGTGTCACGACAATTGCAGACGCGATGCCCCCATTTGCGTTTACATGCATTTCACCGTCGCCTCGATTTCGCGACCGGGGAGGAGCCCCGAGTGTCCCCCTGGAGAGGGGCGAAGCCCCCAGGGCCCCTTGAAGAGGAGCGGAGCCCCGATGGCTCCCTTGGAGAAGGGCGAAGTCCCGGGGGCCCCCTTGGAGAGGGGCGAAGCCCCGTGAGCCCCCTTGGAGAGGGACGAAGCTCCGGGGCCCCCTTGGAGAGGGGCGGAGCCCCGTGAGTCCCCTTGGAGAGGGGCGGAGCCCCGTGAGCCCCCTCGGAGAGGGGCGAAGCCCCGGGGCCTCCTTGGAGAGGGGCGAAGTCCTGAAAGCCCCCTTAAAGAGAAGCGGAGTCCCAAGGGCCCCTTGGAGAGGGGCGAAGTACCGAAGGCCCCCTTGAAGAGAAGCGGAGTCCCAAGGGCCCCTTGGAGAGGGGCGGAGCCCCGATGGCTCCCTTGGAGAAGGGCGAAGTCCCGGGGGCCCCCTTGGAGAGGGGCGAAGCCCCGTGAGCCCCCTTGGAGAGGGACGAAGCTCCGGGGCCCCCTTGGAGAGGGGCGGAGCCCCGGGGCCTCTTAGAGAGGGGCGAAGTCCCGAAGGCCCCCTTAAAGAGAAGCGGAGTCCCAAGTGCCCCTTGGAGAGGGGCGTAGTCCCGAAGGCCCCCTTGAAGAGAAGCGGAGTCCCAAGGGCCCCTTGGAGAGGGGCGGAGACCCGATGGCTCCCTTGGAGAAGGGCGAAGTCCCGGGGGCCCCCTTGGAGAGGGGCGAAGCCCCGTGAGCCCCCTTGGAGAGGGACGAAGCTCCGGGGCCCCCTTGGTGAGCGACAAAGCTCCGGGGCCCCCTTGGAGAGGGGCGGAGCCCCGTGAGCCCCCTTGGAGAGGGGCGAAGCCCCGGGGCCCCCTTGGAGAGGGGCGAAGTCCCGAAGGCCCCCTTAAAGAGAAGCGGAGACCCAAGGGCCCCTTGGAGAGGGGCGAAGTCCTGAAGGCCCCCTTAAAGAGAAGCGGAGTCCCAAGGGCCCCTTGGAGAGGAGCGGAGACCCGATGGCTCCCTTGGAGAAGGGCGAAGTCCCGGGGGCCCCCTTGGAGAGGTGCCAAGCGCCAAGGGCCCCCTTGGAGAAGGGCAGAGCCCCGAAGGCCCCCTTAAAGAGAAGCGGAGTCCCAAGGGCCCCTTGGAGAGGGGCGAATTCCTGAAGGCCCCCTTAAAGAGAAGCGGAGTCCCAAGGGCCCCTTGGAGAGGGGCGGAGACCCGATGGCTCCCTTGGAGAAGGGCGGAGTCCCGGGGGCGCCCTTGGAGAGGTGCCAAGCGCCAAGGGCCCCCTTGGAGAAGGGCAGAGCCCCGAGCGCCCCCTTGGAGAGGGGCCGAGTCCCGAGGGCTCCCTTGGAAAGAGGCGGAGTCCCAAGGGCCCCCTTGGAGAGGGGCGAAGTCCCGAAACCCCAAAGGCCCCCTTAGAGAGGGGCGGAACCCCTGGAGCCCCGTGGGCCCCTTTAGAGAAGGGCGAAACCCCTGGAGCCGTGAGGGCCCCCTTGGAGAGGGGCGGACCACCTAGGGCCCCTTGGAGAGGGGCGGAGCCCAGTGAACCCCCTTGGAGAGGGGCGGTTTTCCGAGGGCCTCCTTGGAGAGGGTCGAAGCCCCCTTGGAGAGGGGCGAAGCCCCGGGGGCTTCCTTCTTTGGTCTAAGCCTAAAACTGGTGGTAAATTGAATAGAATAGACCGCGCAATAGCGCGCGCAGCCCCGTTTATTTCAAATAATTCTACATTTACTGCTTTTTGTGAAATATGAAAAATATACGGTACACGATATTTTGTCGTTGAACTGCTTTATCTGCACAAACTTCTTATACGTGTTCTTTGCATAATCTCTAATTATATTTGGAAATAGAGTTTCATCAGTCGTTCATTTTTCTTTTTATCGTTATTATCTTAAAATTTGTGTGGCATTGTCATTACATCAAAACAACAATCCGTCCAGCTACAATTTATGGTTGTAAAACCTAGATCCTCACACCACCAATGCCAGAAAACTGATAATCTGGGAAAGAAAAATGCTGGGGAGAATCTCTGAAGGACAGTGAATTGTGGAGGAGAAAAATAAACGAAGAGATAATGGATATGTGTAGACAGACAGGCATAGTAGAAACGATTAAAAGAGAACTAGCCAGATAGGTAGGCTACGTGATGCGCATGCAAAAACCTCAGACACATGAAAGAGCGCACTTCTATTAGATGAAAAAAGAAAGCAAAAAAAAGGTCGACCAAGGAAAAAATGGTTAGGGTCAATGAGGGAACACATCACACAATCAGGTATCGAAAACTGGAAAGACATGAAAATGAACAGAGGAAGATGGGAGGAAGAAGTAACCTGTGGTGCTGACGTCTATATACAGATTGTCTGCAGTTAGTAGGTACACACGGTAACTAAATGCAGAGACGATTTGTTTGTATGACAGCGCTAGCCTGCAGACAATCTATATATTGCTATTACATCATTTTGGTATCTGATATTATGGAGTATTGTGTTTTGCTTGGTCTTACATATTCTTCTGAGTGATCCAAAAATTACTATATCAGAACAACGTAAAAGAACCAGTCCTTCAATATCTTATTTATCATATATCAGAGTCGTACAAGAGCTAATTCTTACTGCCAATAAAGTGCAGCTGCAGTACCTTAGCCACTATATTAGATGGTAAAGATATAAAGTACTTTAGTTTAATGTTCAGAACAAGGTTAAAGAAAATTGTAATGATGAGAGAAAATAGAAGTCCAAAGTAATCTCAAACACCTTAGCCACGACATGAGATGAGAAAGATATAAACTACTTTAGTTGACTATCCAGGACAAAGAAGAAAATTGTAATAATGAGAGGATATGGAAACTCAACGTAACTTTAGAGATCTTAGTTTCTATATGAGATGAGAAGTATTTTAACTACTTTAGTTAAGCATCCAGGACAAGGTAGAAGGAAATTGAAATGATGAGAAAAGATAGAAGCTTAAAGTATCTTCAGAGACCTTAAACACTGTATGAGATCAAGGAAAAATTATGAACTACTTCAGTTGGGGATCCAGAACAAGATAAAAAAACCAGTCCTTCAATATCTTATTTATCATATATCAGAGTCGTACAGGAACTAATTCTTACTGTGAATAAAGTGCACTTACAGTGCATTAGCCACTATATGAGATGGTAAAGATATAAAGTAGTTTAGTTTAAGGTTCAGAACAAGGTAGAAGAAAACTGCTGGGAGTAACTTCAGAGATCTTAACCCCTATATGAGATGATGAGAAATACTACTTTAGTTAAGTATCCAGTACAAGGTAGAAAAAAATTTTAATGATAAGGGATGATAGAAGGACAGAGTAGCCTCAAAGATATTAGTCACTATATGAGATGGGAAAGATATGAAATACTTCAGTTGAATATGCAGATATAGTTAGAAGAAGTTTATAGTGGCGAGAGAAGATAGAAGATCAGAGTAACCTCAGAGAGATTAATTATTATAGGAGATGTGAACCATTTTAGTTGACTATCCAGGACAAAGTAGAAGAAAATTTTAATGATGGATGAGAGGATATATAAGCTGAGAGTAACTTCAGAGATTTCAGTCCTTGAGATAATGAGAAATATATGAACTATTTTAGTTAAGTATCCAGGACAAGGTAGAAGAAAATTGTAATAATAAGAGGATATAGAAGCTCAGGGTAACTTCAAAGATCTTACTCCCTATATGAGATGATGAGAAATATATGAACTACTTTAGTTAAACATGCAGGACAAGGTAGAATAAAATTGTAATAATGAGAGGATATAGAAGTTCAGAGTAACTTCAGAGATCTTAGTCCCTATATGAGATGATGAGAAATATATGAACTACTTTGTGTAAAGTATCCAGGACAAGGTAGAACAAATTGTGATGATAAGAGACTATAGAAGGACAAAGTATCCTCAAAGATATTAGTCACTACATGAAATGGGAGAGATATGAACTACTTCAGTTGAATATGCAGGTATGGGTAGAAGAAGATTACAATGGCGAGAGAAGATAGAAGCTTTGACTAACCTCAGCTAAGTCATTATATGAAATGTTAAAGATGTGAACTACTTTAGTTGACTATCCAGGACAAAGCAGAAGAAAATTGTAATAATGAGAGGATATAAAAGCTCAGAGTAATTTCAGAGATCTTAGTGCCTATATGAGAGGATGAGAAATATATGAACTACTTTAATTAAACACCCAGGACAAGGAAAAGAAAATTGTAATGATGAGAAAAGATAGAAACTTAAAGTATCTTCAGAGACCTTAATCACTGTATGAGATGATGGAAAAATTATGAACTACTTCAGTTGAGTATCCAGGACAAGGTAAAGAATATTGTAACAATTACTACACTCAACTGTCACATGACTGATATCATCCTATTAGAACCATAATTTTTTTGAAAATTGACCAATCCCGAACGGATTATCTGATAAGCGACCTAGGAGTGAAGAAACAAGCAACTTGAGAATTTTGGCGATAGTAGGTCAATTATTCGTATACGGATTTTGTGTAATAAACTTCAAAATATGAATGCGGGCGACTTACAAATAATTTTGCTCGTGCCAAGAGTCATCGTGCTGGTTTCCCTTAGAAAACTGTCTTCGGACCAACCCCCCCAGACAGTTTTCGCTTGAACGAGCACTCGCCTCTTGGCCTGTGCAAAATTATTGATAAGTATGTCTCGCCCTTGTTATATTACTAATGAAAAGAGTAACGTCAGAGACCTTAGTCACTGTATTAGATGATGGAAAACATATAAACAATGTCGAGTATCCTAGTCGAGTATCCTAGACAAGGTAGAAGAAATTGTAATGACGAGAGAAGAGACAAATTCAGAGTAAACTTAACTATCTGTCTCACTATACGTATGAGATGACAAAGATGTTAACTACTTGAATATCCAGAACACTGCAGAAGAATACCTAAATGGTCTTAGCCACTACATGAGATGGGAAAGATATGAACTATTTCACGTGAGTATCTTGAACAATTTCGGAGTATATTGTAATAGCCAGAAAAGATAGAAGCTCAGAGTAACCACAGAAACTTCCCTTACTATATGAGAAAAACCATATGAATTACTTATGTTGAATATCTAAGACAAGGTAGAAGAAAATTTTAATTAAGAAAGAAGATAGAAGCTCAAAGTAACCTCAGAGACCTTAGTCACTGTATGAGATGGTAAAGATAAGTACTACTTCAGTTGAATTCTAGGATAATGTATAATTGTTTACCTCTCGTTACTTTAGCGCTGTATAGGCTGATGCTTTGTACGTCAGGATCCGGCGGTGTAGTGCTCAACTTGCTCTGATTTGGAAAGTTGGAGCTCTGCGCAGCAACCATTGTGTTAGGTGTGTGTCTCGGTGATACGTGGACCTTGTTACTCTATCTCTTAGGTCTCTGGTTATGAGTAAAGCACAGTTAATTTGGTGCCCAACTGTGAATGGTCTCATCGGACCTGGTACCGATTGCCAAGGTTGTGGAAAAATTCCACCCACCATGGGATTCGAATCGAGGACTTGCTTAATGCAAGCCTAACGCTCTACCAACTGCGCTACCAAGCTTCTTAACAATATATAAAAAAAAATGTAATAATGAGAGAAAATAGGAGCTCAGAGTAATCTCAGAGAATGTTAGGACCAGAATAAAAGCACCCTTTACAGCTACTATTAACAAGATGAAATTCGTTCAGAATTATAATTAACCTTTACGTGGAGAAAGTAGTATGAGTAACAGAGGATAAAGAGACTATATCTAGGGATCCAGAAACTAATACGTCTACTGAAACATGGACAAAAACATGATTCATTTTAATAATTATTTAATTGCACTGTCATAATTCCTAAAACAGTATTTGCAACATAAATACGTCAAAAATTGCATTACAAGCAATCAGAGCTGACCTAGGAACTATATGCAATTATACTAAAGTTCGTTGGCGCAGTCCTACAGTTTGTTATGAAATGTAACACGTTTGGTAGAATTACAATTTAACTACGTAACATATAAATACCTAACTTTATAATCTTTCAAATTTACGTCAAAAATTAGGTGTACATATAAGATATTTGCTCGTTCATAAAACACACAGTCCACTACAAGCTCAACCTTGAACACTATTTTAAAAAATACATGTGGTTTTAACAGTAAATTACATATTTAGTTTTTTTTGCATTATAACATCTTAATAAGTTATTAACTGTGGTTAAATGACAATTTTCTCTAATTTAAAGTATTTGGAATTATAGAAATGAGCAGAACTCACATTAATTTTATGAGGCGTGATTCAATGTGTTCAAGATATGTTTAAGTAGGTCTACTTAAGATTGACCTATTGTTTTTGGTAGTTTTAGAGTTCTCTAACAGTTTTGATGATATTGGCTATGCTTGAGCGATATTAAAATTCGATCAAGTATTTTGGATTAACTTCGAAGGTTTGGACTCGAACACTGAGTGTGCTACAAGAAGTGTATGAAATGTTTACTGTGCGACGGGCGGATCCTATTTGATCGTTCGTATGTTTTAAAAAAAATCATCTGCCACAAATAAAAATTTAGGAAAATCTGCCAAGTAGTTGGACTCAAGGTGTTCGTTCCCATTAAAACAAAAAAAAAAGTTTAAGTTGGTGCCGTGATAAATTATCCTGTAAAAATGGTTTAGCTATAAGAAACATAAAACCTGATATAAACGATGTGTCTTCGTCAGTGAAAAACTGGACTTTGTTTTGCATGGATGTTAGAGCTGTGAAGATGACCCCTGCAGTGGACATCCATTTACCCCGGCTACTTCAGAAAACGTTAAATAGTCTAAGATTGTTCTAACAGATCGTCATATCATAAAGGACGTTTTAGTTCAATATATTGGCCCCTTGAAAAAGAATCGATGAATAAGACACCACAACATAGTACCTAAAACCAAACAAAAGTCGATGGAATAATACAGCCTGGTTTCCCCGACATCGAAGAAAACAAAGAGCGTTTCATTGGCCGGAACAGCTATGACATTTCTATTTTAAGATGTCAAAGGTATAATCAATCTTAATTGACCATTAGAAAAAGGGTACTACGATAAATGCTTACTATGATTATACATTGCGATAAAAGTTGAGAACGAACGCGGCAAAACAGCCCCATTTGAAGCACAAAGGGTTTCATTTCATCATGATAACACCATTTACAACCTTGTTAAATTGAATTTCCAGTCCGAAGGACTTGATAAATCGGTCTTAAAAATGCTGTAAACGATCTTGGGTACTACGGAATAATTTTATTCAGCTCGCAGAAGAGTATGCTGAAAAATAAAATTCATGTTACCCTAAACATAGCTTAGCGAACATTTGATATACTTCTTACATCTGTAAACTGTTACAGTTCTTTAGGAAGTTGGAAATTTTGCGGCATAAACTGTCAAGTACAGTGGCAATAAATAACCCGCGCGAAACGAAAAAAAAGGATAAAGCACATAAAAAATTATGGAGAAGACCCAACCATATATTCCAGCAGGAGGCTCGCTTGAAATTGACAAGCTCGAAAAATGCAATATAAAAAGGGCCACGAGTGATTGTCAACTTCCGCTGACGCAGTGTAATTACGAGCAGCAATTAAAGCAAGTACTACAAATTAACACGTCTTGCAGTATTATCACATTGCAGGAAAGTCGAACACGCGCTGGAAGGATTGCCATTTCGCCAGAGAGACGATTACTTAGCGAGGGTCAAAACCATAAAACTTTCGAAGACACAATGGCTCCATTTGCGCAAACAGAATGAAGCAAGGCATGAACACCCGGATAAACGAGTCGGGGAACCATAAATCCCGTCGCGGAAGCAAAACCCTCGCTAATAAAATGGCAGTTAGTACATTTACCCCCAGGAATTCCAGTCGAGCTCAGGATAAGTCGGGAGGGGGGGGGGGAGGGAGGCAATAGTCCTCTAATGACTCAATAAGACGGAAGTAAATATCAACATGATAGGGGGCAAGAAACGACGCATTGTTTACGTGGTCGCCCAAAGAGCTCTGTTTTGACAACGGAGATTTTACTGTTGGCACTGTTGCGCATTGATTTGTATTTATGTTGAAATTATATTCATTTTATTAAGGTGCTGTGGTTTCAATTTATATGAGTGTAAAGCTGCAACCAAAGAATTATAAGTATTTATACTCTTAGACCTTTCACCTTGGAAATGAATGAATCAACTGTGTAACACCGTTTCAAACTTAAAACTTAGAAACTGCACTGAATATTGTCATAGAAGCTGGAATTTCTGTGAACATTTGCGGCTCCTAACGATCTTTGGTAATGCAACGTAGGTTATGGTCAGAGAAATCCTTAATTTAAAAAATGAAAAAGACTCCAGCAGTATTGTTGCCCAGATCGACTACCATTAAATATATATTTTCACAACATGGGGAAAAGACAACAACTCACTAGATAGGTTGAGAAGTGTTTTGTGCCATAGAGAAGTGTTAGTTCCTATCTGATGGAAATACGTCGGTTTTACCTTTCTGAAACTACAGTAACGTGAAAACTTTCTTCAAGAGTACTTTCCTTGAGCAACGTTGTTTTGAAAATCTACCTAATAGGTTGGGCACTTAAGAATCAAAGGTGTAGCCACAGCAGACTCATATTTAGCTCATTTTGACTACCAAGAAGCGGCAGATGATACAAGTAGCTTCCATTTTCTCACGATTATAAGTTTTTCAACTTATATATTGTAAATAGGCTTTCCAGTGCGAACAGACTCAATTATTACCAACAGGAAAGTCATAGATTAATAAATACGTTCTATCTAAATATAATTTGATAGTAGTTAAAACTCCCAATCATGGATCATTCGTTTGAATAAAGGGTGTGGACTGAAAATCTCTCAGTACTGATGCCTGTAAGTGAATGCTGATGATACCAATTTTCCTTTATAGCCACAAATTTTCTTTTTATTGTTCAGAACTCACAGAAGAGGTATGAGATTAGATTTGATAAGAGAGTTACAACAAAGCCATTTATCTTCATAAGAAAGGATCTTGTTTGTTGCCTCACATTTTCAATGAACAGTAGATCGCTCTTATCATTTTTATAATGGTACAGATTGAACCTGTAGGTTTTATAGTTTTGTAGTAAACACATTTGTGTTATCTGTTCTAATAGCCTGCCACGTAAACATATCTTGATTGATCAAAATGACTTTGCAGGAAGTCTTAAATTCGCATTTCAAGGAAACTGATGTTGATCCTAGTCTTGCTTTTGCGTTTTGTACACCAGTGGAATTTTGTGAAATTGTACATATGATAATTTGATAATTATCAGATTTCCAACCACTCTTGATGATAGAGGCTTAAAGCATTAAGCCAAAACAATGAAATGGGAAATGTTGAAATGGGCAAATCTAAGAAGTTATAAAGTTCTTCACTTTAGTGTGTTTTGACAACTGATTAGTTTAAGATGACATTGAGGTGTTTTGCACCTTCCTATTAACGTTTTATTGGTTAACCGAATTTATTCACTCATGCTGTTTGCCTTATTCCAATAATTTGTAAATTTTTCTACCTGTACACCATGTTTGAGTAAGCTTTATTTATGGACTAAGTAATAGGGTACAAGCATTTTCTGTTGATGATTTTTCAGTGTACTTATTTTAACTGTGAGGGTAATTATAACTGTAAAGCTATTAGATAATTAAAATATGTAATCAGAAAAAATAGTAACGTTTATTTATTTTTTGCTTTATATGGTAGAGCAGGTTTCAGGTCCTCTACATTACTTACACATTATTGAGAGTTATTTGGTAATATTAGTTTTGTGTAATCAACTCGTTCGCCAAGCTTAAATTACGCTTCAATCGCCAATGTCAAAAGCCCAACATACATCAATAATAGTAATCAATATGTAATTAAACTACTTCCATTAGGTATGCTAAATAGAGGACATCGCATAATATTAACTTTACGTGGAAATAAACGGGATTATTGAACGACATATTTGAATTTATTCGTAAATTCAAATACGGCTGGCTGTACTCATGAATATTTGCATACATTATCACCGTCCATCTTAAATTATTGGCGCAACCGTCAAAGCCGGATTATCCTCTAATTAGGAGTTATGATAGACAAATTGCATTCACGACCCTCCGCATAAAAACACTGGATTTGTAGAATCAGCTAGCCGCCTTTAATTGCCTGTAAATTTTAAGGGCGACATAATCAGAGTTCTGGTGCCTTTTAATCGCGTCCTCGTTTTTCGCGAGCACTTAAGCGATCGGATAACAACAGGTGATAAAAGAAAGCCCAAGTTTCATGAAAGCCGATTCCTCATTTAGCTGCTGCTTCGATCCACAGAGCAAAATTCAATTTTGAGATTATTCTTATACTTGCAAGATTATAGGGAAAGTCGCGATAGACGAGAAAACTGCCAGTGTTAACGGATCATTTTCAAGTATTAAAGTGTTATTAGTTGTAATGATTTCCGCATTCCAAGAGCCAAAGTTTTGTCGTGGGCTTTGAGTTATTTATCCTACCAAAACATTCGATAAAAGGAGAACTCACTTAAAATTTTTAATTTAAATATCCGAAAGTAAATTTATAACTCTTAGCTTGTTTTAAATACTTTCCAAAGATAAAATTGATTGAAAAGTTAAAAGCTGCATCCATACTTCCTATGCAAACTTCTCGTCCCTCTGTTTCTCTTATCAGATTTTATTTCCATTAGCTACAGCTTTTTTCTACTAACATGGCAGTTTATTTGCGTCTGCAAAGAGGATTTGTAACGCAGAAGTTCATAAGTTAAATTGCTTTCGGATAAAAGTTCGCATATAAGTCAACCTGCGTCAGTCACCAAGTGACACAAATTCGGCTCCAGGAGTTTCCGTAAGTAGATTTTCATGTACACCCATACATGATAGTCTTAAAATTTACTAGAGCAACGAATGCAAATTTGGATTGGAATTTAAAATTTTAATATTGTGTTACTTGTTACGTTGTTAGTCAATAAATTAATACTCATTTCTTTGCTTTGTATATTAAATAGAGTTGTTATGAACAATGCGTTTTTAGACATTTTCTAAACAACTGTACCTAAAGTAGTGGATATATGCCGATTTTGCCCCACAGGTAATTGCACCTCAGCTGTCCAGATGTGCAGGTGTGCAGGTGTGTTTATTTGTGGGCCAGAATCGGCATATGTCCACTACTTACCTATATTAGAATTCAAGAAAATGCCGGGAAGTATTTCATGTTTAGTTAATTTTAGAGTTGGTATAAATACAACTCACATCGTGTGGCGGTGATTGGAACCGTTAAGAACGGATTTTTCTTGAATATCAAACACTATTGCCCTTTAACATTTCTATACCTATCCATTTCCATTTTCTATTTATTTTTTAATAATTCTTAAGAGCATATGAGGTGAAGGGTAAGTAAGTAGTTGGAACAAAAGTTACATTTTGTTTAACTTTTGGGTGTTTGTGTTTAAATTTTATTAAACATTTTTTCCTTTTAGGTTTTTTACATTGTAATTCACGGTAGAATGATATTTTAAACTTAGACAACCCAAAATACGATATCAAACATAAATTTCATTTCACTAGAGCTCTATATACAGGGCCCGGCAACGATGTGGGGGTGGAAGATATTTCTAAAACTATGAGAGCTACATAACTATTGTGTATGCAAAAGTTGTAGCTACTGTAGTGATTCACATATACATGTAACCTAGTTACATATCACTAGGTTACAAGCATTCACATAAATAAAGAAAGATTGGTTATTGATACTTATATAAATGCAGTTAGTTTAAGTTATTACAACCACTAGTACTGCATAATGGTGACCCCGACGTGATATGAACACGCAACCTTCTGATAGGTGATGCATATTACTAATATATTTTTAATTATACAAGCTGGCTTAAAAAGGTGTGGCGAATCAAACCTACTTTTTTTAAATAGAAAGCCTTATATTTAATAACTTAAAACTTTTGAATTAAAATACTAATCATTTTGATATGAAGTTGTATGGGTCAAACATCAACTGTTTAAGAGATATCAATGAGTTTATGCAAAAAATGCCGAAATTTAAGCGGTTGCTGTAAGTAACAGAAAACAATAGAATAAAGATAGACGTTATCAAAAAGGTATATTTTTCATAAATTAGAATCTATATTATTGGGTGCCGGTACTAATGCGATACAGGTTGTTCAACATTTGTAGATTTAATAATTTCGGATTTCTTGCATATTTTTATATTTTTGAAAAGCCCTTTTAATGAGCTTTCTTTTGATATCTCACTTCATACCCCTAAATTCGACTGTTTTTGAGATATGCATATTTTAGCATAAAAAATCAAGCCTTTTAAGATGCTTTCTTTCAAGGGATAACAAACAAACAAATGATAATCTAAACACTCGAGCTCTCCAAAAAAAAAAATAAAACCAAGTTTAGAAAATATAAAATCAGTCAATGTTGATAAAATAAATGATAAACACGAATAAACGAGAATATAAGCAATAAATTAATACCAGGATCAACTAAAATTACATTTAAAAACACAACAACGACTATACTAAAATCCTATATGTAATTACTCGAAATGTTCAAACATTCCTCCTTCTCTGTGTATTAAAGCTATACAGGAAGCTCATAATTCTCAAATATAATAATTTCGATTTGTTTAAATGGAGCACCCTGTATATTGCTGAACATTTAATGAGCTTTCTTGTAATAGTTAATTTTCTAGCCCTAAATGCAATGGCTTTCCAGATTTAATTGTCTCTGTTTTTTTTGTTTTTTTACGTTTGTTATTTGTAGTTCCAGCAGCAGCTGAATTTTTATTATCTAAACCAGGTTTGTTGTTGTTCTCGAAAAGTTACAAGTGTTTAAATTTACAGTAAAATAGCATTTGTTCGTTATCCCTTGAAATAAAACATCTTAAAGGAATTGAATTGTTTTTATGCAAAAATACGGATATCTGAAAAACAGTTGAATTTAGTGATATGAAGTTACATATCAAACGAAGGCTCATTAAAAATATACAGTGTATTTTATTTAAAAGAAATCCGAAATTATTAAATTTAAAAATGTTGAGCACCCTGTACATCATTAATACCCGCACTCACTATTTTAAACTCTGAAGGCTATTTACGAAAAAGATAATTTTTGGTAACATTTTCTTTCATTCTATTTTTTTCTGTTACTTATAGCAGCCGCCTAAAGCTTGGCGTTTTTTTTGCATAAAATCGTTAATATTTCCAAAGCAGTTGCCGTTAGACCCATATAACTTTATATCAAAACGAATTAGTATTTCAGTTCACAACTTTTAAGCTATCCAAATATAGGGAATTCTGTTTAAATAAAGGTAAGTTTGATTGGCCACACTTTTTCGAGTCATCTTGTATAATCAAAAATTGTTAGTAATGTGCACCACCTTTATACCTACAACTGTTATATACACAATATTTATGTCATTCTAATAGTTTTAGAAATATCTTCTACCCCCTCGTCGTTGCCGGACACTGTATACAGGGTGAGTCAATAGTACCGGAGAGCTTGATTGCACTTACGCCGTTAAAGATATCGAAATGAAAAAAGTACTGTGAGAATAGATATATACAAGAAGTCAGAATGCAGTTTGTAAAACTATTTTGTGCTATACAGGGTGCTCAATTTTTGCATTGCCTTATTCAACTTAATTTTTTCAATAGTACACCTTGTATATTTTTAGATATTTGATTTTTTCCTTTTTCAAGCGTCATAATCACATTCAGTTTTTGAAACTTGCTTTAGAGGTTTTGGAGTTAATCGATTATTACAGTAAAAGCGTGGGCTTACAAATACTTATTCAAAAAAATTCAAGGCACTGAATGATTGGGATATCAAATTGGGACTTTGCCCATGCCTAAACAGCTTTTTGGACGAAAACGCCTTATGGGGGTTTAGTTTGCTGTGACAGTCTAATTTTTCGAAACTTTGAAGGGTTATAGCTTAATTTTTTTAAATGGCACATCTTATATCTTATTCCTCTGTCGTCTTTAACGTCTTATTTTACATATTTTACGTTCGATATGTCCTATACCAAAAATTGATAGTTTCTGAGATAATTTGGAGTTTCTGAAAAATGCAACACTTCTCATCGATCCAGTGTGCCATTGAAAACAAGTGTTCTTAATGAATTATTCCTTGACATATGTCAAATCGCAATCTTTTTACCACATGTTTTTAATTTTTCGGAATATTGAAATTAACAAAAGATGTAATGCTGCCGGTTAGAATTTATGCGTAGATACCCCAATAAAAGGCATCCAAGAGCAAGAAACCTCGGAAATGTGCAAACAAGATTTAAAGAAACAGGCAGTGTCCAGTGTGAGAAGCACGGTCGGAGACACCCAGCGATTGAGGGTGAAAATAACGATCTGGTTGTGCAACATATTATAGAAACTCCGCACACAAGTCCCCAGGCTTTAGGTCAACAACTGCGAATTTCTCAGTGTCTCCAGGATTATCCCCAAAAACAAATTCCATCCGAACCATGCCCAGTTAGTACGGGCCTTAAATGAGGACGACTATATTACGAGACAATTTTTTTTGTATGAGATAAACATATGGAAGTGCAGGAAAATATATTTTTTAATAACTCGCTGTTTACAAATAAAGCTACATTTAACAAAATGAAAAAGCTAATATCCAACTTTCATTACTGCGACACTCGAAACCCCCACTTCATTTGAACACTCGCCCAGCAATATCGATGGTCGCTTAATGTTGGGGTAGTAGAGTGGGTGGTAAGGTTCTTAGGCGGTATTTCTTCGACGGTCCACTGAATAGAAAATCGTATTTGCACTTTCTCCAAAACGATTTTTAATTGAACCTGGATGATTTACCTTTGTATGTGAGAAGACGACTGTGGTTTCAGCATGATGGTGTATTATCACATAATAGTCGTATTGTAATGGACTATTTGGACACATTGGCACACTGGGCAGGTATCGATGAGATATCGTGCATTTTTCAAAGAATCCTAACTATCACGTAAACCAGCAATTGTCATAACGCAAGTAGGCGTTCTCATCGCCAAATGATACTCCAACAAGCTTTCTAGTATGGGGAAAAAACCCAACTTTATATCAGAATGATCAAGTGATTTTTAGAGTAAGCGTGTGTTAAGTCCACGCTTTTACAAAAAAAAATCGAATCATTCCAAAACCGCTAAAGCAAGTTTAAAAAACGGAACGCATTTATAAAGCTTAAAAAAACAAAAATCCAAATATGTAAAAATATACAGGGTATCATCATCATCACTTTCGGTATATCATCGTCCACTGTTGAACATAGTCCTCCCTTAATTTTCCAGTCTAGTCTTGTAACGCCCCGTTTTCAATTCTATTTCAAAACCGCGTTAATGCATTTAACACCGATTTTCGGAGTGTGTGGAGCGATAAATACCTGCACATTTTCGCGTCGTCGATTGTTGATCCGTGTTGGCTGTGAAAACAGTGCAATAGCTGGTATAGTATTGATTTTTCGAGAGGCGTTCTTGTTTTCCAAGCAAGCGAAGCCGCTTGTAGCATTATTCGCGGGGGGGCTTCCAGCGTTGCTAAGAGCGTTTCTTCTAATTTTATTGTTTGAGTATTAATTATGGTTATTCAGGCTGGATTGCTCTGCGGTTCCGCTCATCAAAATCGCTGCTATGCGTCTTCTAAATTAATAAATGCTTTTGCGTGCATAAATTCGTTTTATAATTTTCGAATATTTAATTCGTTTAGTATGGGCTAGTTTGGGCTAGAAACCGCTAGTATTGGCTCACAAATCAAGCAGCTTCTTCCGAAGGCTTAAATTCAGCATCCGATCGTTGGACTTCATCATTAACTAAACTGTAAGTACATGCCATTAGCAGCTCTGTTTTTTATATACAAAAACATGATGCCGCAAACTTATGTCAGTTCTTGCTAAGATCTTAAACTGAGCGTGTCAAATCAATCTTTGGCTATACTGTTACTAGCGAGTTCTGGAATGCTACTTCGATTTAAAGTCTTTTAAATGTTGTTTTATTTGTTTTGTTCCGATATACAATTACATGTGTGTAAGTTGGGTGACGCCAACCTTGATTTGTTTGTGCTAGATATTAAATATTTGTTTGACCGTTACTGTATGTATTTGTTGTTGCTAGCATTACTACATTTAGATTGAGGTATGCAGCAAAGCTTACAAGGTAGGTGTTGATTTATTTTGTTAGCTAGGTTTGTTTTATTTATTGTGAATAACGACATGGCGACCAATTCTTTTATTAATCTACTGTTCAATTGTAAAAGCCCGAAGCATTTCTTAGTCTGATCCTTACACCACGCCATATTCTGCCGAGAGTTAAAAGAGCTAGCCGAGGCCTTGTCAACTTTTTCGTCTAAGGGCGGTACAGTCTTTTGTGGCCTGCCGACACTTCTCTTGGTTATTCTAGTTCTTCAGTGTGTACATAGAAGCACTTGGTTTACTTCGATATCTTTAACGGCGTAAGTGCAATCGAGCTTTCCTGTACTATCGACTCACCCTGCATTTCTAACAGTGGTAAATTATAGAGACTGTTTTTAGTTTAAAAAAGTGAAAGTATAAAATAGCAACATTTTATTTAGTACCTATAAGCCGTTCACGATCTTTTTGGGTCAGGTGAGGCTATGACCATCTAGTAATTTTGTTGGCAGAGCCTCTGTTGCAACTAAACTCCCTCATGGAAATTGACACTTTTTCTGTTAGGTTAGGTTGTTTTCAGTTTAAGGTTATATTTTCTCAATAGGTACGTTGTTGCCGAATATTCTCTCTTCGCATCAACTCGCGTTCTTTTAAATTTGGTTTGTCCTCTTTAAATTGGAAGTAGCATCGTTTAATGGAAATTTTTTGTTGTAACACAATTATTTTGGGCATTTTAACTTTTCCTTTGACGGAAATTAAAATTATTTTTACACATTTGATAAATCATTTATTTTCTTAGGAATATTAAAATAATAAATCTGACAATGTGGTGGCAAGAAAATGTCGAACATACACTGACAGAAAAAAAAATTGCATCCGCTACATCATCGAATCAGTTAGTCCAACATGAAAAGAAAAAATTATAGCCAACTCTGTCCCAAAAAGGTCGTGAACGGCTTATACGTGCCCTTACTACTGATAAAAAAGAAGAAAATGACAAGTATGACAACGTATTAGAACATATTTTTGATAAGTTACCGACGCATGAACTTGTAGAAGATTTTTACGCGATCACGTAATAATAAAAGAAAAAATTGCAAAAGTAATAAAAAGTGTGGGAGCATGTAGACGTGACATGGGAACAGATCATAATGTTAGTAAGAACTAAAATAAAACACAAATTCTTAAAAAGTGTTCACCGATAAAAAAATTATATCAACACAATACAGTCTAGAAAGAAATGAAGAAAGAACCATTAAAAAAAGTGGGATAATCTGGAGAAGGTAATAAAACAAGCGAAAAAGAAAGCAGCAGGTCAAAAAAGACGACAAAGAGAAAAACTGGTTAAACGAAAAATGTGGGAGCATGTAGAGGTGCAGACATGGGAACAGATTATAATGTTAGTAAGAACTAAAATAAATCACAAATTCTTGAAAAGTGTTCACCGATCAAAAATTATATCAACACGATACATTTCGAAAAAAAATTAAGAAAGAACCATTAAAAAAGGTGGGATAATCTGGTAAAGGTAATAAAACAAGCGACAAAGAAAACAGTAGGTCAAAAAAACGAAAAAGAAAAAAGCTGGTTAAACGAAAAATGTGGGAGCTTGTAGAGGTGCGGACATGGGAACACATTATACTGTTTGTAAGAACTAAAATAAATCACGAATTCTTAAAAAGTGTTCCCCGAGAAAAAATTATATCCGGAAAGAAATGAAGAAAGAACAAAGAACAGTAGGTCAAAATAGAAGAAAAAGAAAAAGGCTGATTAAACAAAAAAATGCAAAAGCAAGAGTGGAGATGTTGCAAACCAGGAGTTGAAGATGAGATCGAATTGTAAACAGGAGAGAGTATAAAGATTACAAGAGTTGGAGGAAACTTATAAAATAGAAGAAATAAGAAATATTTACCAAGAGATTAGACAAACGAAGAGGAAATTCAATACTTTGCAAAGACAAGGAAAGGAATTTAATAAGTGAAAAGGCAAAAATTACAAAGAGATGGAGGAAGTATTTCAGTGAATTACTAAACCCAATAATCGGCATTAGAGCGATAGAGACACAACACGAAAAATGTAGAGAAGAAATAAAAAGTTTGGATAAGAAGATTCCTACAAGAACAGGACGCTTTCAAACAAAGAATAAACTCCCTTTTCCTACTTTCAACTATCTCTTTTAATATAATACTGAAGAAGATAATTAGAACCAGCCAAATAAACACAATGGGCACAACAATTCAGATGAACCTCAATGTATAGAGTATGATGACGATATCACTCTCATTATAAAAACATCAAAGGCACTACGAAGAATAGCAAACAGTTTGTAAAACAGCAGCAAAGGTAGTCAGATTAGGAATGAATGTAAAAAAACATAAAACATACTGATGGGATACAAAATATACGCAAGGAGAAAGATTATTAAGATAAGCATAGCTTTAGAAAGATAGAAATAACAAATAATAGAAAACCTTGATTATCTAAGGCTAAGAAAAATCAACATAGATTATGAAAGGTGATGTGGACATATGGGCGGTGCTACGTTAACCGCAATTTCAAAAAGGGTGTCGAGAAAAAAGAAACTAAAACAGCATAAATCGATGATAAGGCATACTGTGACTTACAGAGCCTGAATGACTAATAAAAGCAGTAGAGAGTTTGGGGAAAATAATGTCACGCATATGGAAGGAGAATTAGGGGTATGATGAACCCAAGTGCTGAAAGAACTATACGGTAAAGAAGACATTACGCAGTTTATAAGACCACAACGAATAAGATGGCTAGGCCACGTGGAGTGAATGGAAGAATCACGAATAACAAAATTTGTACTAAGAGCGAAGTTAGATTTAGAAAGAAGGAAAGGGTGTCCAAGAAGGAGATAGGTGCAAGCTGGGACGAAAGATCTAAACTTAGAGTATTTGTTTAGAGCTTAGACGGTAAATCGAGTTAATGTCAGTTTTTCTTAAATTGTTTATAATATATACAGGGTGTCTCAAAAAGAATGGGACACCGATTAGTCAGAGATTCCTTAGGTTATAATAAGTCGATTAAACCTAATATACCTTAGTACAAAGTCCCTCCAGTAAAAAGTTACAGGGCCTTGAAGTTTAATTTTTTATTTTTTATTTTTTTGTTAATTTCCGCAAATGTAGAGATATCAATTTAAATTTTGGTACACATGCTTACTATTATGTAATGCACTAATATAACAATTTTCATCAACTAGACTTGACTGTAAGAGGCACTTTACCTACCTTTCAAAACTTTTTTTTTGCTCTAACTTCGTTATCTGTAACTTTTTTTGAAATTTTAGGTTATTATCTGAAAGAGAATGAAAAAGCACAAAAATAATGTACACTTAGTTCTTAAGCCTAAAAGCAACCGTTTGCCTTAAAATGCCCATCAAAAGTTTTTGGTTGTCATTAAGACGTGCAATTATCAAGTAGCCATGTTCACAAAAACAATGGATAATGATTGTAATCTAGTAAACAACATCAAGAAAGCAATTAATGACGTTGGTGTTATAATTTGTTTGTCTTTTGTGCTTACAAAAATGCTGCAACATAACGAACTCGCAGCATTGGAGAATTCGTTATGTAACGGCATTTTCTTAAACATAAAAGAACATATTCTTATGTCACTAATGTCATTAATTGATTTATAATTGTTTTTTAATAGATGACCATTGTTTTTGTGATCATGGCTACTTGATAATTGCACGTCTTAATGACAACTAAAAACGTTTGATGAGCATTTTAAGGCAAACGGTTGCTTTTACGCTTATGAACTGAGAGTACATTATTTTTGTGTATTTTAATTCTCTTTCAGATAATAACCTAAAATTTCAAAAAGTGTTACAGATAACGAAGTTAAAGCTAAAAAAAGTTTTCAAAGATAGGTAAAGTGCCTCTTGCAGTTAAGTATAGTTGATGAAAATTTTTGTGTTAGTGCATTACATAATAGTAACCATGTATACCAAAATTTAAATTGATATCTCTACATTTGCGGAAATTAACAAAACAATAAAAAATAAAAAATTGAACTTCAAGGCCCTGTAACTTTTTACTGGAGGGACTTTGTACTAAGGTATATTAGGTTTAATCGACTTATTATAACCTAAGGAATCTCTGACTAATCGGTGTCCTATTCTTTTTGAGACACCCTGTATATAATATATGAATAGAATACTTTGAATAATTATTTTTACTTAAGCTTTAAAGCCTTTTTAAGAAATTGCAAATTTACGTATGTAAACTGTCAAACATATCGCTACTCTGGTTCGATAGTGAGATATCTTAAAAAACTGAGATTTAAATAAATGCTATTTAAAGTTTTATTATTTTCCTACACTAAAAGACCAAGAAAGTATTGTAATCGCAAAAAAAAAACTTGTAGAAATCTTCACGTTTCAGGGCCCCTAGATGACGAAAGCAGGTTTTCTCAATTCCGTCTGTCTGTCCGTTTGATGGACGAAGACGATATTTTGCATGCCTTTTTGGCATGAAACCGAGAAAATTTCAGTAAAATAAATACAAGACGAGCACCTTACAAAATTAAATTCTGCCTATTTTTATTTTAACTCGAGGACTATTAAATGAAAGTAATACTTGGCACATAACTTAGGTTTTACCCTCAACAAAAATCGTATATTTTGGACTCAACATCTTAAAAAATATTATTTTATTTATTTTTGCTTTAACTGAGAAATAGATCAAAGCAATAATCTGCATAGCTCAGGTTTTATCTTTAACGAAAATGTGACCCAACAGATACAGGGTAATAGTTTTAAAAAAGCAACGAATAAGTGGTTGTGTTTAATGCAGCTGCATCGCAGAGATGCGAAGGGTTCTGCGGTCAGGCTACTGCTAAGCGTTGAAACCGCATTCGCAGGCGCTGAAGTTCGAATCGAATCACAAGTAATGTTTTTTTTATTTGAAAATTTATGTAATTCGCATTACCAAGTGTTTCTTTTTATTGTTTCAGCATTATTAAGAATGTTACAATATTTTTACAACTAGTTTCTTTTAATTTTTAAAATTGTTTAGTGTTACAACGTCCAGCTGCCAGGGAAGTAAAGTCCTTTACAGATTTTTAAAATGAAAATATATTTTCAAAAATAATCAAATCGCTATTTTCACGTTAATGTTTACTAATTGTATTATTGACCATGCTTATTGGATACTATAAACCGTAAAAGAGTTGTTGATAGAAGGATAGATGTGGCAGTACTGAACTAAAAAGGTTTTAAAGATATCTCAGTATTGAATTCGAGCAGCATTCTGTCAAAATCGTTAATCAGGTATCTACGATTCATCACACCTGTAATATTACGTATTATGGATATCGCAGCTTCCTGTGGTAAGTATATTGGATTGTCTATTTATTATTAAAGCGATAGGCTCGTACTCTTTCGAATCACCCTGTAAAAAAAGATTAAGACAATTCCAGCATAGATGTAGAGCTGGCCAAGTGACACAATATCTAAAGATAATCGATAGTTCTAAAAGTACAACTACGATGTAAACTTTGCTGGAAGAAAGTTTGAAATTTAAAGGTTATGGAAATTCTTGATGATCTAATTTATAAAACTCTTGAAAAACTAAAACCGTAACCTAAAAGTGACAAAAATTGTCATACTATTAACAAAAAGAACTTAAATATAAAATTGCGTTAAAAAATAAAACTAGTAGTAATAAGACCAATACACACAAAAACACAATTGAATATCAGTCAAACAATTTAAAGTTCTAATTAAAAAAAAAACATATATACTATAGAAAGAAACGTTAAGAGAAAATAAATAGAGAATATAGACCCAACAAAAGAAAAAATAGGAATAGAAGATAAATGGACTATATTAATAGAAAACATACTAGATGCTGCAAAAGCGAGATGTGCAGAATAGAAAATAACAAATAAAGATATAAAAACAACAGAGTGGTGAACTTAAGAACTTTAATAAATTAAGAATAAAAGAAACATAGCCAAGATACTTAAATACAGAAAGCTTAGAAGAATACGAAAAATATAAAGAAAAAGAAAAACGTAACGACGGCAGCAAAATAAACTCAAAAATATTCATGGGTAAAATTTAGGGACATTAAAACAACTAAAAAATAAGAAAGAATATAACGTGATAAATATAAGAGATACGGATGCAAAAATAATCAGAGATGAAGACAAATTATGGAAAGATGAGGACAATACTTTGGAGAACTGACTTAAGACAAATAATAATGGAAGAGAAAGATGATATACGATTATGACAGAAAAGATATAATAAGAAGCAATACAAAACTTAAATTAGGTAAATCGCCAGGAAAAGAGGTAGTCAGGTTAGGTTTTGCGTCAGTTTTGACACAGACTGATGCAAAACCTAACCTGCTAACCTCGAATTTGACGTAGACTTACAGTGCCACCAACATATTATTCATACGTTTGAATTTCCACAGCCTCCCCTTATGGTCTTTTTTAATGAAATTTATATAAAAGTAAGGATAAGCCCGATTTTAACAATTATAGAGGGATTACCCTATCAAGTATACCACAAAACGTGCTGGCAAAAATAGTAAAGAAAAGAATAAGAAATGCGATCGAAAAAACAATAGAGAATATATATTTGTGATTCGACAAGTCCATACATATCTGACAGAATACAAAGAAAAGTTATATGCAAAATGTTAGAAGAAAAGAAGAGTAAAAAAAGAATCAATGACAGTAGTGGTGAGATCGACGTACCAAGGTAATAGAACTTATATCAGAAGTAGAAGTCAAACAATGTTGCGCATTAGGCTCTTAACTGTTGAATGCTGAACACAATCGCTATTTCTCAACTGTACAGTGTGCCTTACTTTGAAAAATTAGGGTAAGCCTTGATCAGATTATTACTGTTGGTAGCTCCGTTTCCCATTTTCTTTGCTTTTTGCAGTTAATGTCAAATTCAAGTTCAAATGTCAAACTGCTTGAGGCTTAAAAGTAAAAGTCAATCGTTTAATACCTGTTCCGAATGAACACCACGGCCTGCCCTAATTTAGTTTTTCGATCGTTCAGTACTTAGTTGACGACATTTCGATGTCCAATGAGCAAGGCAATAACATTTTTAACGTAGCTGCAATTTTAAAGCAATCGACATTTCGCTTCCAGAACTAAGGCTCATTAAAGTAAAACTTTCACTCAGTTTCTAATTTAACCAATGGCGACGGAATTATAAAAGTTTTCGGTTTATTTGGCGAATTTTACTAATCGCCCCGCCGGAATCTACCTCAGGCATCCAACGAATCCCTCCCAAAAAACCCTTTCGCCGACTCAGCAATCCATTTCGGAAATGGGAGCTTTGCGACTAGCTGTTCTATTTGTAACCTCGTTCGGCAATTAAGGTAAATCGCTCTTTGGCAACACGGTACGTGAATGCAATTTCGAAACATGAACACGAGACATAGGCACAAAGAGCGGTTGCGGCACAAAATCTTACGTCACAGGCACTCGCACAATGTACTCGTCTGACAGCCCTCTGTAACAAAAAACGAAGCCGCTCCGTTCAAACAGGGTCTGCATGATCAAGAGGTCATGCAATGTGGTTACTAATTTTCCCGGGAAACCTTGACGAGGCGCTGTGATCGGTGAGCGCCGCTCAATCGCGCCCTTTCGAAGAATTTATCGTGGGGGCCACAAAGGAAGGGACTTCCCCAAATATTGTAGTAATTTAATTTTTGACAACAGTAATGGGACAATAATTTATAGGGGCAAAAATTCTAAAACACGAACTGCGGCTAGCTAAAAAGCCTTCTAGGTTTTACGACGAAAACGTACAAAACAACATGGTGATTTACAAAATCGGAACACGATTTGTTCACAGTTTTCGTCAAGATTCCAAGAAAACGTACAGGACTGTTACCGTTCTATTGGTTTTCATTAAGGGACTATAATTAAATGCTATGCTACAGTAATTCAATATAAATAAGGGACAAAAATTTAAGCAAAATATTTCAAAAAGAGTTTAAAATGTTCTTGCAATAGCCTTGAACTGGCAGTATATTTTTTTACAACAGAGAGGTAACACAGCATTTTGGTTAGTTAGGTTGACTGAATTCTTGGAAACTACTCTACTGTAAGATAAAGACATATTCGAAAAGAATTATAACTTATAGTGCTGTGATATAGATAATACTGGATTTTATAAATATAAAATTCTAAAATGTAGCTTTAAATGTACATACGAGTAGACATATAAAAAACCTCTTTACCTAGCGCAAATAGAAGTAAAATTTGACTTTTGTAGAACTGTTTTTACAGATAACTCCTACAATCGAAGCCAAATAGGACAGCTGGGTAAAGAACTACGTGTAATGCGTAAAAAGTAGATTGTGTTCTTCCTCTACGTTTAATACTAACATTCTTTAGTCAAAAATTTAAAATAAACTCGCATGTAAAATTGAAGAATTTGATGCCCATTTTATTCTGCAAAGAAATTTTAAGTTTCGTAACTGGTTTCAAAAACAATGCAATGACTAACTATGAATCAAATATTTATAAAAAATCGTAAACTAAGCAAAATAAAATATCAACGAACAGCAAAGTGGGTGTGTATTTGGTCAGCTATTCGCGTGACAAAAAAGCCTTGTTATGCAGAGATGACACATACCACGTTTGGTTTTCAAATTTTTCCAAATTTTGAGTTTCTGATATGGACCAGTATACTTTAATTTGTAAATAAAGACACCCTTTTTATAAACTCGATATCGTAATAAAGAAGATAAACAAAATATACGTGCTCATAATAATAGCGACATTTACTGTAGAGTTGGCAACGCAGAAGACACTAAGATGGTTGAAATATGGAGAAGAGGTACGAAGCGAATGGTGAAGACATGTAGAAAACAGGAGTACAAAGCTGCAAGTATATTTGTCTCACACAAAGACACATAAATATACATGAGAAGAACCTGTTAGAAGGCGAAGCTCTCGTATTGACCTAACGTTGGTCAGACGAGAAGGAAAAACATAAAAAATGGATTTCAGGGTATAGAGACAATTAACATGTGAGCAAACGAAAATGAACTCAAGCTTGGCTTTGAAATACTTGTTGTATAAATAATATGTGTGTCTATGTCAAATTCGAGGTTAGCAGGTTAGGTTTTGCGTCAGTCTGTGTCAAAACTGACGCAAAACCTAACCTGCTAACAGCGAATTTGACATAGACTTACAGTGTCACCAACATATTATTCACACAACAAATATTTCAAAGCCAATCTTGATTTCGTTTTCATTTGCTCACATGTTAGAATGTGGCACAGTTCATCATTTGCCAATAGAAAAAATATTTGTAGGGAACGAAAGAACCAAAATAAAAACAAAATAAAATACAGAAGAACTTTAAACAACTGATCAGGATATGTTAAGTGACGGTAAGCAGTCAAACAATGAAAAAATAGAGAAACGAATATTGAAGTAATATATGCAGATTTATAAATAACCCCTTGTACAAAATACAAGCAGTGATGCAAGAAATACACAAAACAACCAGTGATATTAGCAGAATAAGAATCCAAACATAGTACGCATACGTATTGCAGGAAAGTACAACACATAAAACAATGAATAAACATACAAGATATAAGAAGAGTACATAAGTATCAAGGAATAATAGATCATTAGGATCTGGAGCAATTCAAACAAAATTATAGAAATATAGAGAAGGGAAGCTATCTCAAACGTAAACCAATATATTTCAGAAAATCCATTTTGCATGCGACAAATAATAATCTCAATCCCTCCCTGTAAAAATGGCTTCTAAACCTCGCCCTCTTCACTCAACCGCGTCGACACTTGCCTAAGCATTTCTCCTTTCTTACTCTTCTATCCCTTTTCTTGTAAACGAGTTTTGCCTCTTGCGTGGTTTACACTTTAAGTTATCGTGCCCTTTTGGCACCTCTTGTGTGCAGCCCCTTATAAAATTGGGTGAAACGTTGAGCTCCTCAATCTCAATAATGACACGGTCCAACCCCCAAAGTCATTCGGTACATACGACAAATAATAAAAAAAAGAAAAACACATATACAGCATTCGTAAGCCTTTGAGAGGCGTATGATAACGTACTCAGGAAACAAATCATGCCAGCAATGCAGAGATTAAATATTCCTGAATAATGGATCAATATAGTAAAATAGATGTATAAAAATACAAGGGCAAAAATTAAACTCGGAAAATTGATGATACAAAATATAGAAATTACAATAGGGCTTAAACAGTGTCATAAAAATTGAAACACCAACGTTAATCTACTGCTCGGCATTTATTAATTTTAGACGTTGTAATTATGTCTTCCATGTCATACTGACTTAACAAAATGTCACATTGATAATTAATTACTGCAATAAAACCATGAAGTGACGGCTATGATCCGATAACATGAAAAACACATATTTACAAGATATAAAAACTATTGTTTCAATTTCTTTGTCTACAATTGTACATTATAGTCGTTATTATTTAATATATAGAATAGAAAAAATACTACACGAGCGGAATTGTAAATGTTTAGAAAGAAGGATCCTCATAAGAAAATAGAACTAAAATCATTATTATTAGCTGACGAAAAAGTGCTCTTTGCATTAATAAAACCAGCTATGATATACACGGTTAAAACTCTATACGAATTTAGGAAGAAAAGGGGAAATACATTGTCAGGACATTTTTACCTTGTACGAACGTACGATTAATTAGAGTATTTTTCTAAATTACGACCCCGCTTGTATATGGGTTTTTCATATTATTCCGCTTGAACTTAAGCATCTCGAATTTTATGCAGGCATTGGCTTTATAGCGTTACGCAGCTGTGTTATCGTTTCGGTCTGTCTCGCCGCACACGTGTTTATTTATCGCTTCTTGGCAGTCGTGAACTGGCTGTTAGGGGTGTTTTCTGGCTATTAAAACGCAGCGGCCATGGGTGCGAGAGAGAAAGCTATAGCTGTCCTGCTCCACTATATTATCGATCGCGCTGTCTGACTGTATTTACGAGGCTGTCTGGGCGGTTTTGTAAGGTCAGTTGGGATCCTGCATCAGAAGGCATCAGTTTAGTTTTTGCGGTGTGGGGCCACCCTTCGGGATTGGAGTCCTCTTCGCGCTTGTGAGGGTGTTTTTCCAGGTGTGTGTTTCCGGACTTGGAGCAAGTCGGTCACAGTAGTGTGTGTGGTGGAGGTTTGTTTTGCGCTTGTTTCCGTCGAAATGCCAGGCGCTTCTCCGTCTCGTTAATTAGACCGTGTGTCGATATAACCCCCATGTGTGGGATCAAATGAAGAGCGATTTATCCTTCGAGCTGCTTTGTTTTCCCCCCTGTTGCGTAGTCTTAGGAAACTCGCTGGACTCCCAGCTGGGGTATGTAACAGATAAGACACACCACACCCCCTTTGTAACTTGGACTGTAACATTGTTGTACCGCATGTGTCTGAAGAACAGTAGACTTATTTGTTTAATCTCCAGCTGTATTTGATTTCGGTTAAATGCTGCGTTTTAGGTTAAGCAATTTGTAGTGTCGTCGTCCGATTGGCGACCGGTGTGAGATTGGTGTAAAGCGGATATCCTGGTCGAATTGTGTGAACGTCAAGGTAGGTTCGAACGCTCCGGATGCCTTCTCCGGGGAGGCCCAAGGCTACACACATACTCCACCCCGTTTGGCTTTCGGGTTTCCGTCAGGCGTGGGGTTAATTTCGAAACCCGTGGCTCCCTGTTATTTTGCAACACTCTGTATATGTCGCCACGCTTGTCTCTAAGGCGTCCCATTCGTAGGACCACGCCCATCTCCCTGAGCGTATTCAGCCGTGTCTATTAGCTTGTTCTAGAGAATTCTAGGGCAAGTAGTGACATTTTTCGGACGTGATAAGTGTCGTGGCACTCTCGTACCCCGAGGTGTCATAAAAACAGGTTTATACCGTAACAACATTTTGATAAAACAGAGTATATGTGTAAGGAAGAAGAACAAAACGACATTCGCAAATTACACGCCATTAAACACTGTAATATATTCAACCATTTAGGATCAATTATGCAAGTAATAGTATAATAGAACCAGACGTAAACAATAGGGTAAAGGAGGGAAAATAGTCACAAAAGCAGTACATGGAGCAGAATCCTAACAAAGGAAAAGACATATTATAATATATTATGGAAGACTGGCGTAGCCACCTACTACAAAAATTACATACAGGCTAAGAACAGTTGAACTAAACTTCCTAAGAAGTTTCCAAATTACCGGAGAAGTAAAAACAGCGGACAGAGAAAGCATAGCAGAAAATGGAAATAAAGTCCTTAATCACGATAAACCTAAAAATCGTCTTTGGAAATAGCAGCGCGGAGGTATAGATGGCGGCCGAAAAACGTACTCCATTAGTAATCACAAGGAAAATAAAAAAGATGAAGACCACCTATGAAATGGAAAGCTTATGTCGACAATATTATAGAAGAAAGGGAGCTTAGAACTGGATAATTGAAAAATAGACAACTGTGAAAGCTGTAGATGGAAAATCCACCGAGGAAAGAGTCGAAGAAGATTTTTGTTTTACCTTTGCTATCAAGGTTTTGCATAAAACACAAACTGTGTATAATAATGTTTACCTATGGAAGAATTATTTTTTTTGCTTATTTATTTAAGTTGAATAGTGAACATGGATTTAACTACCATAGAATTTTTTTTGGCAAGCTTGTTCATTCCAGAAATTGTTGTTTTCCGATTAAGGTTTTTCGAAAACAATTGCATCTGCATTTGCTATTTCCACCACTAATTTGAAAATAAATGTAAACAAGAATGATAAAAATACTTGTAAACTCAAATTATTGACTGCTCTTTGCGTCTTTAATCTATTTTTGGGTCCAAACATGTAATTACTTTGTAAGAATGAAGAATATCAATCACATTAAATTAAGTTGCTATTACGGAGTAGTATTTATAAATATAAAATTGTTAACATCTTTTAACAATGCATGTTACCTCCTTTTTATATTGGCACTTTTTAACCAATTTAAAACTAACGATTAGAGTCGCGACTGCCTCCAAGTTATTACAAGAACTTAATCCAATCCATGCTAACACTAAAATGTAAAACAAACTATGGCACCATTCGGTTGTAAAATTACAACTGCTATCGCAATTAACGTTATCTTCAAGTAATGTCAAAAACCAACGCCAGGGTAGAAGCACAAAAAGCTTAACGGATCACCCCAGTATCAAGCACAAAATGTAAATAACAAAACCATTTTAGTGGGTATATTAGGGGTGTGTTCATGAATGAATTTGCATTATCATTTTGTGGTAGGACATTGGATTAACACTTCTGCTACAAACAAAATTTATTACCCAATTTAGCAACATTTATAGTTATTTCAAAATTAAATGTGTCGGGGAAAATAGGCAAACAACAAAAATCGTTCCTTTTTACAAAATGTTTCGTGCTGATTAACGTCAACAAACCCAATTGGTTATTCACAAAGAGGCACTTTGATGCTTCTACTTCTAATTTGTAAAATCTACTCACTATTGATTAACGTTAGGGCAATACTAGCTACTCTAATTATCTATTTTAATTTTTGTTTATGTAAACGGTTTAAATGTAGTTTCTTCATGATTAATAATAGTGTTGTTAGTGTAGGTTTCCAAATTGTTTTCATAACCAACCTTTCCCTATATAATTTTCATTTTGGCCAAAAAATTGTCAGTGCTATTCTTCAATTGAAATTCCATATTGTAAAAAGGATCCACAATAATTAAATCAACGACAGGAATGTCACAGTATGTAAGGAAGTATAAAAATCTTACTCAGGAAATGTTAAGTTGCTCCCTTTGGGAAAGTAGCACCTCTGCCGAAGTATTCCTTGCCACAGCTGCACCCCCACGATGCCGAAAATGAAGAAAACGAAGAAACACAACAACAGAACGTTGCCCAACATAGGCAAAGTGTCCAACAACAACATCACCAGGATTCGCATACCTGAAACGAAATTGAAATTAGCATCAGTTATTTCTTGGGTATTACTATTGCTAGAGTTAACACTTTTTCAGATTCAGAAATCAAATTACTGAGACAACCTTCATTGTGCAAGACCAGTTTTACACGTTATAAGTTGGAAACCGCTCTTACCATAGTTCATAATTTTGATTAGGTTTTTAAATATACATTAAATTTTTCATAAAAAAGTACTCTTAAAATTCTGACTAGATCAGCAGTATTACTGTAATTTCGAAATTATAAACTTACAGTTATAAAGTTATATAAAATAATAATGTTGTAAATGGAATGTCATATTGAAATAAGAGTAATAGTCAAAGGTGCGTAGTCTTGGGTAATACCCTGAAAATGTCATGAATCTTTTGTCCTCTTTTTACACGTGCTACACGCACACGGAGCTGTGGTCTGCCTTTTAGATACACCCTGTAGAAATAATTTCAATAGCAGCCGATTTTCACGACCCTAACTCGAGTAGATGGATGAAGTAAAAGAATTAGAGTCAAGAATCAGACTTTTCATGTATTATATCATGTATCAAGTGTCAATGAAACCACTCTGTAGAAGTGATACTAAAACTGAAGTATCGTATCATTAATACTGATAATTCAGATCTTTGCCAACTCTGCCAAGTAAGGTTTAAGTTAGTACATAATTAAATTATGTTCACTTATACCAATGGAAAGGATTATAATTTTACAAGAACAATTAAAGACGTAGACATTTTCTTAGCTCAGTAATTTTACCGAGAGAAGAATTACACGAGCGAAATTTGAAATAAGACTACCATTGCTATTTATTGGTTTTTAATGGTCGGTGTTGACGCGTCACGCTTTCGGATTATCTAATTTTGTTTGTTAGTTTACTGCGAGTGACAATTTTTGACTAATTTTTAGATTTTAGATTTTGTAATTAAAAGTTGTTAATTTTAACAAGTATTGGGTTTATTGTAAGCAGATCACTGCCCACTAATTTTTTAAAATGAATGAACAATATTGCAAAGTAGGGATTTTGGATTTTCTCTAAGCAGTAGCAAATTGCAGCTCTTTTTGATTAAATGGAAGATAAGTACTATAACATTTATTAGTGATGAAAGAAATAACATTGAAACTGTTTGAAACATTGAAGGAGTTTAGTTTACACATTTTAGTTCATAGGTGGGAAACTTCTAAGCCCTTAAATGTAATATAGTGATAACGATACGACTATAATCACAACTAATCGTCATTCATAGTAATTTAGACCTAAAATCGACTTAACGCTGCTACGGTCCGAAAGTGTTACGGGTCGTGTAAATAGTTTTCAGTAAGTTTAGGATTTGCGGTTAACATTTATTTCTTCTTTGGCGACTTTTTAAGAGTGGATATGTTCGTGAAAAAGCAGTTGAAAATATGTGGCACAATTGATCTTATTGGTTTGGTAAATTACTGTACCCATCTGGTTACCTCAGGATGTGATAGTATTGCGGAAGTAAAACATAAGTTTTCTGCCTGCAATTTAAGGTAGGATCTTGTAAACTCTTGTTTTCGTGGCCTAATTATTTGTCGATTTTATTTTCTCTTTTCTTTTTCCCCTTTTTAATTTTACGTTTCTGCTGTGATATTTCTACGAGGGTCTCAACATTCGCCGAGGTCGAAAATCCGTGGATATGTAAAGCTGTCCTGTCAGCCTGATGAATTGCAGATTTGACACTGAGAAAATTCTTCCCGACAGCCTTTTTTGTATTTTCTAATACATGTAGCAGCTATTAAAGGGTTTTAATTGTTTCAACTCTTCACGCACCTGTCAAGCATCTTACTCTTCCTGTTACAAAAGAAATACTTGGCTTATTTAATCGCTGCCATTAGTGTTTTATGGCTTTTGACTTGATTGTAACCTTGTTGCTGGCACCTTGTGGTTTTTCTGATTTTACGATGTATGTTTTTATTTGTTAACAAGGTAATTTTACTTACGTGCGCCATCTGGTAATTATGAAAAAGGGTACAATAATTTTTACTTTGTACACTTGTTACGTTAAAATTGCGCTGTCTCTAGATTTCTTGCATGAATCTACAATTTTTGGTAACTTCATGGAAAGCGCTCTCCGTATCTTAGCTCTGTGGGAGCATTCAAATACCGCGCGCTCTCGAGTTAGCAATTTTTTGCGCTGGTTGTGTCATGGCGCCCGTTGTTGATAAGATTTTTATCCTTGGCGAGTTTCCGGTTTCGAGGGGCATTCTTTTGGTTCTGCCTGCCTGAGGCCTTGTGCAGTTTGTACCCGCTACAATTTTGATGTTTTCTTTTTGTTTTTTTTTGTTTGTCGTCCTAGAGGGTAATTTTGGGCTGTTCTGAATATATACGCTTTTACAGATTCTCCCCTAGTAACGACGGATTTTGGGAGATTTCCTTGGCTTCGCTCTTTGGCGGATTCTAAGATTGTAGCAAACACGTGCTCGCCCGTATGGGGTAAGTCTTTGTTGGTATTTTGGAGCTCCACTTAGGGTTTGATCTTGTTAATAGCGTGACGTGGGACTTGGCTGCTGCTAGGAAATACTCTCCGACGTCCTCGTGCGAGGCCCTTTTTGGCTAGTCCTGATATCCTCATAATTTTGGGACTGTAACCGCTGGTGCCGAGAGCAGGGTTTCTGTTGTCATAGTCGAGAGCACACCAAATGCTGGGCGCATCCATAAAGCCCCTGTGGCTGTGTTGAGCCGTTGTGCGAACTTCCACCAGGCCCCGGATCTCCGTTCGACAACCTAGGTACCCGCTGGGTCAAGCCGCACACTAGCCGAATGTAATGCCAGGATAAATGTGTGTACCATTTATGTATTTTTAATGTGTAATTAAATATTGGGACAGCATCCCGCTGCTGGCTGACAAAGCCTGGTTTATAATACTCAGTACTTACTATGTAATTGAACTGAACCAGATAACTCTAATGAATATGAATAAACTGTGATAACTTTAACCTGCTGGTGTTTTATTTGGTTGTTGCCAAGTTTGAGCCTTTTGCAGCTATAGTTCTGTTAGTAATAGTAACCCAGATTGCGAATCGTCTGTAAGACTGTCGAGGTACCTGGCTGTCTTTGAGGTTCGCTGGCGCCCTGGCTTTCTATCCTAGATTAATTTACCGCACGCCTTCTTCGGCTTGAGCTAGTCCCGTGCCAGCCAAATACTTTCTTGCGTATTGTTTAGAAATATAGCATGCGAACGGCCGCGCTTAAATATTATAACACACTGTTGGAATTGATTTCCGTTAAGGTTTTCATATTTGGCTCAATCGATTCTGTACGCTTTTATTTAAACAAATCCTTTCTGTATACTTACTGCTACAAATATATTTTTAGTATTAAGGCCGTTGTCGTGAATACATGTATTGTTGATGTATGACATTAACGATGGTGGTTTTTCTTGGTTATTTATAATCCCCTTGTTGTCTATCTTACATTGCATCTCAACTACTCCTTATAGTTCAGTGTAGTTTGCCACGGTAAGTTACCAAGTTATGAATTTAACATTGGGTACTCTCGTTTATTGTTACATTGTACCTACACTAATTTACTGTAAAAACTATGAATGCGCTATATTACAGTGATTATCAAAATTAGGCCACTCCATAGTGATGGTTGCCTTCCACACAAAGCAATGTTAAATTACCGGCATTCGACAGATGGCAATGGAAAATTTATTTAATAAGAACTACTTTGTAAGCTATGGTATCCTTAGCTACACAAATTTAGATAAGCCAATATCTGTTAAGTACCATACAAAATCGCGTATTCTAAACAATGTACTAATACGTTACTAAGCAAATTTTTCTCCGTATTCACAGATAAATTGTTTTGCAAATCTAATATTAACTAAAGCAACTACGCTTTCGCAGAAAGCAGGTTAATTTCCACAAGGTAATGAGAAACGCGAGAGGAAATGCATGTCCAAGTTGTAAAACCAGAAGCATTCGGAGGTAATGGCAGCGACAAAACGTGCCTTATTGCACTGCAGAATGCAGGTCATCACGAGGGTCTTAAATTTCCTCATTATGCTGGCCATCAATCCTGAAATTAAACAGCCAATCGAATCAATACATCTTCAATCTCCATTATCCGGCGTTGTTTTGTTTTACTCCCGTTCTCGCGATTTATCATTTTGCCGTTCTGCGCGACCTTATTAAAATCGCAAAACTCTCAACTTTCGTCGCGTGCACGTAATCGGGGTGACGAATGTTGGAAACACTTACAGCAAGGGCGACTGAAAGCTCCCTACTTATCTTGTCAACGCAGATATGTCCCACTGAAGTGTGTAGCAGCTTCAACTTTAGCATTTCTTGGAATTCAGAACGCCGATAACATCAGTCATAGTTCAACAGCCCTCCGCAAAGGACTACATCTTTTTCTAATTTGTGCTGCTCAAATTAACGGAGTTCTAGTGTAACGTTGTGGCAAATATCTAGCCGTCGCCGACGACGTGTACTTATTTAAGTTGCTACTTTTAAGATTGATATATTATTGTACTGTAATGTAACGTAACTTCTGGGTCTGCATGCTGAGCTCCAATTAATTAGTGCAATAAATTGTTTATTTTTTTTAAATTAAAATTATAATTGCATTTCACAGGACTCAATGAGGTAAATTTAATTTTATTTTGTAAAACTTTACTCTTATATGAAATGAGTTTCTCGTCTATTATTTTTATTTAACTCAACGAATGTCTTGACAGTCTTCTTTACCATCTATTAGCCTAGATATGCTCTGACTGCATGAAAGCGTTATTTAATTAAGTAAAATGATCTTCTAGAACACTTATTTTGTCTTGCGTTTGCGGGTTCTCATAAAATAAGTTACTTCACATGACGTTACTTAACACTTATTACAGTCCAACAAATCTTATTTGAAGTAAGAATATTTGTCTTTTATAGCTTGAGATCATTTATCTCGACTTATGTTTCGAACTTTTAGGGTTGTGCAAAGTTTGATATTGTTATTGTGCAGTAAAGGTAGTACATTCCTGCTTCTTTATGGTATGTATAAACTACCGGTCAAATTTGCACACCATTGCAAATACTACTACGAGTTAATCCCAACAAAATGGTATACAGTTAATCTCCAGCTTTGTCCTTTAGCAACGATGTTTTCCTCGGTCCCAAATTTGCGTCAAATTGGTGGTGCAGCATATGAGTCATTCTCCAAGTGTCTGTCTGGAGATATCCTCATCAGGTACTTCACCTTTAAAATATTTCCGATTTATTTGTCTTCAACTATTCCTGACGCTATAGCATCAACGCAGGGTAATACTCTATCTTGCTCTCACCGCCCGTTGAACGTTGTGGCGGGAATGAAAATCTGCCACTTGCTGCTGTATGAAACCGCCCTTGCAAAAAAAATTGCTAAACAATGCTTGCTCTGATGTTCTCAGTTAAGCGCTATCATGTATGTAGTTCATGCTATTTTGAATTTTACATAACCTAATCAGTAAATTAATATTTGGTTAATATATTATGAGCCTTCGGTGAATAGTTAAGGCTTTGCTTTTCCTTGTTATATTCAACGTGTACTCCGCAAATATGCTGGACTGTAAAAAATTATTTAAAAAAATGCGAATTGCGTCATCGAAGATTGTACGCTAGTGTGATATTGCCACAAGGGTTAGACTGTAACGCGCATAAGTGCATCTGCACTTCCTTTATTCCAAATATTCTTATAACTTGACCTGCTTCTAACGACACGCAATTAAAATTCATAAATATTTTAACATTTTAATGGTTAGTTATTTGGTGAGTTATTTACTGTGTGTAAAACTGGAAACAGACAGCTATATTTTCAATGCAAGCATAAAGCATTCTGTACAATTAAGGCAAGTTCCGACTTAGCCTCACGAGTTTTTCAGAAGCCGGAAAAAGCTTTCCAATTCACCTCCAGATGATGGAAAACGATTCTTGTATTGTCTTATACTTTTCCAGAATAAATCCATTTTGGCATTCGGTGAGCTAACAACATTAATAGAGAATTTCCACTGAGCTCTTTTTGCTTGTTTCGATGTTTTAAATACGTCATCAAAACCGATGTAATAATTTTTGTCCCCATTCACAATATGTGCTCTTAAGGGTCGGTCTTATTAAGACCACTAATTTCAATGCTTCGATGGTCAAATTGATGTTGTATGAAATGATGCGAAGAATGTCTAGAAATTGATAATTGTTCTTCCTTTTTTTAAATTTACTTTCTGTTATCTCTCTTACTTCAGCTATGGTCTTTCCTCATTTTCTCACTAGTTTTTTTGCATCGTGCATCTATGTTTTTATCGGTCTTCTGCTCGGTCTTCATTTTCTTTATCTTATCTGTACTGTCCTGTTATCTCTTATTAGTGTGAAATATCCATACCACGTCATTTGTTATGTTTCTATTACTGTAATTAGCAGTTTCTGATGTAGCTCAGGTTTGTGGAATGCAATATGAATATACATTTGCTTTTTCCTGTGGGAAACTTAACTTAATAAACTAACTGCCGGTCTTATAAAAGCCACTAATCTGACGTTAACGTTAATTCGTTGTTAAAATAAACAAAAGTGCATCAAAACGTCAGTCCTTATGACATTTTGTTCATTAGTAAACAAAGGTAGATGCGCTTTTGTTTATTTTAACAGCGCATTAAAGTTAAAGTCAGATTAGTGGCCTTTATAAGACTTTCCGTTTGCCCAAGATGGAACTGTATATGTTCTAGTATACCTGATTAGCCTTATTGAACCGATTATCTATTTTTATGTCTATCCTACTGTAGTTCTTTATCATTGCGTTGCTGTTTATTCCCACTTTATGCATCTTCTAGCGCCTGGTTGTTCATAATGATTGTATTATGTTGTACACTTCCTTGCTACGACAAATGCATTTCTTTTTCCTTTTTGATATTAACTGGTTATTTAAATAACTGTATATCCTGAAACGGTATTTGGCCTAGCTACACCTAAACTAAGCAACAGTAATTCTTAATCTCTCAATATATAGGCAATTTGTACGTTTGCGTATTGCATCATTTACCTGTAAGCAAATTTTGAATTACTGCCGGTGTAGAAGCAGTCGAAAAAAAGATTAGGAAGTGCGACCAGCTCGGGCAGATAGTGTAGGCTAAATTGGGCCAAAATGTGCATTTTTAATGCGAGTCGTTAAAAATACGTCTCGATATACAGAAATTAGTTTCGCGGCCGGTTCCGGTATACTTTTGAGGGCTATGGATACTAGTCTACAGATTCTCCAGCCTGGAACTGTAAACTTCTAGAAAGCTGTTCTTGGCTTCAAGCTACGTGCGAAGGCTTGCCACAGGTGAAAAACAAGTACATTGCGTATCTACAAACAATGAGTAAAGGTTGGTGTGTTTCGATTAAAATTGGAAGAATTGGCAAAATTGCATAACATTGCGTCATTTCGCGTTCCAAAGCGGATATATTTTTGGGTACGACCGGAGGCACCGTGTGACGTCAAGTATTATCGCTGAAGTACAGAATTACATTGCTAAACTCAGTAAACTACAGTAGCAAAATCGCTCGTACAAAACTATAAACAAGACAATTGGGGGCAGCTTCTTGAAGAGTTCAGTTGTTTTTTTGCTAAGCTCCCCTAATAAATTATATTTTATGTGCGATTAAATACCCAAGCTTACTAAAAAGTTGTGTTTTTATTGAGAGAGTGTGCGTAGGTTGATTTGTGCAAGTTTTCATTTTGTATTGAGCTTCGGCAACAGGTAGAATGGGACATCAATTGGTCAAGTGCAAATCAAAGTATTTTGAAGTGATTTTAAGGAGTCCCAGTCAGTTGATAGTGCGTGTACAAGGTGCATAGGCGAAGAGGGTACGTGTGGTGCACCGGAGTCCTATATTGGTGCCCCCAGATTCAGTAAGAGCCTTCCAAGTTGCAGCCGATATCCAGGTGCAGTTCGAGTCCACATTCCTGCCTTGATAACATCAGGCCGGTAACGTTATCCTGTCCAGAGCATCGTGGGACCTTCAGCGAGACTGCAGGTACCACGGGATTATCTTAGAAGCCATCTAAACGTCAGATTTTGTCAGCTAAAAAGTGACTTTTTGTGATTCTGTTTGAATAGTGTCGGTTTGCGTTTAACTTTCGGTAGTGGCGTCTCTAGAAGTGTTTTGTTTCGTGACGTGGTATACTTACTTTCAATTTTTCTAGCATAGCAACAGCGTTTACTGCGTGGAATTAATGTCGATCTCATCAGGTAGAAATATCACGTTAGGAAATTCCCGTCAGTTAAATAGCTAGCACACAGAGTGCATACAAATAAATGTATAATCAGATTCTAAATAATTTGTAATAGCAAGTTAGCAATTTAATTTTTGAATGTATCTACCTAACCCTGCAGATAGAACAATTATTCATTATAAAAATTAGAATAAAAAAAATGCCGGGCACTTGAACTTGATGTAATTAGAACCGATTGAGAATATATATTTTTATTACATTGATTGTGAGCAGATTGGCTTTTATTTGTGCAGAAGCTTGGAGCACATAGTTTCGGATTTTGAGCTATAGTTGGTTAACATCCGGAGCTTTGCTGGATTGAGTATCTACA
Source organism: Agriotes lineatus (assembly GCA_940337035.1). NCBI lineage: Eukaryota > Metazoa > Arthropoda > Insecta > Coleoptera > Elateridae > Agriotes > Agriotes lineatus. The sequence continues at coordinate 126,608,616 of OW679200.1, read as the reverse complement.
ACTTTGGCCGGGAACAGAAGATACAAGTTCTCTTGCTATAAACTGAGCTAGTTGACAGAAAAATGGCAACTAACTATAAAATATGTTTTACAACGGTGGGGTTCGAACCACAGCATGACTAGAAGTACTGTTATACTCCTCGTCCCATACATTTGGTGGTTGATTAGTTGACTAGTATTTTCTGATACTGCAAATACAATTTGCATGTTCCAAGTCGTAATCTTAGTTTTCGCTGATTATTCGTATATATACGTAGTATGTCATTTGTTATAATTATGAACCTTGATTTATGCCATTTTTCGTTATTAATGTTGATGACTTTTGCCCACTTAATCTCACTACTCTTTTAATTAGTTTATTTGTTACTTGCATACTTTCTACATTGTTTCATATTTGTTTTCTAGGCACGACGCCAAGGCGACTTTCAGATCTATAAAAACTAGATGGAGTTTCTTTCCATTTTCCATCTTCTATTTCATGACTGTTCTTCTTTAAAGGTGCTGTCTATTTTTTTGGATCTTCTTCAATTTCGTTTGTTAGCTTTATTTCAAGAATTATGCTACAGGTTGTAGCGCACATGATAAGCATATCGATCTATAATTTTCCAGCTTGTAGGTTCTTTCTTCTTATGTATTGGAACGATAATATTTTTCTCTCGATCATGGGGTATTGGTTCTGATTTCCGGCATTGATTGTCTACCGCATCTTCTTCCTGATGTCTTTCACTGCTGATAGGACTGTTTTTGTTATGTTTTCTATCATCAGTGTCTCTAAACTTGTTCCAATATCAATCTCTCCACGTTTCTAGTATCTCTGATTTCTTTGTCTTTATACGGTGGTTTTTAGCTTTATGCTTCTTTTTGACGGTTTGTCACAAATACTTTTGAATTACATTTTACCAAGACTGCGTATTTTCCTGTTTTATTCTAATTATTGATGCCAAACTGGATAGCAAACAACCGACCATCAATATGTAAAACCAAGTAAAAATTTGAACAAGGAAGAAGCAAAGGCATTAAAACGTATCATCATGAGTGACAACTACTTTAATTTTTTTATTGGTGTGAAGCATGTAGCAATGTGTCGATGAAAACAGATAGTAAATAGAAAAGCTGTCGAAGAAACAAATAACTTGGTTAACTTGGTAGTTGCAACGTATTGGCTCTTTAACAAAAGTTGGCTTGATGAAAATGTTGAAATGCGCATAAAAAGATAATTAGACTATAATAATATTCACATTTCTAAAACTATTTGTTTTCATTATAGTTTTTTCTAAAGTAAAACAGAGATTGGAATAAACCGACGCAGAAAAATTGGTGTTACTTTCCTTGAGACGTGTTTGTTCGAAGGCTAAAATCTCGTTTAAATACATGAGAATATTTTAATGGAAGGAGCAGGAACTCCCTCCTTCCGGGAAAATAATAAAACTCTGCTTACCGAATCATAAGCACATAATGTGCCCAATATTGCAGCCACAATTTCTCATTTTCGAAGGTCAAGCGTAATGCTGGTTATTCATCATTTTAATGTTTCGGGCTTCCCACGATCTCATTTGCAAACGGGCCAGGTGAAATTGCCAGTCGATATTTTATGTATTCAAAGTTTCGCGAGATTTACTTCCATAACAAAATATCTGCCTAGAATGATTAATCGCTGCAAATTTATATTTTTATGGACACGCAGACGTCGAGCGATATACAGTTTTTAAGCTGAAAATAGCCATTGTGCATGGTTCATAACAATATATGGAAGGCTTTCAAATTGATGATTTGACGGCATTGGGGTACAAAAATAGATAACTATAAGGTTTGGATTTCTAAAGTTTGTGGTGGATAATTTAAGATTGGACGCTATTAAAAATAGACAATGTTTGGAAGGATAATGTTAAACATTGCTGGCGGTTATCGTCGGTTAAAAAGTTGTGATTTCTGATATTCATATCTGCAAATACTGACACCTTCAAATAAGTAGTTTTGAAGCAAAATAGTTATTTGTCTTACTAGGCAGGAAAGTGTAAGATTGCCTCCCGCAGATTATTTTTATGCCAGAGCGAGCGTTAGCGAGCGAGGGCAGAAATAATAATCTAAGAGAGGCGATAACACTTTACTCCAGAGTAATACATATAATTTTTTCTACGACTCACTTTTAAAATCATTTCTATGATTTATTATTTTGGATTTCGTTCTAAATTTTGTTTATCAAGATCCAGTATGTTATTGAATCTGTATCATCTAAGATTATTTTTAGTAATCTTAATAATTGTACAATTAATGTTAATAAATACAGTCTGATTTTGTTGTCAATTTTATTTGGAGAACATTTTATTTTGCTCCCTAGGGAGAAAAATTTATTTTTTGCTCCCTAGGAAATTTTTTTTAATTTTTTCTCCCTAAGAATTTATTTTTCTCCCTAGGGAGGACATTGCCTACTCTGGGCCCTAATTTCAGGGAGCAAAAGCGTACTTTCGAAACAAGGAGTAGAAAAAATCATTTTATTCGTATTTGTGACACTTAGATCTGTGATGCAGTTCCACAAGTTCAGTTTTAACTTTAGATCCTAATTATCCCTGTCTAAATCAAGTCACGACTTTAATAGTCCATCTCATTTAATTATTTTGTTGTCTTTGATACATACTTCAACCAAAAAGACTGTTTTCAATATTTTAAAACTTTTAATCTTTTTTGGTTTCGTAAAATTTCGTGATCAGCACCTTCAATTTCCACAAATAGTCTTTGAACTAGCTGTATGCCCCATTGTATGCCGCATTTAAAATGTAGGACTGCTTCACAGTAGACCAGTAGATAGAAATAATAAGGGTGTGTTTAAACGAAGCGTGTAGATGACCGTGGAACCATTCAGTAAGGCATTAATGAGCCCTTCTTATTATTAAATGAAATGTACTCATATTCGTAGTTTTAAAAAACACAACCAATAGGCATAATAAGCAATTGTTTTCTATGATGATATCCCTGTTAAAAGTAATGGGAAGCTTGTTAACAAAAACCTGAACATAGTAAACCGTTGAATGAAACCTTGGTACTTTTGCCGGTTTAACACGGCATGCAGTGTTGTGCATTATTTAAGAAGTATGATTGTAGATAGTCATGTTACGTTTTCCTCAAAAAAAAAAAATTCTCGGACAACCTCTGGGTCCACTATCTTCCAAATTCGAATATTTCTTTTGGTTTCCGAGCTACAGTCAAAACTTGAAAAATTCAAGATTTTAACAACAGTTACGACCTTAAAATTTTGTTTTTTTTAAACACAAATTGTAGTTGGGTTTGACACCATCAAATAGAATATGGCTTTACCTTTTTAAATATATTACTACTAAAGTTGACTATGATAAAGTATCACGTAATCAATTTTAGTAATATAGACATTATGGAAATAGATATGCATTAAATATGAATAATGACCATAATGTCTATATTGTTAAGGTTAACTATGACAAAGTATATGTATTTGAAAAGATAAATCACAGACATGTGAAGGTGTCAAAGCCAACTAGGGCCTGTGTTTATAAAAACAAAGTTTTAGAATGTAACTCAAGAACTACAGGCAACATATTAATTCTGACTAAATTATATTAATCTACGTAGAACAGTGCATTAGGATATCTACATTTTTTTCTATTTTGAAGAACAAAACAACTGTGTCGTCGAATAGAAATGTTAGTTTTTTAATTTTTTGACAGTAGCTAGGAAACCGAAAGAGATATCACTATCGTGTCGGCTTTCAAAAGTTGATAATTTAGTACCATCCAGAATGGGACACCCAGTACAGTAAAGTGAAAAATGTTGTATTTGAAGTCACATTTAAAATGTTTATTCATTTAATTAGTTTTCTTATTCGTAAGAATATCACTTATCTGCCTAAATAAATACCAATAAACCGGAAATAATTAAATTCCAATTTGAAAGTTTTCTCGAGTGCGGATTTGCAGGTGACGATTTTTCGACGATTTACAGATGTTAAATCCTTAAGGTATAGGGAACATTTCTGGACATGTTATCGTTTTTTACCTGCAATTTCCCAAGTCAAGTTAGAGCTCGTTCTGTATTCTACTAAATATAATTTATTTCCAAACTACAACATTAATATTGTTATGATATTGGTAGAGGGGTTTAAAATCAGGTTAATAAGGTTAAAAGAATACAGTATTAAAAATTACAGAGATGAATTTAGGTATGTAATGGATATCAAAATTATTAAAATGTATTTGGCACAGAAAAGAAATACAATTTAAAATTCAACTAAATGAAGCTACATAAGGATTTTAACATAATTTAATTTATCTGAAATGAAAAGAGGAATTAATGGCAAATACGTTTTCGGGATATACCTACTATTTAACATAGTGGGTATTAGACAAATATAATAAAGCTTCTATAGTGTGTTGGACTGTGAAATAGATGCTAAACTAGATCACTAGTATCACTAGTATATCGATTAGTATAAACAAAATTATACAAAAGGATGTAATACAATTTGTAGCGGTTGAAACTATTAAAATAAACCTTTTATACAAGTTTAAAAAGCTATTTGTGTATAAAAGGGTTACAAATTCAAATAAATTTGGCGTGGTGTAGAAATAAAAGTAAAATGTTAAAAGGATAAAAGATGTGCAGACGATATGGATGAAGATAAAGGATGTAGTGAGAATACCAAAGTAATACAGTTATAATCTACAAAAGCAAATTTCTGGAAGGGATGCTAAACTAATCTTATTGTCTAATTACATCGCATCATCTGAATTGGATAACAAGGAGTGGTTTTTACTGGGAGTGGTTTACTGGAAGTGGTTTACATCGAGATCATTAGCAGAGTGAGCGTTTTATGGGGTGGATAGGAGATTTTCATCTGAAGAAGTTCTAATTCGACAAACTTGTCATTGAAGTGACATCTTTTTTTATCTTCCATCTAGTCGAGGTTCGTGATACCAGGTCGTCGGTGGCTTAAGTATTTTTGTAGGATGACGTGGATGGTGATTGCTGCTGGCATTGCTGCTAAAGAGGGTTGGTAGGTGCCTTGTCGTGTTTTGGGCAAGGAAGTTATTGAAGATCCAGGAGTGTTTTTGGCAGAGTTCCTGCAGGTATTGTTTTTTGAAAGTTGGGAGATTTTGGTGACGTTTCTGGATGCATTGGGCTTGATAGAGGAGAGTGTCGAATCCAATAACAAGTGACAGGATAAAGGTATTTAAATAAAAACTGAAAGAAAATATAGAAAGAGTGAAGTGAAGTCATTTTAATTAAGGGAGTACTTACCGTTTGATATTGTCGAATGACAAAAGTGTAACGAGAAAGTATTTGTAATTAATTTTGCACAAAGTTGGTTTGCAGTGTCAGGTGACAGACGTAAGAGTTATCATAAAATATGAAAATAAAATTTCAGGATAGAAGCAGTCTAGATTATAAAAAATCCGACCTGTGTTTCAGTCAAGTATACCGAAGCTAGCAGTTTAATAATCTTGATCATCCATTATTAAAAAAAGGGTAAATGAGTTGATTAAAATGCAACTTTAAAAACAATTGATTGAGAATAAACTAAAGTAAGGTTTAACTCAATTATAATATAACATAGGCGTCACAACGTGGTAGAGTCATTATTATAATATTTAATCAACAATTAAACTGAAATATCGATATATTAATACTTTGTCATAAAGCTATCTTTTTGTATGACTTCATTTTCCCATTTCCGAGTTATTCTAAGACCAATTCCTCTAAAGTGTGTACTTTCGTAGCATAAGCTGTTTCATGTGACCCCAGAGGTAAAAGTCCATGAGCGTTAATTTCGACAATTTTTTACGCGTAAACTTGCATGAGCTGTTGCCCCATTTCATATCTAATATTTAACCGAACATCTTCCAGTCATATCGGCAACAAATTCACTAGAAAGTCTATATAAAATTCAGCATTCCAACGTTATGGTAATTCAAATGGTCCAGTTAAACCAGTGGTTCCCAAACTTATTTAGCCTACCGCCCACTTTTTAGAAAAAAAATTACTTAGCGCCCCCTAGAAATCTACATTTTTTAAGCGAACAAACAGTAATATATTGTAGTGGTAGCTTCTTGATACTGATAATTATCTATAAGAGTATTTCTAGGTAGGAAATGATTTTGAAAGAAAAGTACAAGAGGGAATTTATACATTAAAAGTACAACATATATATTTGAGAATTGTTTAATGAATGATACATTAGATACAGTTACTGTTAAATTGTGAATAGTTTATTAAAAAGGTTCGAGCATATAAGTTGATTTAGTTGGGATAGTTGTTTGGTAACATCAGAGCTTAGCTTTGAATTTGTAGGTATTAACTGACAATCGAAATAACTAAAGTGGAAGCCAAACTCAAATAATTATCTGAAAAAGTCAATTATGAAATGTAATAAAATATACCATATAGAAATTTTGTATTCATCTTTATTGCTAGAGAAAATCATATTTTTAAAATAAACAAATCTTTTCTGAATTTGTAACCTGTATTTTGAGAAAAAGCAAATTTGAATAATAAAAACCCTTTACTATAATGGTATTTACTTTCTGGATGTGTATTAAAGGGTGTGATAAAGTATCATTAAAGAAACGGAGAATAAACAAACTGAATGATTAAAGTAACAAATGGTATGAAGAAGAATAAGAACATTTAATAATGGTAAATAGTCTTCAAGGAATAAATAAATCTGTAACTTGCATTTTGTGTATTTATTTGGAAAATAATGTTACATTATGTTACACGACAGATGAAATATGTACGAATGGTTTATCTTCTTATCTTCTCTTCCCCTTTAAGCTTTCACCGCCCCCTTATTTTTATTTACCGCCCCCCAAATGCACCCAAGGCTACAATCGCCCCCCTGGATCGTTCCAGCGCCCCCCAAGGGGCGATATCGCCCACTTTGGGAATCAGTGAGTTAAACGATCATGTAGGATACCAGCCACCGTATTCATACTAAATCTTTGTTGGAAATAAGAGCGTCGCCTTAAATGAGATTTTTCTCTTGACCATTCATGGAAATTAGGAAAATTTAAATTTCGTCTCTCATAAAGCAGGCGTCTTCAGTCCACAAACTATTAGGCAGAATACCTTCACGTGTCTTCATCCAGCTACAAAATCTTAATCAAGCTTCTGCATCATTTCACAGAACTTGAACTCTTTGATAACAATATGGATAAAAACGCTTTCTTCTTATTGTTCTCCAAACCTAAGGAGTGACAAAACACTCGGTAACAGTAAAACAATGGTGTACTTATTTGTCCATAATGAACAAATGCCAGATGGACTTACTATTTTGATAGCATATGTGGAGAAATATTTAATACAGTATTGTAAGACCTTCCTTGTACTTAATTAAATATGTCCATGTCTGCTTCCTAAGTGCTATAGTATAGTTAGGGTATTGTCCGCTTAACGCAGGTTATTTATATGCTCATCTTCAATAGTCATTCCTCCATGCCACCCATCGAGCGTAGTATATGGTTGCAAAGGCGGGAGAATGCACCTTTGTTTTGCTCTTGCTTGAGACGTAAAATATGATGAGTATACGTAAACAACTTCTACTTTTGCGCTGTTATATTCGTACAGGTTTTGTATAAGTTGTAATAAATGTGGTGAGGCTCCCACTTCAGCCAGGAATATACATTAGTGTGTATACGTGATACAAAAACCCTTTTCTCGTATTTGATGTTGAACAAAATAATTCTATTTTACACTGGTCATACAAATAATTTTACAGTATATTTTACAATAAAAGAAAATGCATAAACTACATAAAGTTAATAAACGTAGTGTCAAGAATTACCTATATACACCAAATTACATATCTCAATCGAACACTAGTCAGCACTCGTGTTTCAATTTTCCACTGGCATTCTTTCCACACTTGTATTGTATTAAAATACGAGCAAGTATAAATTTAACATGTGGTAGACGTACGGTTACATTTTTGTGGACTGCTTCTTCTATTTTGTTAGCATTGTTTCCTATTTGTGGCTTTTTCTTCTAGATGTCATTCTCTAATTTTTTTCTCATATCCTCAATCTCTTTTTTGACGTTCTCTTTTTCTTCTACTTGGTGGAAAGTTCGCTTAAACAACCGGTTTACTTTCATTCCCCGCATGTAACCAAACCATTTGAAATCTTTCTTGATAGTTCTATCTAGAATACTGTTTTGACATAAATTCGACTTCTTTACTATTTATCCATTCTAACTTGCAGATTCTGGCACTCCGTCTAAGGCGAATCACTTCTACTGCGTTGCATTTCGGAATTATTGAGTCATAACTCGTTGTACATCAGTATCGATTCCACAAGATTTCTTCTTGATCTTGTGTGAAATACGTTTGTCCCATTATACCGCATTTAGTCTTTGTATTATATTCCACTGTTTTACTCGATATTTGATCCTTGCCATACATGTGGCTTCTATATTGATACGTGTATCTAAGTATTTGAATTCAGTTATGTATTTGAGTGTTCTTACATCAGCCATTATTATTGAAACTGTACAATATTTTCTGGTTTTATGTGTAGAAAGAGAATAGACGGCATGGGGATTCCAATAGGAGCCTACTATCTATTCATAATCACATTTACTACTTCATGTAATGATTGCCCTAGATGTCTTGGATCTGGCACTAACATTTTGATCTGTTCATATATAATTATACAGTTTCTTAGATCTTATATAGAGCAATTTTAACCGCTCCTTTAATATATGCAAAGGGTGTTGCAAATTTCAATGTTTTTCTCGGCTTGTAACTATAATTTTCTTTGTGTATATAACATCTTAGAATACGTTTTGTGATCCAATGATTGAACAATCTTTTTTGTAATTAAATATATTTAAAAAAAATATTTTGTTTAATATGTTCAAAAGGCCACCAGTACATTATAATCCCACTTTAAAAAATCGGTTTTATCACACGGGCTCAGCCGTTTAAAAAGTCGTCAAAATAGCCATTGTTCCACGTTCATTAAAAGATAAGTTCCGGAGCAGTATAGTGAATGTTTGGAAAATTCAATTACAGGGCTTTGAACGAACTACTGGAAATGATCACTCCAATTTGGAGTTGCAAATCTATTGTGCCCGGGCTTATCTGCTCTCGCATTCATGACAGCGATATGCATATGTGGAGCAGAACTATCTTTTCATGTTGTGTGCAACGCTGCCTGTGTTAGCGGCAGCCGATCTTTTCACGACAACACAAGTTTGTTCCACACGTGCTGACCTTATTTAAAAGGCTTTTGTGTTGGGTCTATCTTTATATCTGTAAAATTCCAGCTTGGAGAATTCTAACAACCGCTTTGCAGTGCTTCGGAAGTAAGTGCGTTTGCGACCTTCGTTGAGATAGTTCTGTATAAAATTACCTGAGATATCCTTCTATTGCGTGAGTAGACAGTTAAGGTTTATTGGCAGGCCAGCCTCAGACTACTTTTAAGAATATACTCCATTCTCATAAGCGAGTCAATAAATTCTGCAACCCAAAATACAGCTATAGTTCAGTTTCAAAACTGAAGATACCTTATTTCTGTAAACAATGTAATTCACTCGCAGGAGAGCGGAATAATATTTTATACTTCATTTATGCCGCTGCTTAAAAATTTAATACAAATCAATGAAGTTCTTGCGGTAATAAGACTGGTTACGCGGGGTGCATGTCCTTCAGCGGGATAAGGTTTTATTAAAAAAAGTTTGCGTAGGAGGCGACGATTGAGTATTCACGTGGATTTATATAGTGAATAAGTTCTACAGTGCTACATAAACAAAATTGTTTTCGAAATGAGACTCAAAGCAGGTTGTAGTAGCTTACAGATTAAAAAACACCACGTTTTAAAATATACACGAAGAATTTTGTATTAAATATCCCAATATGCTCGTGAACAATGCTGTGGGCCTGTGCAGTTTGCTTATAAAAGTTTCCAGCACCACAATCTTCAGGATACTTCAATTGAACAGAAAAATTATCGGAAAAACAAAAACTACAAGTTGAAGGAATCTTAAAATTGAAGACGATATAAAATATGCAATTCGTCGAAATTTTGTTAATAATGCACTTCCTACTTAAGAAATACAAACAAATAAGCATGAATGAGAGTTTACCAAAACTAGCACGTCAAGTTGTGCTGTAACGGGCTGGTTTGTGTCACCTTCGCACTTAATAATCACTTTTATATTTAATCAGTATTCTGCTAGGTATAAAACTAAACTGTATCTCTTGCATTGCAGTAATTAGATTGTAACGTATTGTGTACCGCGGAAGATCGGGGAACATTAAGTGCATTAAAAAGTGCCTGTGTGGATCTGCGTTAACAAGCAGCCTACACCTAGTGCATCTCACTCTAAGGTGCTATTTTCTAGTGTAAACAATTACCTTGGAAGCAATAATGATGAAAAAACAGTCGACACAGCGAGAAACTGCAATTTCGGCTTCAAAGGAGCACATGGAGCTGACTCCGGGCTCATCTGGCAGAAATACGAAAGCCAGGTTAGTTACTATAATTAATCAGTGAAATTGAGGAAACCAGAAGCTTAATACGAATGACGCAATCTTGCGACACCAGTGAAAGCACGTTAAGCGGCCACAGCTGAGTCAAGCATTCTTAGTGCGAGCGAAAACACATGCTATCAGCAAATAGTTAAACGTGCAGGCTGAAAATAACCAGGTCCGGCTCAAGAAATTTGCGGTTGAGGTTTAAGAGAATTTCAAGCGGTTTGTGTTACATTGTGTAATATTTCAACGCCAGTAGAATTAGCGTTTAGCACGTAGGAGTTTAAAACGAGAATAATCTATTACTGATAACGTATAATCTTTTATAGTCTTTTATCTGCTTTCATGCATTTGTGTTTCTTTTACAGATTATATATCTTTTATGTAAACTGTTTGGTTTTCATTTCTGGCAGTGTTTGCATGCACAATAACAGTATTCCAGGCGACCACGAGCAGGCCAGCCAAATCTACATTGACTACCCGTAGCCACTTTGAGATAATAGTAAGTTTTGTGCGTCTACAATTGATTAAACTAGCAAACAAGGGGCAATATAAATTAATAAGACAGTTGGGGTAAGTAGAAAGCCGCATTACAGTTTTGGTGCCCAACGTAAGGGTTGAGTAAACATACCATTACAATAATCAGAGTGTCATGCGTTTAGGTACTTTAAATACCACAATTTTTATCTTATAATTTAAATTTCAGTACAATCATATTATTAGTAATTAACTTGCTATTTATATTTGTAACGGGTTCCAGACTCCGCCCAAAGGTTAACCTCAATTTTTCGTGATGCGTTCTATTTCTCTAGCCTGAATTACGAAGAGTAAAATATGAAATGCCTTCACTTACATACAAGTGAAATAATAATGGATACCAAAGGAAAACCACTGCGCATGGACGTAGCCAGGGAGGGGCAGGGGTGGGCAGTTGCCCAACCCTAAACATTTATAAAAAGCAAAAGGCAGTTGATTTATAATTATTAATGGAATTCACATTCTGCAACATATAAAAAAAAAGCTACGATCTGCAGCAGATTTGCGAGAACTGATGATGTTTCAACTTATAATTTTTGTAATTTGCAAAAATTAAAAAAAAACTATAATAATAGTAGTAGTTGATTGGGTAATTAAATTTATGCCCCCCTCTAACTGGAATCCTGGCTACGCCCATGCGCCACTGCGTAGTCATTTTTTCATAGAAGCAAGTCAGTTAGATGGTGAAAGAATATGAAAAGATCTTCTTTATTAAAATATTCCGGATCAGATCTCTGAGTGAAGATTACTGGTGAAAAAATAGCTAAACTCAAATTAACTCAAATATTAGGCTAACAACATGAAACACTCTTTCAACATTGTTATACCGGGTGAGTAATTTTTATTTTTGGACGCGTTTATCCAGTGAGGGAAGCAGGATAGTGAAAAATACCCCGAGCAAAATTGTTCGAGGTGAAGGAGGACAACTTTTGGCACCAAAACCCACTCCCCCCTCGTACTAATGTTTCTAATAATTTCAAATGGAACCCCCCATTTTTTGCTTTCTTCGGTCAGAATTATGACCCCCCGCTCTATTTAAGAACTACAGTGAATGGACATTTTCCCGAAACAGCACATATGATTGTTAGCGCTCGATATGGAGTTACCAGGTCTACAGCCATAAAATTGTCCCCACACGATGTCATCACAGTTGTCAGGTAGCTGTCATCAGGGCCAGAAGTGTCAATGTTTCACCAAAATGACAAAAATTTTCAGGATTGAGGTTCCAGAACATTAGATTGGACCTACGCTCGTGATGTACGGTCATGACCAGAGCGCGGTGGAGAGCCACTGACTTCCGGCGAATTTAATGAGAACACACCGTACGTGAGAAGCAAGGGGACTCACGCGAAAAAAGCCCCCGTACGTGAGAGGCAAGGGGACTCACGCGAGAAAAGCACCCCGATGGGAACAAAATCCCACCACGTGCCACGTCCACGTCGTTGTTCCTGGGTAACGCCAAGGGTGGGATTGTGAGATGCGCTAAAACTGACCGAAGAAATCATTTTCATGAAAAATTGTTTGGACAAAAATTTCATATTTTTTTATCAGGAACCCGAATCCATGGAAAAAAATGGGGGGTTCCATTTAACATTTGAAAGTTGACCCCCCCCCCCCGCGAGGGGGAGTACGAGGGGGGAGTGAATTTTGGTGCCAAAAGTTATCCCCCTTCACCCCGAACAATTTTGTCCCGGGGTATTTTTCACCATCTTGCTTCCCTCACTGGATAAACGCGTCCAAAGATTAAAATGACTCAGCCTGTATAGGGCGATATGTCTGAATAAAACCGAGAGCTACACAAAGATTTCGAAATGACTTTCCACACGCCCGTCCTTAACACACATTAATTTAGTCTTCTTAATCTGTTAAAACGGTGCTTTCGGTGTGGTATGACCGTCATCATCTCATATTATATACATGATCGCGCTGTATTTGCGACGATTTCAGCTAAAGGGAATTTGCAAACGAGGCGGGTAATAGTACCTAGTATGTAGCCGAGACACAGGAAACAAGCAGGCGATTTACAAATACCTACCGTTAGCGGAGAGTTCGAATGGGGAAAAAAGCGCTGATAATGTGACATTTTAGAGTTAAAGATGAGAAGGGGTAGACATTTGGATCGGTAGGATATATCCATAACTTAAAAAAGAATCTTAACTGGACCGAGATTAGAACTCGTGGCAATAGGCTCGGCAGTCCACGACTCTGCCACTACACCACTCTGATAGCGTAGCTATGCAAGCGGTTAATAAGAAAAGGGAAAAGCTGCTATCAATCAGCCAATGCACTAAAAACCCTAGACAGATTTTCTGTGACGCGACGTTGCACTTTTTTTAAATATAATCCGATATTCTTTTATAACGGATTTTGATAAAGTATAAAATGTAGAAACTTGCTGCATTACACAAGCACATTTAGTTTGGAATTTTTCAAGTTCACAGTTCGAAGATATATGCATGTGCATGTTGACATCAATATCGAAGATTTCTTGTCATGAGGCAAATATAAAAATTATCGTCCACGGAAATAGTAGAAATGATTTTTCCACAGCTCCTGCTGCTAAGGTTTTTAGTAATACGTTTTTAAGTTTTTACAATTTTAATGGCAAAGATTGTTTTCTCTACAAACGTGTGCTATATAACTACAAAAAACTCTTTTAGCAACCTTAAAAGGTAATTGATTTTATCAAAAAGAAGTTCCTTAATTGCCACATGGTATTTAAAAAAAGTCAAATAACGAAGTGGAGGTGTGAAGTGTATTACACAGAAGTTCAATTTCTAACAAACATCCTTGTTACAACTAACACTAAAAGAAGAATTTGCTCATTAGTAACCTGGCATATGTTTTCACGCCTTCTAAATTACTTTACATATTGTAAATTACTAATATAACATTAGTTATATATGAGTTAAAGTCGTTAAAACTAACACTAGATTAAATTGTTTATGGTTAGGTCTTTAATGAAAATTGCTAACCTCACGGTTCTTGATTATGTTAATATTAAGAACCAAACTTTACAAAAGTAGATTATTGCTTTAGGACAGATTGTTAATTGAATAGATTATAATAAAAAATCAAAGATACATCTTTAGCTCGTTTTCTCCTTCACACGTAAATAAATGAAATGTGGGGTGAATCAACAAACTAATTTAATAGTCAAATGTATATAGATATATAATTTTCGAAGTAACCGTACTAAACACTAACATGATTGCCGATGTAATGAGAGAAAGCCCAACTTTACAAACTCTTTTATACAGTACTGCCCATTGTCTGTTTCTTGAAATTTGGTAAGATTTTATTTGCTTGTTTTCACAGATAATGGGCAGTCCCGGATGTCGACATTATTCGAGCGATTTTAATATCTGTGAGCAGTTTCCAACGTTCTTGCTACTCATAAATAGTTCAATTTATAGTGCAGAAATGATATGGTATTTTAAAATTTCCAACTTTTTAGCTGCCCCTATAGAATAAATAGATATTAGTCTTGTATATTTCCATTGGTCGAGTGTATCGAGGTGAAGGAACATTTCTTATAATTTTTTTGTAGTATGTCATCTCTGAACATTTTACATTTTTTCAAATGCATTAAGACTTGCCACCCATTCTTTTCAAATTAACCAGCAAAATGTTAATATATCTAACGTTGAACTCATTCATCTTAAGATCAAACTTAATAGAATGAGGTCTATTTAAAGATGTCTTTGATAATGTTTGCTGTTTCTTGGGAGGGCCTACCAGCAAGTTTGAATTTATGATTTAATTAAATCATTCAAAAAAATCTTTTGTTTAATATGTCGAATTAGACAGTTAATGCTGCACAATATAAATGCAACTAGAAATATCAACAGCAGTTGAAAACATCTGTAAAGGACTTTACTCAGAACTTCCCTCATAAGTGGACGTAGTGACACTTTTACACACAAATAATTTTAAAAATCAAAGGAAACTGGAAGTGAAAATAAGTTCTTTTAATAATTTTGAAACAATAAATGAAAACACCTGGTAATGCGAATTATATCATTAACCAAATTAAAAAAAAAAACACGGTGGGATGCAAATTTCAGCTCGTGCGAATTAGTGATGTCAAAAAAGTAACTATTCGGTACACGAGTACTCGTTGTTCGACAAGATCCGGAGTAACGGATATCAACTTGCAGAAGTATTCATTACATTTTTAAAATTGTTATTGCAGTTTAACCTTGCCTTTTATTTTATTGCCATCATACTGTGTGAATATAAGCCTTGAGGGCAATTCTCAATTCTGAGAAAGAAAGTAGTAAGCACTCAGTTTTGTTTGTTTACATTAGCTATTACGACTCCGTGAATGCGGAGAGTACTCGCCACGTCGCCACTTGATGTAATGCAAACAGGTACTCTAGCAAGTTGATAGCTGAACTTTCAAGTACTCTATTCGACCTGCGCTTAGAGTAAATGAGTACTCAATAGCGAAGACAAAGTTACGAATACTACAACAAATAGTTACAAGTACCGAAGAGAAACTAAAATTGACATCACTAGGCTACTGCAAATGCCATTTTAACGCTGCCCATCTGTTGTACGCGGTCACTCGGAACCGTCTTGCATCTGTCCTCGCGCTGTATAATATAGAACACGCTTCTTGAGGTCCACTTCTGGCTTTTTTTAAGTTTACCCTGTATCTGTTTGGGCCCATTTTCGTTAAAAGTAAAGCTTGAGCTATATGCAAATTATTACTTTTATCTACTGCTCAGTGAAAGCGAAAATATACAAAAGTTAATTTTTTGAGGTGCTCATCCTATAAATGTGCCGATTTCTGTTAAGCTATATAACGTATAACCTATGTGTGACTATATAGGTACTATAACTCACTCCATGTCATTTCCCCAGCTGTCAATACAACATTTCTGTTGTTTTGGTATTTATTGAGTTGTTCTCTGAATGTCATTTTTTGGCAGTGGTCTATTATGATATGTTTTTCGGACATTTTCCACTGTCTATGGTGTAAACGTACAATATCAGTCCTTCTCAGGACTAACTAGGAACACCTGAAGACGGGAGTAGATTGAAAACTCCCGAAACGTTGTGTGATTTACACCATAGACAGTGGTAAAAGTCCGAAAAACATATCATTTATTGAGTTGGTTAAAATTCTGTAGGGCATACCTGTGTTTTTGCAAATAATTATCTCTGGAAAAGCCCACTCGGCCTGGCGTGATTTATTTTCAATATAACCCACTTGTACCATAAATAACTATAATTCCAGTTCTACGATCATTCATCCACCAAATCCGATGTGAATATGAACTATTTTCATTTTAATTTAGATATAAAACAACATATTTTATTTTCACACTACTCGTACATTAGTAAAATTTTATCTGATAAAAAAAAAGAATGGGCTCGTCCGGGATTTGAACCCGGGACCTCTCGCACCCTAAGCGAAAATCATACCCCTAGACCAACGAGCCGGTTATACCTCCTTTTACGAAAAAAAATCTGGCTCGTTATCTGAACTGTCCACATTATTAATAGCTAATTAGCTGTTTATTATACGGTAGCCTCTGGTGGATAGCAAGGTCATGCGCCAGTTCTAGTGTGTGCACTTTCTATTTGTTCTATATGATTGATATGATAAGACTCAAAGATGACGATTAGAAGAACTGAAAAATATTATCAATGCTCATACTGGATATAAAAGAAAAAACGAAAATCGTGGTATATGCTACTCTGAGTTGCATAATAACTAACAACGAAAAATGTGCCAGGTACAGAACAAGAATCGCATTAGTTAAAAGAGAGTTCTACCAAAAGAAGGATTGTGTATTTAATAATGCAATAACACTTGAAATTGTTAAACCTTTTGTTCCATATATTAACGCACTCCATGTGCGTTGGCTGTAAACTGTTGTTGAGATAAATGCAGCGAGTTTCGGTTTTTTAGGGTTACTTACTGCTGTTCTCTGAAAAGCACGCTTGAAGAGATTTTTTTTATATATTATGGATATGCTGTCAAATGGAGTGTGATGTTTTTGAGGGGGTTGCAGTAGATCTCTGGCTTTTAGAATTACTTACTTACTGTTGTTCTCTTGAAAACATACGTGAAAGGTAATTTTTATATTTAGATTTTGTGGGATTTTTATTTAGTAGGTTTTAACAGGCATTTAGGTATATCTAGTGATTATAATATTTACTGGCAGTTTATAGTTTCTATTGTAAAATTTAAAAATGTTTCTGGGGATGTCGTCCTTAATATAATTTTTCTGTTAATATAATATTGTATCTATGATATGTGATCATTTAAGGTTTGCATTCAATAAAACCTCAACATTTTTTAAAATTTTAGATTTATCTAATATGCAGTATTATTTAAACAATTTCTGATAATGGCGTTAAACCTTAACCCTTTTAATGTAAGTAAACTTTGTCCAAATGTGTTTACTGAAACTCATGATATTTTATGTGAACATCTTGGCCATGTAAGTTTCCTTAATTCAACTGTGTAAAATTACTTTCTTCTATTTAGACGAGGTTTACATTTGAGGTCAAGGTTTCCAAATGCATTTAAGCTAAAAAACATGACAAATCACATTTAAATGCAAAGTTGCACCATTTGAGCAGAACAGAAAATAGAATTTTAGTAATTTTTATGTATGTCTTCAGTTTCAGCAATTGTGTAACTGAATACACCTTCAATTAAGTACACCGAAGATCTTACAATACTTTGGAATTTAAATATTTCTCCCTTCACCTGTGCTGTCAAATTAAGCAGTCTGCCTGGCTGCAATTTCTATTCTATCAAATGACAGTAAATTACGTTTCTGTTCATGTGAAACTCGATAATAAAAACCAAGACCAAACTACATGGAAAAAATGTCTAAACCTGTTATAGGTTACATACGCACCGTTGTTCTTGATAATAGCCGAATTGCCGAAAAGTCGAAAAAACAATAAAAATAAACTTTTTCGACGACTGACATCGAAAGTAGATTTTTCTCACTGTCATTTGACAACAGAAAGTTGACATTTGCCGCTGAGCGTGCGTTTTCATCTTTTTGCCGCTCGCCGAGCGTTTTGGGTTTCCGCGTTAACAAAATAGGTAGCCACGTCCGAATGTTTCCTTGACAACGCCCGTCATTTGTGGAAATAATCGCGTCACATGTCATATAGACTGCGCGTGTAATGTTAACTTGATTGTCAATTAATTTTTGCGATAAAACGAAATTTGATATTTTCCTTTAATAATATGCTCAGTCGTCGAAAAAATAGTATGTATGTTTCGAGCTAAAAGTGCGCTTGCCGCTTTTGCATGATTGCTGGTTTCGACTTCGTCTCAACCAGCAATATTCATGCGCAAGCGGCAAGAATGCACTTTCAGCTCTTAACATACAATATACTATTCTTTCATCGTTCTTGATGTGTTTATCTTTAAAGTTTGACCTAAAAACCCAGGAATAAAATAGTGTTTAGTGTAAACAATATGGCCAAGAAATTTAGTTACGAAAAGAAGAGATGTCATCGCTGGATCTTTATTGAGGAGACAAGGACTATTTTAGAAAATAACTGCGAGAATATCCAAAGAAATATCATAAGGGCAGGACACAAATTAATGCAGTGAAGCGGCTGTGCTAACTATGCAAAATTAAAAGAGAATCTAAAAATAAAAAAAGGGAAAAGCTATGACCAACTAGCTTGTAGCCTGAAGACTCAGGGAGAGGTATTTTACGAAAAAATACAGACTGTTACTGTATTAAATATGTACGGCACTTAATTTGAGAATTTTCAAGTTTACAATTCCAGAATGTATTCATGCGCAAGTCGACACAACTACAAAAATATTCTTGTCTCGAGTTAAATATGGAAACTACCACTGTGGAAAATGTCGAGTTTTGTTTTTCATAGATCCTGCTAAGATTGTTGGTACTATATTTTATACGTTAGCAACCTTAGTAAAAAAATTGTTTTTTCTACAAACATATGTTAGCTACAACATCTTTTTCAGAGTCTTTAAAAAGCGTTTTGGTGAACACTCATCAAATCCATTTACTAGTTACACATACTAGTTAAGCACAACGTCAAGTAACAAAATCGGAGTGTGAATTGTCCTACACCGAAGTTCATTCGCTGTCAAACAAAATCATCACCGCTGTTTTAATGAACTCTAAGAGACTAATTCCGCCCATTGATTACTTGGCATATATTTTGAACCATACATTTTTAGCTTCTTAACTCACAAATAAATAAGTAAGCTACACTGTAAAATAACAACGGTTAATTATGGTATCATATTACAAATAAACCAAGAGAGAACAGTCCGAGAGGGGTTTTTCCTTGAATGCATTATTTGTAATAACACAACGGTGTCCTACAAAATTTTATTCAACTCAATAAATATCTAAAACACATTCATTTTGTATTGACAACCGTGAAGAGTCATAGTGACAATTTGGAAAGTACCGAGAGACTCGTGTTATACGTTTGGCGGTACTGATGTGTATTGTCAGTCTATGTCAAATTCGAGGTTAGTAGGTTAGGTTTTATTTGTTATTTGACACAGACTGACGCAAAACTTAACCTGAAAATTTCTTTTTTGACATAGCTCGACAGTGTTTTAAATAAAATAAAACCCTGGGGTTTTATGGCTATAAAACTCTAGGGTTTTATGACTATAAAACTCTAGAGGTTTATGGCCTACGTACTACAACTGATATCAGTATAATTATGCCTCTATATTATGTGAGTTGTGGAAAATTCGGAAAATCAAAAAGATGATTTTGTATGTGTTCATTTCTGAATCGCTTTTCGAAGAGAAAAATGGAAAAATCGGAGTGGAAAACTAGAAAAATTAGGAAAAATCTAATTTTTTTTTCAGGACTGGATTAACCGGAATAGAACAATGGAAAAGGCATGTTCCCAATTGAACTCAGACAATTCGCTGGATTTTTAATTCATTTGTTACATGTCACACGTTTGGCAGTACTGAAGTATATTGTCAGTCTATTCGAGATTAGTAGTTTAGGTTTTGTTTGTTATTTGACCCAGACTGACGCAAAAATATAACCTGCAAATCTCGAATTTGACATAGCTTGACAGTGCTACTAAGAATACAGTAGTGAGTGATATGGTTTTTACTTCACTAGTGGGTTATGTGCCATTTTAAAGATCTAAAATCGATCTAGTAATAGTCTTATAACTAGGAGGTGTTGGATAAACTAATTTTGTTGTATAGTGATCAAATTACTCGGGTTTTTGTGTTAAAAATCGTATAATATTTACATATTGCAATTCTAGAGCGCAAGACTCTTTTTCGGGTTGCCGGATTGTTGAGTGATAGAAAAATCGTGAAATGTCATGGACAGAGACTCGTTTTCACTTTCACTATACAAAAAAAAAAAATAGTTACATGTACAACACGTTTTGAAAGTCTCTTTTTTCACTCCTTTGTTTGATTAACTCGGGCTTCGCCTTCGTTAATCAAACTTCAAATTGATGAAAAAAAAAATATGATTTTCAAAACGAGTTGTACAAATAACTATAATACGCAAATGTATACAGATACACAATTTTCGAAATAACCATGGTAATCGCTAACATGACTGCCGATGTAGTGAGAGAGCGGTTTCCTACGCAAACTCTTTTTATACAGTGCTGTCCATTGTTTGTTCTTTTGGAATGAGCCGGGTTTCCAAATTGTCAGTAGAAACCCAACCTGACCCCAAATGTGCGTGCGTATCGGTTTTAGTTATGCATGGAAAGAGGGGATACATTCATGAATTATTTGTTTTTTTTTCAATTAGGAGTTTTATTTGTACGTCAAAATAAAATTATTTTTTCGTAAGTCAGTAGTCAAAGAAATTAAATTATCACAAAAGAAACAAAGTTCATACCTAAAACGAACTAGAATAATCGCAATTATAACTAATAGGTGAGTAATAAAAAAATTAACCTACAAAAATGTGACAAAATAAATTAATCAAAAAACAGACCAAAGTATCGCTATTCTTCCAGCGAAAAAGTATTACGTTGAACCTCATATTTAAAGTAAATATATTTGCAATTTTGTTCATCTAATTCGGCTGAATCAGTCTTATGGACATTTGTAGCAGTTATCCTCAACACTAATATTTGACCCATAGTTGATCTGAGGTACCTAGATTTTGAACCTACGGAGTGCAGAGAAAGAAAGTTCTGCAGTCGATACTGTAATAGCGAAGGTTATTCTTATTAATTTAATAGTATAATCAGAAAGTATATTGCAATGGCTTAATGTTTCGACACCATAAGTATTTAATTAGATTGCCCTGCTCTGCTAGCTGTAATTATTTATTTCTTATTTATCAATTAATTTCAAATAATTTCTACTTGAAAAATACTATTGCCATGAAAACTCAATCAGGGTTAGGTTCATTTATCTAGTTGTCTTATTTTTAACTTGTCAAATATTTAGAATATAAATCTCAATTGTCAAATGACTTTAAATGTCACTGATCTTGACTGAATTCAAAATAATTCTTCTACTTGTAATCAGATACGACCAACGTACACTGTTTTTAATATTATTATGATGTATGACATTCTCTATCTTTTATAGTAAGTATTAACTATTTTAATTATTGCAAGTAATAAATATTGTTCATATACTTCAGTTTTATTCTAGGCTAAACTAATAACCAACCTTATTGACGTCATTAATTGCACATCCAGCACCACAGACCCCTTTGTACAATCAGTCACCACACGGACACGTCCAACTGCAAGTAACTGTCCAACCAATTTACAGCCGTCAAAGCTTCTATAAAAACCTCAAAGTAGTCGAAGAATCCAACCTCTGTTCAACCAAAAACTGCACCCGTCGATCCACATATCACTCCTTCACAATCCTCTTCTACCAGTAAACTATTCTTGTTATATTCCAAATTAATACCATTTCCTTGCAGGCTCAACGTCCCGATGATCTGTCCTCTGCATGAAGACGAAGAACCCCAATATAGCCAATCACTCAGAATGATTCCCAAGTAGATACATCAGTCTCCCATCAATGTTTCCTACACCTGCAGTACTCAGCACCAGTTGAATTCTTTTTATTTTCTTTTTTTAAAATTGTATTAACTCCAATAAAGCAGCCCAATCCAAATATTATATTTTCATTTATTAGTAAATGCTCTTCATTAATTAAGACATCTTGTTACTCATACACCATGATAATTATATTTCATATTATTTAAACTTCGTAGATTTATTTACTCACTGTTCTTATTATGCCAGTACCATTATTATATATAAAACAATAAAGTTTTCAACATTTTATTAATATCCAAAATATTATGTTACATTTTTCAAAATTTGTTATTCTCCATTCAAAACAACTCTCTTAACTACAGTATTTTCAATATTGATGCTTACTATATTTAAATATACATATGATACCTACATACTTTGTTATCTTTTAATATTTTAATTTGGTCTCTCGTATCTCATATCAGTAGTAAATAATGTCTATCTTTTAACATCTTACTTTAGAAATTAAACTATATGAAATTTATTCTTTCCATTCTCATTTCTTTAAAATTTTATCTCTACTTAAAAATTTAATTCAAATAACCTTTTATATTCTAAACTTTTGCAAATACTGACTACAATGCTTTACCAAATCTTTTTATCGTATTGATCATCAAACTATATCCACTCTTATGATATCATAACAATATATATAAAACACATTGCTGTCCACGCAGTCTAAAATTTGACTACAAGATTAATATATTCAATTACAATTTTTTTTGACTTCACAACATTCAGAAACATGTTCCCATGTAACTTCAGATTTTCTTGGTCAAAGGAATTTCCATAAAAATTAATAGCGTCTATCAAGTCTGAAGTATAATCCTTTTCCAATGCAAATTTTTCCAGTTCTGCAAATGTTTTAGTATATTGAATTCTACCTTTCGGAGATACTGATAATTCTCAGTAATCGTTTCAACTGACTTAATACGAAGTCATCCTTTGGTGCACCAAAAGTTTCGACGACGTTCCCTATACAAAATTTGCATCAAATTTTCATTAACATATTGTGTGTGCCTCATATAAATATAAAGTAGCAACAGCCAACTCGATCTAAAAGTAATTTGTTAACATATACCTTCCGCGTGAGCTGTTTGCAAAGCGTCTGCTACACATCTTCCAATTTATGGTTGTAATGTGATAACTGTGAATGATTTTTTAAAAGTTGTAACTTTATTGGCTGCTCTTATAAAACAAAACGCGGTCTTGTATACTTTCCATTGGGCGAGGTTATTGAGATGAAGGAACATTTCCTGTAGTTTTCTTTGTAATAGAAAATTTGTAAATACTTAAAATCAAAAGCAATAAGATTTGCCACCCATTCATTTTTGAATTTGACATTGAACACCATCTTAAGATAAAACTTACTTTGATGAGGTTTAATTAAAGAACCTTCTGACATTTTTTGCTGTTTCGTTGGAGAGGTATATTTATGCCTAGCAAAAACTTCGAATTTATGATTTGATTAAATCATTCAAAAGTATCTCTTGAATCAGGCAATTACGGCTGCACATTAAGAATGATGTTAGAAATATCGAACATAGTTGAAAAAAATTATACAAACAAAAAATAAATTGGTACATACAGAATTAAGCAATATATTCTTACGGTGGGGAGAATTGAACATTAAAATATTGGATAGTATTCATAATCTGATCATACTAACACAAAGGAAATTAGTACTATTTATTATATATGCATAACTTCAGTTTTGATATAGCACATTTTTGTAAATGTATTGAAATTTTGTTTTTCTATTAACTTTTCCTTGAAGGTATATTCATATGAATGCATAAGTGCGAAGTACATGCGTTTTTTACAGTCAAATAAGATTTTTAATTATTTATGACCTGATAAAATATGTTTTATTCAGGCAAATCTGAAATTACTGGAACGAAAATATTTCAAGACACGTTCAATAATAAAATACATTCTTTAAAAAGTCCGAGGTTGATTATGTGGTAGTACATTTATTTATTCAATCAACACCTCCTCATTATGACGCTATAACTATGCCGGTTTCAGTGAAACTATGTAGGTTATAACATATATATGACTTTATAGGCATTGTAACTCACTCCATGTCACTTTAACTTTGAATTTTTACAGCTGTCAATCTAATATTTGTGTTATTTTAGTATTTATTGAGTTGAGTTGGATAAAATTCTGTATGACACTCTTGGGTTTTTACAAAACAATTCGGTGGAAAAAACCTCATTCGGCGTGACAGCTTCGATGGTTCAATTTTTATTGAGTGTGTTATTTTTAATATAACACACTTGTACCACAAATAACTGTAATTTCCAGTTTTAAGAACGCTTATTCACCAAATTTCATGTTTATGCGAACTATTTCAATTTAAATAATAAATAACAGAGTAGAATTCCTGACTGACGATCTGTTCTACTAAGGTAAACAGAATCTCTAGGGTAATTTTGTAAGAGAAAAAAAGAGAATGGGCTCGTCCGGGATTTGAACCCGGGACCTCTCGCACCCTAAGCGAAAATCATACCCCTAGACCAACGAGCCGCTTGTAACAACTTTTATGAACAAAGAACAGGTTCGTTAACTTGACTGTCCAGTGTCCAAATTAGTAGCAGATAATTAGCTATTTATTATACAGTAGCCTTTGGCGAATAACAAGGTCATGGACCAGTTCGAGTTTGTGTACTTTCCATTCCTTCCGCATGAGTGGATATGATAGGATGCACGGACGAATTTCAGAAGAACAAAAAAATATAATCAATAGCCAATAGTCGCTATGAATTAAAAATTCCAATGAGAAAAAAACGAAAATTGTGGTATGTGCTTACATGCTTACCTTACATAATAACTATTTAACAACGAAAAATGTACCAGCTAAAGAACAAGAATCGCATTAATTAAAAAATAATTTTACCAAAACAAGAGTCTTCTAACTAATAATGCAATAACACTTGTAAACAAAAAACAATTTGTTAAAAGTTTCGTATCGAGTGCGATAACATGGAAGCGAGCCATGGGAAATAGAAAATGCAAGTAAAATGAGATTCGACTCATTTGAGCAATGTTGTTTCAGAAGAATACTAAAGATAAGCTCGATAGAAAGAATAAGTAAGGATGAAATCCTTAATAGGATAGGAGAGTAATTATGCAAATAAATACGGAAAAGAGACGCTTTAGTTGGAGATTTATTGAGAAGAGATGGACTACTTATGACAATAAGTGAGGCAACATCCAAGGAAACACCACAAGACCAATACCTAGATTATAATACATAACAAAATAATGCTGTTTATAGGCTATAGGTACCAGTTATGCAAAAATGAAGGTGCGACCAACTAGCTCGCAGAGTGGAAATCCCACAGAAAGAATTTTTACAATAGAATATAGACAGTTGCAGTATTAAGCAATTACGGCATTTATTTCGGAAATTTCCGAGTGCACATTTCCAGGATATGTGCATGTGTATGTTGGTACCATTTAAAGAATAGTGTATTGTAATACGATTGTGGAAACGATGCCATTGGAAAACGCATGTAAAAGATGGAAGATGCTATTCAAAGTTCATCTTTCTACATGTTTTTACTTTCCTCACCTAAAGCGAAAGAAGTATTTTAATCGTGAAAAAATCACGGCGAACGACACGTTTTCTCAATTTCCTCTGTCTGTCTGTCCGTCTCTTGACGATATAGCTCAAAAACTACTCATTGTACGCAGACCATATTTTGGATGCGGGTTAGATGACTACCTGGCATGAAATCGAATATACTTCTTGTCAAGTATATACACTGTGTTTTTTTACTTCCTTTTACAATAAAGGAAGTATTGGATTTACCCCAAAAATTCGAAATTGAGTTTTCAACAGATCTTCACGTTTCAGAGTCCGCTGAACCCAAAAAACATATTTTTTTCATTGGTCTGTCTGTGTGTCTGTCTGTCTGTGTGTCTGTGAACAGAATATCTCAAAAAACAAAAAGAGGTATGGGGTTGAAACTTCATATATAAGTTTTGTGTACTATGTAGATGCGATAGCAAGCTTTTGAAGAAAATCGCATAACAGGAAGTAGGTGTTTACTCTTGTGATTTTTCAGTTTTTTCGATTTTTTCAAAAACGATTCTAACGATTTTTTTCAAACTTCTCATTTTTATTAAATTTGTAATGCGTATTGATGTGAGATAGGTGATTTTCCAGTTGAATACTTCTAAAATGGGTTTCTTTTATTTTTTTTTATTTTTTTATTAACTCCTATTTTAAATAAAACACCCGGTATATTATTACATTTTTTAATCCAGCTTAAAATTTTAGAGAAAAATTGTCTTTTTACCTAACGCTCTATTTTGTACCGTTTTTGTAGAATTTTTAATTTTTTTAAATTTTTGACAAACGCTTAAAAATTTAAAATCAAATTTTTGGCTAATTATAAAATCACTGTAAGAGGAAGTTGTTTGCGTGTATCACACCAGATTTTTTTATCTCGATACAACACATATTACGTCCAGCGTTTTTCCATGAGTGTTTAACATTTAAATATACTAATTTCATAGTTGCCGCCGGACGTAATATGTTTTGTAACGAGATAAAAAAACAATAGTGTATAGAGAGAACACCTTGAAAAATAAAATTCTGCTTGCCTTTAACTCGAGAGCTATTAGCTAAAGAATAGTAAGAATAGCATATAGCTCGAGTTTCTACGTTTTACAAAAATAGGTATATTTTGGACCCAATGTATATAGGGTGGACAACTTAAAAAATAAAATTTCTGATTTCCCTTGATATCAAAATTTGTTAGTTTCAAAACTTTCATTTGCGAGGGAAGTTGCGAGTAAAACCCTTTACTGATTTTTTAATGTTTGAAGAACTTGTTTTCCGTATGTGTGCTGCAAAGTGTTAAACTGTGTGGCCGCACTCATTGGGCACTTTGCAGCACAGTTTTTTTTAAATTCTACGAAATATGAAAATTGATGTAAAACTTCAACCAAAAAAATATTTTCGTGTTCACTTCGTTCGTCTAAAAGACGATGAAAGTATTGTAATCGCGAAAAATCACTTTGCGAGATTTATTCAGATAATCGCGTTTCAAGGTTCCTAGATGATGCAAACAGTATTTTTTTTAATTTCGTCTGGCTGTCTGTATGTTCGTGTGTCTGTCCGTCTGTTGAGGGTATAACTCAAAAACTATTTGTCGGAAAAGACAACATTTTCCATGCGTATTATATGTCTGCCTGGTACAAAACCAAGAAAATTTAGGTCAAATATACAGGGTGTTAACTTAATTAAGTACATAGACAAACTTGAAGGGGTGATTCCTTGATTAATTCTAAGACAAAAAGTTTATATAAACATGGGTATGCAACGGCTCCAATTTCAAGATAAAAAAAATCCGTATACGAAATGCATGTCAGGCATTTCAATATTCATTCAGGCATTTCAATATTGATAAACTGAATCATCACCAACGAAGCCGTTGCGGATCCATGTTTATGTAAACTTTTCTTCTTAGAATTTATTAAGGAGTCACCCCTCGAAGTTTGTTTATGAATTTAATTAACACCCTGTATTCAGGTGAGCAGACGAGCTTCATAAAAAAATAAAAAATTGTCTAATTTTGCTTTAACTCAAGAACTATTAGTTAAATAAAAGTAATATTTTGCACTTAGCTCAGGTTAATAAGCTTGAAAAAAGGGTATATTTTGAACCCAAAATATACAGAGCGAACACCTTAAAAACACTTTTTTTTTAATTTCCTCTTCTAAAAGACCAAAGAAGTATTGTAATCGCGAAAAAATAACTTTTTCTGAGTTTTCTTTAGACATTCACTTTTCATGGTGCCCAGATGACGAAAAAGAGGTTTTCTCAATTCCCTCTGTCTGTTTGTCTGTTGACGGTATAGCTCAAAACTATTCGTTGGAAAAAGACGACATTTTCCATGCGGATTATATGTCTACCTGGTACAAAAACCAAGAAAATTTAGGTCAAATATATACAGGGTGAGCAGGCGAGTTCCATAAAAAATAAAAAATGGTCTAGTTTTGCTTTAACTCAAAGAACCATTAGTTTTAAAAAAGTTATATATTGCACATAGCTCAGGTTAATATCCTTAAAGGAAAAGGGCATATTTGAGCCCAAAATAGACAGGGTGAAGACCTTAAAAACTATTTTTTTACTTTCCTCGTCTAAAAGACGAAAGATGTACTGCAATCGCAAAAAAAAACGTCTACGTGGCATAAAACCGAGAGCATTTTGGACAAATATATCACCCTGTATATATTTGTCCAAAATGCTCTCGGTGCCTTAAAAATATGAAATTTGGTTTAATTTTGTTTTAACTAAGAAATAGGTAAAAGTAATGATTTGCACATAGCTAAGGCTTTATCATTGGCGAAAATAAAACCTAACAGATACAGGGTAAACATCACAAATGAGATGAAATAGTATGGTGTCTTTATAACGTAGCAGAAACTTCTAAAATTCGAGCACAGTCGTGGCTTAGTTGTTCAAGCGACGGCTCCGAGCAGCGGACTAGAAAATGGACTCGAAATGTTCGTCTGGGAGTGCGGAGTTTTTACAAACTGATGTAATTCGAGCGAGGGAAGTTCTGTTTAAACCGCTTTACAGGTGTTTTTAAGTTACTTTGCAGTAGTAGACAAAATAGTGTGTATGACTCGTATTGCAAGACCTTTGTCGAACTTAAACGATTGCAGCCTTTCGTTCGAAAAAGGTACTTTCAGCTCTAACACTAACACAAACAACTATTTTCAACTAGAACTGTAGAATGAGTACTTTCTGCACCAAAGTAGGAAACAATTCTTGACTGGAGGTCAATATCAAAATTACCTTCCACGCAAATTGTAGATACTTGGTTTCCATAGATCCTGCTTCTAAGATTTTTGGTAATAGATTTTATGCTTTTGCAAGTTTAGTGACAAATATGTACTAGTGACAAAAACATTTTCAACAAACATAAAAGATGTTTCGATAAACAATCATAACGTCATTGATTTTTTTCAAGGAAAGTTTCTTGATCGCCATGCAGTGTTTAAGAAAAACTTCAAGTAACAAAGTCGGGGTGCAAAGTAGACTACGCAGAAGTTACTCGCTGTCACACAGAATCATCGCTTTTGTTATAACGAACAACGAAAAGAAGATATTGTCCATTGATAACTTGGCATACATTTTGAACCATTCAATTTGTGGTCTTAAAGTAATCATTATAAACGCTATTTTAAAATTTGCAACTTTGCTAGTTGCCTATACAGGGTGTCTCGCGAGAAAAAATACAAAATGTCAGAAAGTGTTCCTTAGGCAAATTCGAGTCGAAAATGTTGATATGAACATGGTCCGCAAATGCTTCCTTATCGAGATATGACATTTTTTAAATTTTGCCCCACCGCACTGTGCTAGAAATGTGGTTGAATATTTAAATAAAACTTTTCCTGGACGTTGGATCGGACGGGGTGGCCCAGTTTCTTGGCCACCCCGCTCTCACGATTTAGATTCCCTAGATTACTACTTGTGGGGACACATGAAGACTTTGGTGTATGTGGAGAAATCACGTACTAGGGATGAACTGCTTCATAAAATTATTGAAGTTGCTGCTGACATTAGAATCAACCGCCGTGTTATCCGGAAAGCCGTCAATCACATTTATAAACGGGCGAGGTTATGCTTCCGGTGTGAAGGTGGTCATTTTGAACAATTATTGTAATAATTTTTTTTTAATAAAAGAGATTTTCCTCTAGTGCCTACTACCAAAATCTTAAAAATGTCATATCTCGAAAGGAAACATTTGCGGACCATGTTCATGTAGACATATTCGACTCGAATTTACCTGAGGAACACGTCCTGAAATGTTGTACCTTACCTCGCGGGACACCCTGTATAAACAAAGAGAGCAGAGGTTAACGTCTTATATGTTGTCCATTTGTCGAGATTAGCGAGACCAAAGAAAATTTCTTCTCATTTTCTTTGTAGGATATCTTGTAGCATTTCATATTTAAAAAAATTGTCTCTCTTTTAATGACATTAAGACTCACCAATCATTACTCTTTGAATAAACTATTAAAAACGTTAATCTAGCTAACGTAGCAAATTGATTTTAAGTAAAACTTACTACACTGGAGTTTAATTCAAGAAACTTTTGATACTTTGTGCTATTTAGTTGAAGATGTTTATTTATGCCTAGAAAAAAATTTACCATGGTGTCTTCTGAGGCGATTTAAATAGTTAGGGGATATTCTGCGAATCTCATTTACGTCATTTACGTAAGATAGGCTGCAGCCTTGTGTCCATGCCAAATATGGGTGATTTATGTTTTCTACAATTAGTGACT
This sequence comes from Agriotes lineatus, assembly GCA_940337035.1. Lineage (NCBI taxonomy): Eukaryota > Metazoa > Arthropoda > Insecta > Coleoptera > Elateridae > Agriotes > Agriotes lineatus. The sequence continues at coordinate 126,578,230 of OW679200.1, read as the reverse complement.
TCTGGTGTATCTTCCGGCAATGAGAAAAGATTTTTGCAGTCGTAGGGTACCTACTCAGAATTTTTTTTATAATATTATTATTGCCTTTAGTTGAGATAGATTAAAGACTTCCTCCGAGAAATGTTCTGCAAAGCTTCTCGCTTTGTTCCTGGTCTGTCGTTCCGCAGTTGCCAGGTTGTTTCCTTGTTGTAGGGGGATGTGGGCTATTATGTTTCTCAAATTTTTGCCGCTTTTCAATCATGGAGTGACAAATTGGTGATATTCTTATGATTCAAATGTGTTTTATTTCGTATGTCTTGTAAAGCTACTCTTAGTTGTCTCGTAAGTCGGTTGTATTCATTTCTGTCAATGAAGTTTCGGCTTCTTTTCCATTTACTTGCATTTTTATTTCCTTTTTTCGCAACAAGTTCTCGGATATTTAAAGGAGCCTTAGGTGTTGCTTGATTGCCGTGTGTTATTGGTGGAGTAGACTTGCAAGCTGCTTTTTGCATTACACAAATTATATAGTCTGCAGCACTATTAAGGTAATTAGGTTGCTTGATTCTCAGATTGTTAGGTTCTAAAAGCATTCCAATCTGTTTTAGATGTGGTCAGTTTGGAAGTTTCAGGTCGATTAATGACGTGGGTAATAAGGGTAGCAATGAGTATAATCCTATGAGAAATCCCCAATTTCATTCAAATGTGAGGAAATTCGGTGCTATACCTTTATAAATAAAGAAGTTGATTAGATACTTTATTTTGATGTGAATTATTACAGTTTGAATTTTGTTTGTTTGATGTGCCAGTAGTTTGTACTCTTATAAGTACAGCTACGGCAAAAAAGTGAGACAGTTCTGCATTAGCAGTTATTCTTGCTTTATCAACAATATTAACCTGTGGCATTTTTAAGCAAAACTGTATCGTCCACAAATTGATAAAATTTCTAGAATTACGACTAGTATGTTTTTTCAGTAAAATTTTAAAAGCTAACAAAGCAACTAAATTGAAGCAATAGTATATTATGATACTAGTGTATAAGTACGCCTTTAAAGCACGTCCGATGAGTTTAAGAGTACGACACAAAGCGGCGTGCTTTTAACGTCGCTATGCTTTAATGGCACTTATACACGTGCATCATACGCTATGCTTTCTACGATCGTAACAGAAATATAAAAACTTAGTTCGGTGACACTTTTTCCGTCACATTGTGTTAGATATTCTAGGTTATGTTGACATTCAAATTTATGGCAAAGCGGTTTTTAATATAGTATTAAAACTAGTGATGGGCTTATTCGAATGAAAAATAACCGGTTATCCGGTTATTGAAATAACTTCTGTAACTCGGTTTTCGTTCCAAGTATTCGAATGAAAAATAACCTCATCGTGATACGTACTACGTGCCGTATCTCAGTGATCTGCGAGTAATCGAAATTCTGTAAATAATACGTTATTCATAACCATAAGCAAGGCAGATTGTACTGATAGACCCAAGTGAGGCTCGCGGCTGCTTGTTGATGTTATTAACACATTTGAGACTCCCAGTCGACCAGTTAAATTTATGGGGCCGTTCCTATTAAAGATAACGCTCTGCTGAGTATGAGATTTGCCGAAGCTGTGTTGGTATTAATTTATAACGGCCTAAATTTTTGCTTCGAAATGCGGTTGATTATGCCCAATAAGGAATAAACAGAAAGCGAAGTAAGATTTTCCAATATCGTAACAGATTTATATTTAATTTTTAATAACGGAGCAGTCGTCATATGATATGGACAAGACGTGGATTTCGATGTTTAAAATTTTAAGTGTGCGTCCTTAGAACCGCGAAAGGCTGAACGTAGATAAATTATGGATTCGAAAATATGCCGGTAGGATGTGCAAGCGAAAAGGGAAGGGTGGCTACTAGAGAATTTTAGGAACAAAAAATTGATTCAATAGATACTTTGTATTCGTATATTTATAATTTCTTTATGATTAGTATTGATATAGCTATTCTCAATAGTTTATACTCTTTAGAAATCAAATAAAAATCATTTATACAATTATTATAATAACGATTAACTGAGTTCCTCTGCTATCTGCAAGTTACGATGCCGATGCAGATGACGGTGAACCGCCAACCGACAAACCGGCGAAATCGAAACGAATCGAGAGCCAAAATTTATTCGAATGATTATTCAAACAATCATTCGGTTATTAATATCATTCGAATGCAAATAATTCGGTTATGAAAATTGTCCGGTTATGCCCATCACTAATTAAAACACGCCACCAATGGCAACGTGAAAAAAAGACGTAATTCGGGAGTTAATATTAAGAGTGCTACAAACGTCATTTTTGACACTAGAAACTGTGCAAAAAGTTGTCATTTTGACACGATCGTAGAAAATAGCTATTTGTGCAACAAGTGCTAAAAGTGGACGTTTACGCACGAGACATGAAAATTAACTGCATAAACACTTTTAGCGCGAGTTTGCACACAATATTTTTTCTACGGCCTTAAATTTACTGCTATTAATCCATAAATATCGATTCAACAAAGGTTTGCATTTATGACAGTTATAATTTATGGCATAGTACAGAGATGACCTTAACACGCAGGTGACTATTTCTGCAGCTAGTAGCTGTCAAAGTTGGTTATCAACGGTAATTATAAATGTACACATTTTACTTTATTCATTACATACTGCTTTAATTATTTAAAAAGCACTTTACCTCTAAAGAAAGAAGTACCTAACTACAATAACTTTACGACCTCACTTGGAGTTCGAAATTCTAAATCCAACACCAGCTGTTTACTTTTAGCACATGGGCTAAAACTAACAGCTGATTTCACTTTTAACAAGCTAAATTATAAAACGTCAGTTTTAGTGAATAAAGCTAGTGCTAAAAAGCCTACTTTTAATAGTGGTCGTAGAAAAAATTTGTTATTAGAGTTGTCTTAATTTTTTTGGCAGTAGCTGTACATATAATAAAATTCTAAATAATTTTATGAAAATACTATTTGTAGTACCACCTTTTAGTTTGTTGAAAACTGAGTTTAACAATCTACAAAATTTAGGAAAATATGTATTAATGTGTAAATTGTTGGAATGAGCATTTTGCAAGGCATATTCCATAATAAAACACACATAAAAACTGTTTTCCTTTTAATTTAAGTAACTAAACAATATATTCCATTTATATAACGCGTTAGTATTTCCTGGCAGAACAGAATCATTAGTAAAAATTCTTAGAAAAAAAAGAATGGGCTCGTCCGGGATTTGAACCCGGGACCTCTCGCACCCTAAGCGAAAATCATACCCCTAGACCAACGAGCCAGTTGCCTGAAACGTTATGAACAAAAAACTCGTTCGTTAATTGGATTGTCCAAATTATCATCACATAAGTAGGTGTTTATTATACGGTGGCCTCTGGTGGATAACAAGGTCACGCGCCAGTTCCAGTTTGTGCACTTTCTATTCGTTCCGTCACATTATCTTGCCATGTACTGTAAATAATTTTCTTGTTTTTATAATCAGTGATAATGTTTGCGTTCGTAAAAAATAGAACCAACCCTAATCGAATTTATTAAATATATTATAAAAATGCAGAAAGTAAAAGCAGATACTATAAAAAATTTTTAGTGGCTTATTGATGGAGTTGCTTTTATTTATACCAAAGTCAAAAATTAATAAATATATACCTTGCTAAGTTTTCTGTAGTTTTAAGAACAAACATTTAGCTATGATTAAGTAATAGAACAAGGGGCCGAGAAGGGTTAAGCAGCATAGAAAAAAAAAACAAAAGAGCAAGGAGTTGGCCAAGAAAATATTGGCAATTATATTGATTGATATATGGAACGATGTAACTAAAAGTGGTGTATCCAGGCTTATTTGAAATAAAAGAACAAACACCTTACCAACTCGAAAAGAAATTAATAACGAAGTATAAAAATCAAAATAAACGACCTGCAACTTCTATAGAAATTTATGCTATAATTATCGACACCACTGTAAATGGCAAAAAAGATTTCTACATGTACTTAATCGATGCAGTAGAAAACATAAATCAACATCCAGAAAAAATAATAATAGGAGACTTGAATAGTAGGGTAAGACGACTTCTGAAGAACAAAACAGTAGGAATATTTGGGGAAGATACGATAAGCGACAATGGGCAACAGGCTAGTAAGTCTAAGCAAAGAACAAATATTTAGCATAATCAATACTATTTTCGAAGCTCAAGACGCACATACGTGGAAACAAACAACAAAAGGATTCAAATCAATTACCGATTTCATCATTAACGGAATTAACTAAACAAAAATGTATTCCTCTTATATGATATGAGGAAGTGAGTCCGGTAGAACTGGTTTGATCATTTGTATATCAATTAGATCAACACCTGTAGCACGAGTTTTAATGGAAGTAATGATTTTTAAAATTACAACTTTATCGACAGACTGAAATTCGAGTATTGAATTAACAGATTGCTTAATATTAGTATTGTAGAAACTCAACACGTTTTGATTATTAGAAGCGATATTTGCAGTAGGTTCAATAAAAAAGTTATTAATTTTCTCTGATTCTGCCAATTGTTGCGCTTACAGTAATTGGTTTTTATTTTTAGTTATATTTAACTTTTTAAGTTGCTTCCATATGAACTTTGAATCAGCACTGAGAAAACGCTTTTCATAAAAGACTTTTTTTTTCTCTGCGTTTGGCAGTAGTGACTAAATTCCGCATTTGTTTATAGAAATTCCAGTGTTGAGAGGCTTTAGTTCAGATGTCAGATTGCAATTTGTTTATTGAACTCATCTGTCACTGTGGCAGGTAAAAGTTTAGACTATTTTCAGTTTACTTGTATCAAGCAAAAATGAAAATAAGATGGCATTTACACAACAACAACGAGTGTAATAATCATAACGGTCAATAAATTTTTTTTAAATATTTTTAGAAAAATAATTCAAGGTCAAGATGTAATTTAGTTCTCTTTGACTTGGTAGTTCATTTGCATCAATGGGTATATCTCGAGTTACAGCAAACTTCAATTTGATAATGGCATGCTGCGTATGAGTTTTTTTGGAACACACGATAGCAATGTGCAAGTAAAATGTAAACCACAATTGAACTTGTGTCAAAGGAAACTTAACGATGATTTAGAAATATATTTTATACATATCATGTCTACATTGGTAGTATATAAACTGCCATTATCTAAAAGCAATTATAAGCCAATAACCGCACGTCATTCGCAATTGCTCGAGTCGTTTAAAATGATACATAAAGCAAGCAGAAAATATTAATATTAGAGTCGTAAATTCCCAACGAGGATACATATAATTCTCCAAACATTATACACCTCGGTGAATCTGAAAGAGAATTTGACTGTGAAAAGCTTGCCGACAGTAAAATGCTTTGACTAACTCCGATAACTTTTTCATTGCTTCCATAATATTTAGCTTCCACGTGATGCTACACCATATACGCGACGAATTTAAAGTAGATAACGTTGGTAATATAGGTTATTTAAAGGTGCGCTAATGAGAAAAATACAAAATCTGTAAGGGGCTTTACTTAGAACTCCCCTTGCAAGTTGGCGTTGTGACATTAAACAATTCTAAAAATCAAAGGAAAATAGGGGTAAAATATTTTTACGTTCGTAATAGTACTGAAACAATAAAAAAACATTGCAATTTCATAAATTTTCAAATAAAAAACATTACCGCCGATGGGATTCGAACTTCAGCCCCTTCGAACGAGCATGCAAATGCGAAATTATACTGTAAAAACTGTAATTTTCGGTAAACATTTGTTTAAGAGAAGAAAGGCGAATAAAGAATAGAAATGCTGCGGTTGCAGATTTTTTTTAAGCTCCAACCGATCCCACCAGGACTTTCTAATCCTGAAAGATCTATGCTCGTATTGAAGAATCATTATACTTCCAAAATTGATTGAAATAAATCTGTTAATACTAGCCCTATTGGTTCCAATGCTAGCAGACGCCTAAACACCTGACAGCCTTTACTGCTAGCAATGCCGAGTTGGGAAGTCGTAATTAGCACATAGCTAAGATTAATATGCAGTAGCTCTTCCATAACTTTTCCACATAGTATGGTGCAGCTATAATTGAGTTTATTACTCAATTAGTCTGAAGAAAAATATGACTGAAGCTGATAAAACAGAAAGTTTCTTGAATTGATAGAATGGGATTAGCCAATACGAACAGTCAAGTAAATAAGGGGTTTCCTGCCAAATTTTGTTGCACAAATTAAATCAGGGCGATTTCCAGCGTTTACTTCTGGCCAAGTTTCAAATCATTCCAGGACAGGTATTCCTCATCGATCTAAGAAATTTAAACGAAGCGTTGCATAACACATGGGCCCTGCTTAGCGTCGGTTCATCAGTATTTCCGGAATCCCAAACATTACCGAATTCGTTTCCCAACCAACGTCTCGGATCAGCAGGAGCTGCGTAATCGAATTACGAATTAGGCCAGATAAACGGCTTAATAGCATTTGAGTCGAGAGGAGCGGCATCGATTCGGGAGCAAGCTGAGCGTCCAGACGCAGGTGATTTGAAACGGAAGGGCATAAAACGCGAATTATGTGTTTACACGCTCCTTGAATCTGGCGCCATTCTCTCAGGAAACAATAGCGTGGATGATGAAAATGGATGCGATAGTGGAACAGCAACATGTCATGTTTAGCCTAAATAATTGTCGAGCTTGCCACAATTAACTTCTTTTTGCGCGCCGTGGAGTGGCGGGATTGCTATTCCACTAATGAGCTTGCATTGTTTCTGGAATGAAAGCAGAAGGCTTGCCAAGAACGCCAAATTTTTAATAATGCCAACTGTTTTTAAACGTTTCCATGAAGGATCGTTGCAAAAATCTTAATTAGAGGGCTGAGCAATCATTAACAGTAGAGATGTAATTATGAGCACACATGGTGGGTTTTTCATTGGAAACCATAAGAGTTAGAGACTAGGTTAAATGGCAAAGCGTTGAATAGCCAAGTATTCTGCCCTTAATCGTTATATTCGTTTTTTAATTACCTAGCTCAGTAGAACATGAATAACTCAAATCAGGGTTGGGCTTTAGTATTTGGGGAAAATAATACTTTGATTAAATTGCCATTAGATTTAATGCGATCTTGGTTAGATGATATGCTCGCATGATCTCAAGTGAAACTGTGTTTATGTTTTGAAATAACCTCAAGTATGTTTAATATTGAATAAAACAACCAATCTACAATCCACTTAATCAGGAAAGTCTTGTCTCTGTATTTATTAATTTGCATGTGATAAAATAATGCTCACTTGAATAACTGCGTATTAGTTAACCACACCAACTTCTCTCTACAAGCTCACGCCTTCTGCCCATTATGCTTTGCTGCACTATAACTGATACGAACTGCAATGAAACGCCCTTAAATGTCCTCTACCTCAGGGGCTAGTTCTAACTCCACAGCTCGCCTATGCAGTCTGCCGACCCCAGTTGGTTGCAAGCACAGCCGCAACGAATTCCAAACTCAGTATTATCTGGCGACCTTATTTGGCTGCACTGCACCACTTGAGTTGCACCGATCCTTCTCGGTCCATTTCTTCTCTTAGCCACAACATACATTCGCAGACGAGTTCCACTAATAGATTTTATTCATTTAACATATAAAAACTAGCCTAAACGCAACATTTTAACTTGCTGCGGAGCTATTCCTTTTCGGATTGTTATTTTTATAATAATATCTTATTACCTAATAACTGACATATCATATCACTTAATACTAGATTATATTTAATTTTGAAATGTCAAAAATTTTACCCTTGTACACTTAAAACACATTTTAATGATGCTTTTCAGTTCACACTTTCAATATTGCTCTTACGTTCCTTCTGCGTTATAAAAACGATGGGGCCACAATTATATATAACAGCAATGAGATAACATGAACAAGAAAATAACACGTATTGCTTGAGTAAGAAAGAGATAAACATAGTAGTAAATATTCGAGTAGGCATAACGCTTATTTTAATTATGACGTAAGTTAACTAAACATGCCTACTAAAATAATTTTATGGTCATCTCTTTCTTACTCAAGCCTTCTATTTTGTTGTTCATGTTGTCTTATTGCTGTTATATACAGTGCTTTCGTAAAGTGGCGGATAAATTCGTTAAAAATTCAAGAAATAACTTTTGGAAAAAACGCTCGGACCCGTCTCTTTTAATTTTTATTTGGGCATTTTTTGAAATAAATTTTTCCTTAGAGGGTGTCCCTCGTATGAAGGATGGTGTTATCAATTTTTTTTAAATGTAAACCCCCTTTTTTTCTTACGGTGAGGTAATTTTTGTGTATAGGTCACATTACCAAAAATTAAGAAGAAAGAATTAATTTAGAAAATACTAAATTTGATTTTAAGAAATATGATTTTAGGCTTTTATTAGTTATGGGCTTATTCGAATAAAAAATAACCGGTTATCCGGTTATTGAAATAACCTGTTTAACTCGGTTTTCGTTCCAAGTATTCGGATGAAAAATAACCTCATCCTGATACGTACTACGTGCCGCATCTCAGCGATCTGCGAGTGATCGAAATTCTGTAAATAATACGGCATTCATAACTCATACAACCTTTTCTACGTATGTACTTGATTGACCCAAGTGAGGCCGCGGCTGCTTGTTGATGTTATTAAGACATTTGATACTCCCAGTCGACGAGTTAAATTTATGGGGCCGTTCCTATTAAAGATAACGTTCTGCTGAGTATGAGATTTGTCGAAGGTTGGTATTAATTTATAACGGCCTAAATTTTTGCTTCGAAACGCGGTTGATTATGCCTAATGAGAGATAAACAGAAAGCGAAATAAGATTTTCTAATATCGTAAAAGATTTATATTTTTTTTAATAACGGAGCAGTCGGGACAAGAAGTGGATTTCGATGTTGAAAATTTTAAGTGTGCGTCCTTAGAACCGCGGAAGGCTGAACGTAGATAAATGATGGATTCTAAAATATACCGGTATGATGTGCAAGCGAAAATGGAAGGGTGACTACTAGAGAATTTTAGGAACTAAAAATAGATTCAATAGATACTTTGTATTCGCATATTTATAATTTCTTTATGATTAGTATTGATATAGCTATTCTCAATGGTTTAAACTCCTTAGAAATCAAATAAAAATCATTTATACAATTATTATAATTAACAATTAACTGAGTTCCTCTGCTATCTGCAAGTTACGATGCCGATGCAGATGACGGTGGACCGCCAACCGGCAAACCGGCTGATTTAATCGAAACGAATCGAGAGCCAAAATTGATTCGAATGGTTATTCAAATAATCAATCGGTTATTAATATGATTCGAATGCAAATAATTCGGTTATGAAAATTATCCGGTTATGCCCATCACTAGCTTTTATCAATGACTGCAATCAATAAAAAACATATCGGTTGTTTTAGTTACTGTCAGGCAGACAACGGTGCACAATTTGTACATTAATTTAGTTGTTTTTGAAATGACTATTGCAATTAAATTTAGTTATTTGCAATTTTACATTTTTTTTCTTAATTTTTGATCATCTGATCTATATTCAAAAATCAGCTTAACGTAAGTAAAAAGATGCGTTCTTTCAAATTCCGTTATAAAAAGGGAGTTGCCATTTAAAAAACATCGATAACGCCATACCTCATACGAGGGACACCCTGTATGTATGCATTTTGTTTCAAAAATGCCCAAATAAAAATAAAAATTGACGGGTCCGGGAGTTTTTTCCAAAAGCTATTCCTTGAATTTTTAACGAATTTATCCACTACTTTACAAAAGCACTGTATGATTATGGCCTCTTCCGTATATTAATTATGAATGATTGCACATTCTTTATGTGACTCAAGTGTAAATGTTCTTAAATTGTGCTTACATTGATGTAATTATCAATATGCTTTATGGGACCCACTTTCCTTTTTGTAAGTAATTCAATATTAATTTAAGCATTTATTAACACTATTTAGCATTATTTTTAAGGTTATTTTACAGTAAACTTCAGTTTAATTACCTTGGGTTAACATAACCATCTTTTTCAGATGTTTCACTGTCTTGTACTTGTTTAAAAGCAATTATTAAGATTTATATCCAGTTACTAGTTGTGCAAATAAAAACCTGTTCCCAATTTATAGTCAATTCTGTCCAATCCATTTAACTTTTATATAGCAATAGAGTTAACGAAAAAAAAAATGAAATTTGGCGTCATTATTTCAGATAGGAACAAACATTTGTAATAAAAGATGTTTTTATATTTTCCTACTTAAGGTAATGAACTTGTTAATTTTCTTCCAACTGTCTTGGTTTTTTAGTGATGACCTCAACGTGCTAAGCAAACCCTTACATTTGACACCTTTTCGTATTCTTTGTTGCCGAAGTTCTACCAATATGCCTTTATCAAACAAACAAAAACACTTAATATGCTTGAGTGCTACCTTGTTTGTAATAACAAATGTAATATCACAGCTCCTACAAAATATTCTCAGCTGTATTTCGATCGGCGTCAATCAATGTTGCCTGCATTAATAATATTCTTAGAAACCTGCAAGGATATGGTTCGTTTGTAAAATGCAGTAATGACAATAATACTTAATGATGTACAAGTAAAAGTTTCAGCATATGTTAATCAGAATATTTCAGTGAAGGTTTCGAAAGGACAGACTTTGTATACCTGTATGTTAAATATTGTACATCGCTTGCGCCCTATTAACTACCAACGAACACTAGATGTTTGCAATTGTTTTATAAATCTAAGTGTTAAAAACCTTGCATTACTTAAACAAATAACGTATATAATGAAAGTTTGGGATTTTTTTTTTGAAGGTTGATAAATATCATGGAACAATGCCCTATCAAGTCGCCATTGGAAACAAAAAACCTATGGATATCAGAATTTATGATAACAGTACAAATATTATATTGAAATCACATTGATCAAAATGTTATACAACCTTGAAATCCAAATGAGCATCTATCAATTGTTTGGAGGAATGCCTAAGCGCGTTATTGTCAACATCTTCAAAGATCAATCTGCGTTAGTTTCAATAATTTATCGAACTATAAGAGGATGCGAAGGAATACCTTGTGTGAATTTACCTAAAAGTGGACGACCGAAATTTGTCTGCATGTGTTGTCGAGAGAATGGCAAGAAGAGCTAAAGACAGGAAGGTTGAATGGATAATAGAGCCCATAGTCGCAGAGAACATTCCTGCCTGCTCAGAGGAGGAGGTGAAAGAGGCGGGAAAACGAATTAGGTCGGGTAAAGCCCCGAGCCCCAACGGAATCCCCCCAGAGATCGCAAAGATCCTAGCGGGAAATAACACCAGTTTGTGCCAAAAAGTAGTAGGGAAGCTGATTACAGAAGGACAGTTTCCCAGAGTGTGGAAAATAGCCAGATTGGTACTATTAGAAAAACCAAATGGCTCACACACACCTCTGTGCCTGCTGAACTCATTGGGCAAGCTGTACGAGCGATTTTAAACAGGAGGCTAAACGAGGAAGTGCATGACAGGGAAGGCCTGTTAGAAAACCAGTATGGCTTTAGGGAAAAGCGATCCACGGTAGATGCCATAAGTAAGGTCATCGAGACAGCGAAGGAAGCCGATTTACAACGGCAATATGCAGTACTAGTAACTATTGACGTAAAGAATGCGTTTAACTCTGTGGCCTGGGTCGCAATTATTGAAGTCCTACTTAATCTGGTGAAGAGTTATTTCAAGGATAGGAGACTGGAGATAGGTGACAACAAATCCATGGAGATCACTTGCGTGGTTCCACAAGGCTCCATACTCGGTCCCACCCTGTGAAACCTATACTACGACGGAGTCTACAGGTTAGAGCTACCGGAAGAGGTGTCACTGATCGGCTTCGCCGATGATATTGCCGTGGTGGTCCGAAGAGACAACAGGAGTGAAATTGAGACACACATAGAATGGTCCATACACAAAATCGAGACATGGATGAGAAGGAAAGGTCTACAGCTAGCCCCCCACGAAACCGAAATGGTAATCTTAGCGGAGAAACGAAAACTGCAAGAGGTAGAGGTAACGATTGGCAACACAACAATAAGAAGCCAACAAAGCCTGAAGTACCTAGGTGTCTTTATAGGGATTTTTTTTTAAATGGGCAGGCACATCGTGGAGGTGGCGAAAAAGGCGGAAAATGCACGAACAAACTTAGCCGCCTAATACCAAACGTGGGGGGGGCCAAAGCAGGACGCAGGAAAATACTGTGCTCGGTGGTGAATTCCATTGTGCTTTATGCGGCGCCCGTGTGGAGCACATATATGCAGACAGCGCGGCACAGGAAAAGACTGGAGAGTGTGCAAAAGCGGGCCGCGATTCGAATTGCGAGCGTATAATATACGTTCTATATTATAGAACCGTGACTACAAGGGCTATACAAACAGTGGCGGGGGTTCCGCCCATGCACTTGCTTTGCACGAGAGAGGACGTACTTGCGGGGAGCAAACACTAGGGGCCAAAAGACGCTAGCCAGGCAGGAAACCCTAAATAAGTGGCAGGAAGAGCGGCAACAAGAAGGCACTGCCGGATGGACCAGAAGACTCATCCCTAACATCCAAGAATGCGTAAACCTCAAACACAAGCTCTGACAAGACATGGCTGCTACGGAGCTTATCTCAGCAGAATGGGATTGCTGAATTGCGGGGAATGCGTCTACTGTGGAGAGGAAGATACACCTCAGCACACCTTATTTGAGTGTACAAGATGGGAGCAAACGAGATCCCAAGCGGAACTACAAGTAGAAGGACAATTGACAGTTCGATATATGCTGGAGACGGAGGAAGGGTGGAATACCCTGGAGAGAATGGTGGTGGAGATTATATAAACCAAGGAGGTTGAGGAGAGGAGGAGACAGCAGGAGCGCATTTAATGATAAAGTGTGGGTTGCATCGTAGCAATGTCTCACGACGGATCCAATGCAACCCATGAAAAGAAGGTTTTTTTTAGTGGGTAGGTGACTGGGACACCTCCCCAGTTAAATCCCACACGCCCAGGCTCGCTGGGTGTCTTTAGAAGATTTTCCCCTCCTTCCCCACGAAAGAAAGGGTAAAAACATAAGTTCAAAGGTTAAGTCGACGGTTTTATGTTTCACACATGACTGAATCGAGAATTCCAATCTAATGTTTTAGACTATTACAAAAGACGTAAGTGCCCAAAATACACACGATGATGATCAAATAATATTTTAACCAAACTTAGCTTCTTGCCATTCTCAAGAGCCACGAGAGATCGAATCAGCATAATGTTCCATTTATATCAAAATATGACAACCTACCCAATATTCCTCACATAAGACCTATCAAGGATTTTTGGGCTTTCCTAAGTAGAAGGGTGTACGACAACGCCTGGAATGAGCAAATATGGAACAACTTCTCGAAGAATATTTCAAAAGATTACGAAATTGATGTAATTTCTGTCCAAGAGCCTATGCGACAAGTGACTGGCAATATTGCGTGCCATTGAAAATAATGGAATGTCATTATAAATATAATGTTGTGATTAATGTTACCTTAGATGTAAGATCAACATATTTTAAACATTTTTTCAATGCGGAATTTTAATTAAATATACGTACTCAAACCTTTTCCCTTTTGTTACATACGTTAATGTGAGCGAATGCAGGCTGTTTTACTATAATGGTACTATAATGAAAACCTATCGGTGCAGGCATTACAGAATAATAATTATTCTTAAATTCAGTTGCAATTCCTCTGCATTGTTTTCGTCTGCTGTTCTGCGAATGACTTCTTTCATCTTGCCTTCTGATTACGCAAATAATGTATTGCCACCCCACCTAAATATCGTAAATTTGAGACCGTGGTTCCAATTCACGGCAGCATTCATCCTTAACTAACGTCTTTGGATACAATAATAATGATGATAATAATAATAAATGCCAATTATTGAACTATTCATACTCCTAGAGGCCTAGACCAAGGAGCGTGTTGTTAGGTTTTGCAATTTCCTTATATACTCTCGTACTATATTCACGGAGCTAAATGCTGATATCAATAATGCCAAAAACAACTTAGGGCTCGCCCAGGACCTCTCGCACCCAAAGCGAGAATCATACCCGTAGACCAATGAGGTTTACTTTCGTCTTTATCTACAAAGCTTAGGCTTTGAATATAGAGATTCAGACAAACGCCTTGTTGAGCAATTGTGACAAAAGCTTCTAGCCCAGTGGTCAAGTACATTTTACCTGACAAAAGGTGGTGTAGTTTTGAATTTTGGATATGTTGTATGTACCTAGGCCGTTATTAAAAATTCATTTTTTTTAAATTTGGCAGGTCTATGCTCGTGTCAGTACGACCACTTTTGTGTCACGTTTTTCGGCTTTTACTCGATAACCCTTTACTAGTACGTTCTACAAAATTTGCTATAATTTACTCTCATATTTTTTTTCTCTAAACCTCCTAATTACTGAAATACCGATCCTCAAATGTAAAAAAGTTACGAAAAACTCAAAAACAATTTTAACAATTTATTCCACTCACGTTTGGCCTACTTTTATTCATGAAACTCATTCAAATAAGATCTACAAGAGATTCTATTTCTTCATGCATATAGTAGGTGTGACACTACATCGTTTGAACATGGAAAAACCAAATTCTGCAGTGTTCTTCAGAAGCACCCTAATTTAGTAAAAGCATTAAATGCATTCAGCGAGTCACAAGCTACTCCTGAATAAACTGGATAAGCAGGTGAGAAATTTTTCGTAGTCTTGTATGGTAGGGACATGAATGCTCAAACTCAAAAATTGTTGTACTAGTTTTTGTAGAGCTCAAAATGTTTGTACAATTTACTCCAATAACATGTTTTTCTACGGCTCATAGTTACCGAAATACAAAGTTTCAAAGCACAAATTTTTTCAAAAGTTTGTGAAAACTACCACAAAAACCCAGTGTCCATCATCTTAACGGTTTATTGGTTCAATTTAAAGACAAAATGAGTAACACTTTGCAGCCATATGATATATATGTGCATACAAAACTACAAATAAGACCACACTACATGGAATATATATGTACCTATATGAAATTGGCTCAAACAATACATGTACAAATAAGAAGTACAAAAAAAAACAAATTAGTTTAATTAAAAGACAAAACGAAACAAATTTTTATCCAAATGATACATATACGTATTACAAATTTAAAAAAATACAAACTAATAATAATACAGATTAATACAAATACGGCGTACATGCAAACATAGTTTTTTGTATAGAAACGTTAGACTTTTGATCTTTCGGTTCTATAACAAAGGTAAAATTTAATGTCTTCATTTTGTTGGGCGATCATCTGATCAATTATTTATTGAAACGCTTCTTCCTCTATGTCATCGTCTGTAATAATCTCATGAACATTTAGGCATGACTGTCCACAGAAATTATTACGAGTAATAGAGCAATGCAAACCAGCGTTTCTGCAGCTGCAGGCCTTAGCACACCTTTTCTTACATTGGCAAAAAATAGTCTGTAGCCAACGAAACCGTGCAGCGTTTTTTGTTGTTTTAATTGGAGTCAGCCCTCGCCTGCCTGTCGTCAGCCACAATCCAAAGGTTTCTTTTTCTTGTCCATCAATGTTTGGACATGATGATATAAGCGTAATGCGTGATATCGAGCTGTATCTTGCGGTGGTGGCAGTCTGGCAAGGTAAAACTTGCTTTTAGTCACAGATTTTTCAAAAATCTGATAGTGTAGACCAGTGATTCCCAAAGTGGGCGATATCGCCCCTTTGGGGGCGCTGGAACGATCCAGGGGGGCGATAGTAGCCTCGGATGCATTTGGGGGGCGGTGTATAAAAATAAGGGGGCGGTGAAAGCTTAAAGAAGGAAGAGAACCTAAGAAGATTTAGAAAAACTATTCGTACATATTTCGTCTGTTGTGTAACATAGTGTAACATTATTTTCCAAATAAACACACAAAATGCAAGTTACAGATTTAAGTATATTTATTCCATGGAGACTATTTACCATTATTAAATGTTCTTATTCTTCTT
This sequence comes from Agriotes lineatus, assembly GCA_940337035.1. Lineage (NCBI taxonomy): Eukaryota > Metazoa > Arthropoda > Insecta > Coleoptera > Elateridae > Agriotes > Agriotes lineatus. Next base: position 126,562,210 of record OW679200.1, on the reverse strand, counting down.
CATACCATTTATTTCTACCATTATTCTCCGTTTCTTTAATTTTACTTTATCACACCCTTATACCCCATCCAGAAAGTAAATACCATTATAATAAAGGGCCTTTATTATTCAAATTTGCTTTTACTCAAAATACAGGTTACAAATTCAGAAAAGATTTGTTTATTTTAAAAATATCATTTTCTTTGGCAATAATAATTTATAAAAAAATTCTATATGGTATATTTTATTATAACATTTCATAATTGACTTTTTCAGATAATCATTTGAGTTTGGCTTTCACTTTAGTTATTCCGATTGTCAGTTAATACCTACAAATTAAAATCTAAGCTCTGATGTTACCAAACAACTATCCCAACTAAATCAACTTATATGCTCGAATCTTTTTAATAAACTATTCGCAATTTAACAGTAACTGTATCTAATGTATTATTCATTAAATAATTCTCAAATATTTATGTTGTACTTTTAATGTATAAATCCTTCCTTGTACTTTTTAATTGCTAATTAATTTATTCTTTCAAAATAATTTCCTACCTAGAAATACTCTTATATATAATTATCAGTCTCAAGAAACTACCTCTACAATATCTCTCTGTTTGTTCGCTTAAAGAATGTAGATTTCCAGGGGGCGCTGGGTAATTTTTTTATGAAAAGGGGGCGGTAAGCCAAATAAGTTTGGGAACCACTGGTGTAGACCGTCAAGAGTTTGAGCATTCATGTCCGCACCATACAAGGCTATGAAAAATTTCTCACTTGATTATCCAGTAAAGTTTGGTCAGGAGTAGCTTTTGACTCTCTGAATGCAACTGCTTCAACTAAATTAGGGTGCTTCTGAAGAACACTGCAGAATTTGGTTTTTCCATGTCCAAATGGAGCCGATGTAGTGTCACACCCACTATATGCATGAAGAAATAGAATCTCATGTGGATCATATTTGAATGAGTTTCATGAATAAAAGTAGGCCAAACGTATGGAATGAATTGTTAAAAAAGCCTCGTTTTGAGTTTTTCGCAACTCTTTTACATTTGAGGCTTGGTATTTCGGTAATTATGAGGTTTAGAATTTTTTTTTATGAAAGTAAATTATAGCAAATGTTGTGCTCTATAAAACTTGTTTTTTGTAGAACATACTAGGTTCCGGGTGGTGCAGCTTGAGCAAGCGTCCACTTTCGATCAGCAGAGTTAAGCAACGCTCTCTCTGGTCAGAACTTGGATGGGAGTTCCACGGCTGCTTTTCCCGGCACCTCGTGGTACGACTACCACTGAAAAAATTGGTCCCGGATATCATAATAACATCATGATAGTCGTTAGTGGGGTTGGAAGTCCCCATAAAATGTACAGTGACGCCTATAATTGGCCTAACGGCTGTTGGCGGAGTACGGAATAAAAAAAAGGGTTATCGAGTAAAAACCGAAAAACGTGACACAAAAGTCGTCGTATTGACAAGAGCACAGGCGTGCCAAATTAGAAAACTTGGATTTTTAATAAGGGCCTAGTTACATACAACATATCCAAAATTCATAACTATACGACTTTTTGTCAGGTAACCACCCCTTTTCATGACCTGGCCACTGGGTTATTCATAAAATCTATAAAACTTTTTACATTTTTACTATAAAGTTTTAATGTAGTTCGGAAAGAATTGAAAATTCAAGGTTCCATATGCTAAACTAACTACACTCTGTTCACTCCATGTGTAATTCTGGACAGACTTTGAATGTGAATATTTTTACCATTAAATATTTAGTTACTAAACGTTACTAATGTTATAATGCCATTTTGTAACTTCTGAAAAGTACTTCATTTATAGCAAACCCATTGGTGGTATCTTCTTGAACTAGAGGAATCAGTTATATTATTTTCAACAACTTTAATTCACCTGATGAATAAAGAATGGTGAACTGTGACATTCTGCTTCGACTTTTTTTATCAACTGTGCACCGTTAAAATAATGCACATGCAAAGCCTGCTCTGAATCACAAATGGGGGAAAAGAATATAGTTTAAAATTATTTGCAGGGCTGTTCAGAAAGTTGTTAGTTTCAATATGTGATGAATTGCAGAATCTCTGCCTGGTCAAAATGTTTGTTATCGTCTTTGCATATAATAGTAAAGAAACGATGAAGTTATTATTGAAAAAGTATAATGTCTTTAGCTTGCTTGTAAGCTAGAATTGTAGCCCTAATAATAAAGTAATTGGTACATCACTAACTTCCAGTAATTTGCTTTATTGCTTTGGCCGAAGTGGCATACATTCACGGATTTCAATTTGCAAATGCGCCCAGGCTGTGTGCTAAGGTGAGTCGCAATATTCAGTTACGCCAGTTTACTCCACTTTATCCATATTTCGTATTACATAGAAGCTATTTTATTATGTTCTGGAACGTGAGCGCAATAAAACAAGCTAATAGCAGAATAACTGTTGTGTGGCAGCAATAAAATGCGTTGCTCTGAATGGCTTTTTTCAATGTCCATGTTGCCATAAGGTCATTACTAATTCGTGTTCGATACTTTCAGCACATTGCTTGGCGCAATTGGCGCTATAAGTTTAATTTTGGTTATTACTTCAGAATAATAAAACTAAACATTAAAATTGATAAGTTAAATAGCCTGCATTTTCTAATTTTTGTTTCTATGTCATATAAAAAATATGAATAATAAGATATAGTCATACAAAAAAATGAGCATCTGAATAAATCATTATTCATTAAATAAATAAGTAATTAAAAATTCATTTATAAGCATCTGTAGTGGATCGGAAGCCAGGTTAGGTGTATGATTTTATGCTCAAGCATGATGTACCTTAATCAAGAACGATGGCATACATTTCCCCTTGACGAATCAAGCAGCTAGCTTACTTCGTTCAATTTAAGGTGGCAACACGCTTATTTCGAGTATGTTAAAGTATAGAAGAAATGTATTAATAAAATATTTACCTGACATAATACACATATGCGTATAACTTGTTCATATTAATACGTGTCAACATCAAATACTTTTTCCGTTGAAAATTGCAGATGTCAAAGGTTTTCTACTGTATCTGTAGTTTGATAAGAATTAGTATACCCTAGTGCGCTTATGCAGCTCTTTGATTTGCAAGTGTTAGGGCTGCGAAGTATATAAAAAACTCCAGAAAAAAAAACCTTCCAGACTCAGAATGTTCGCCGTGTAACAGCAAAATAGCGCTGGATCCTTCGAGGAAGATCATCGAATGCTTACCATTTGCCGCTGCTCTCAAGGGAGTACAAGCATAGGGCTGGGCAAAAATAACGATATATCGCTTATCGATATACAATTTTTTAAATATCGATATATCAATATTTAATAAAATTTTTCCAGGTTTATCACACACATACCATGGCAATCAAATGTTCGTTTAAAAATGAGTTTATCCGATAAAGAATAGCTCTCTTATGTTCTTACATCAGAAATAAATATAATTTTCATAGTTTTATGTTAGAAGAAACAAATTATACATATATATCTACTATATGTACACCGATATCTACTCTACTATATACTAGTTTAGTTAATTATCGATATACTATCTATGTTTATAGAAATTTATCGATAACTATTGATTTTTAGTGACAATTATCGATACTTATCGACATTTTTGATAAGTATCGAAAACTATCGATCTTAATGGATATTTCGATACATCGATATGTAGGTTTCGAAGTTATGCTGTGAAATATTGGGTGAGCCCTCTCTTACTGGCGGACTAAATCATCTCTGGTCGACTTTTTGAAGAGCAGTTGCTCTTACGCGTTGGGCGGAGCATTTGGTAGCGAGCTGTCGGAATTCATTTTACACGTGGCCCATCTTTGTGGTAGATTCCCTTGAGCTTCTGTTGTACCGCGTGTTTAGACGAGTTGTAGTATCTTGGGCATTTCTTTCTAGCTATCAGTGTGGCGCGGAGATCTTCGATTATATGGCATCTTTAGGTGGCGCGTTTGATCTATGATTAGAGCCTTGATTCTAGTTCCTTCTGCTCGAATGCGTAAGTTTCCTGCAGTAGTTGACCTTAATCTGGCCTTCTTTCTGCCGTGCCGTAGCGTTCGACGACCTGGAGTTGTTTGTGCCGTTAATCTGTTAGTCTGCCAGACTTGCCCGATAGTTTCTGTGTCTATTTAGTACTTTCGTAACTGGTTTTTGCTGCGCTGTGTTGTCAGCAAGTCCTGCCTTGGTTTCTTCAGAACACCGTGGGTTTTTCGTTTGCCATCGAACTCTTGCTGTCAATTGTAGTTTGATTAACGATTTTAGTCGGTACCCATCAGGGTCCATTCGAGCGCTTAAACTGATTCAGTTAATGATAATCTTCGTAGCCTATTGTTAATTTTCGCAACACTTTTAATTTGTTGGTTGGTTCTAATTAACGTAATCTGATTGTTTTTATATCTTTTAGATAATTAGAAATGTAAACTTGCTAGTAATATTATTCGAGTTTATGTGTTTTGAAGTGCATCTGCTTTTTATGTATATTATTGAATAATAATTTGTACAGTTTATTATCAGTGGTCGTTACACATGCAACTATTACATTGTCTTGTTTATGTTAGTGCTACTTAGTTTTGTGAACTTTCTTTCCGAATATTGTACCTTTGGGACTACTTTTTGAGTTTACGAATTCTTTGTACTATCTGTATACACTTGTAATAAAAGATTGGTTGGCGCCCTTGATTGCTATGCGAATTAATTTCAGTACTTTATGTTGAACCTAACCGTTCTACTGAGGTAGCCGGCCGGCAACTGTATTTACGTAGTCACTCGATTTTGAGAGAATACGAATCTAAAATTTGGTATCAAGTTTCTATATCTGATTTTTGCATAGTTATCTGTGTTAGGTTTGTGTATTATGCGTGTTATTGCTTTCAGTATATTTAGTTTTTCTAATATTGTTAGTCCTTCGGCTGTACTGTATCAAAGACTTTTGGTATTCTATCGGTATTTCTCTTATTTATCCAACTATCCAAGTATTGCGTTAGATGTTGTATTATTATGTTGCAGCGATTTATCCATTTCGAATTATTTTTTGGAATAGGATCTTAACTTTTGAAATCAGCCATGGACCGCCACGTTTGGCTGTATTTAATTGAAACTTTTCTATTCGTAAGTTTTTTACTTTATTTATATCGATTATATTTTCTGTATTGCCAGGACCTTTTTATTCATATATTGCCCTTTTCTCTACCGATGTGTTGCTTTGTTTTTTAACACAATTCTTGAAAGATTTCTTGTCATTGTCAACCTGAATGGCATTTATTTTTTAGTGTTCGTTAACGTTAATTTCTTTTCTTTAGCATTTTCCGTACCTTTATTTATGCTCCATATAGGTCGCTCTCCATTGATATAATAAAATCTCCCTTGTAATCTTTTTTTATGTGCCTTATGTTAGCATTTATCTCGTTTCTTACTCCTACATAGCGTTATCGTTAATTTTAATCCCCATTAGATGTGTATCGGACATATAAAATATGGTTCTCTTCTGTCGGTTCTTTAATATCTGCGTTGATCCAAGGCTACATTTACTATTGTTGTGCCTAATGCTTCTTGTGCTGAATCCAATAAATACTCTTGATTTTTACCCAAACTTGTTCAATTGTGTCACCTGCTGTAGGTTTATTTTCGGCTACTATTTTTGTGACTTTTCGTGTATAGAAGTTCCTAGTACTCTCGCGGTCTAGTTTCGTTATACACTAAGGTCAAGGTCGCTTTATATATATTTATTCTAACTTTACAGAGTGCCATCTCGTGAAAATGGGAGCCGTCACGTTTCTTATGTGTGCTGCTTTGGGTTAATATTTTTTTGTTACATGGATGTTTGATTAAAGGAATTAATTCTGTGTCAATTCTACTATTTAGATCCCCCATAATAAACAAAGGGTTTTCCAATAAGAGGTTTTATTTTACATTTTGAGGCATTTTGTAACTGTCAACTGTGATTTCTTGGCAGTGGTAAGTAAAAACTATGGAATTTAAGAAAATAGAAGATATATGCTACAACGGTGAATATAAATAGTGAAAATTCACTACAAATATGGTGAACATTCCCGGAGACGTGTTATTTTGCGAAAATTAAACTTTTCCTTTGGAGCTACGTGAAGAATGTAGTCTACACCAATAATCCACAAATGATTCAGTCCCTTAAAAACAATGTTTCAGCTGTTCGTCGAGTAGAGCCGCAATTATGCGAAAACGTGATGCGAAAATTTGTCATAGAAACTGAAGCAACCATCTACCAAATATCGTGTTCCACCATAGAGTTTGAGTAAAAAAGAGTTGTGTTTTCATTAATTTTAAATGACATCCCTTAATGGTAAATCTTGTATTTGGAGTTGGCGTTTAATTTATCTAATCTAATTTACTGTAGAAAGTTGGGCTAAAGTTTTTTATGTAACAACTTTTCTACTCCTGAAATTGCTTTCTTGTTACGATTCATTTGCGCCGTTTTCCAATTTCGCGTTCTGTAGTATTCATTTCACATTGTTACGCATTTCCTCGAGCGGATGTCTGTGAGCACGCCGTTTGTATTTCCCGGGCTGCGCTTCTTCCTTGGTCTCCCGTAGATAAGTTTCAAAAACTGGCATCTGTTTCGAGACGCGTTCCTTTCCAACCTCGCTGGCGAAGCAACAAGGTGCCGTGGTAGCAGTTAGAATTTCGGATGATTAATTTTGGGCTGTTGTTAGTTTCGATGGTGTTTCTGTGAGCCTACACTTTTGAAGTGGATTTTCCCAGTCCCCTAATTTCGATATGAGAGAAGCTTGACTGCCACGCCGTTGGCGGAATTTTCATGCTGCCACGTGTTTCGCGAATTGCCTGAAATTGTGTCCGGGGTACGTAAAGAGTTCGCTTCGTGCGTTTCATGCGTTGGTGTTTTTCTGGATCTTCGCTTTGACCCCTGCTGGAAATGCTGTTTCAGCGCAGGAGAGGATCCGACAAGGAAGCTTATCTTCAGGTCTGATTTGTCCCAGTATCGCACGGTGAAGTCCCCTCGAGCCACCAGCTTCTAGCCAACCAAAGTTGGGACCTAACTATTCCAAATACTGTGACATCATTCGGCCGTGGGGCCGCACCTGAAATCGCATTGTGCCTGCCTTAAATCAATATTAATGTGTGCACTAAGGCTAATACTTTATTGGTGTATTAAAAACTGTGAGGATTACTTGTAATATTTGCCAAATCTAATTAGTCGTAACAAGTAATATTGTCGCCACCTACGATTCTGATGGTGGATCTATATTGTGATATTTATATGTACTGTGAATCTGAATTTGTGAAATTATACTGTCATATTTGCATTCTGGCTTTATTTGTTATTGCGACCTATACTTGAGTTGAGCTTCTCTTTCAGATTTATTGTGCTACCTGAGTTTACGTATTCTCGTTTGAAGGCCTCGATACACTTGCAGTTATTTGATAAAAATCCGTTGGCGCCCTTTTTGAGTATTTAAAGAACTGAACACACCGTCTCCGAAACTAGTTGGTCGGCTGACAATTGTATCCAAGTAGTTACGTTGTGTATTGATTTTAAGAGATTAGCTAACGGAAACCTTTTTATGGTAACATATTGTCATTTTCTTCTTATTTGTCGTCTATATCTGAATATCTATACTCCGTCCATGTTTTTCAGTTGCTACTTTTTAATATTGTTGTTGCTCCAAGTTCGAATATTTCGACGTCTTATTATTCGAGTAGCAGTCCCGACTATGAGGCTATACGTTATCTTTTCTTATCCATGATGGTTTTATTAGTAAGGGTGGTCCAATTCGTCGAGAGCAAGTTCACTTCGTAACTCTCTTTCATTTTCCTTGGCGTGAGTCGGTTTAAAGTATGATTCCTTGAACTGTGTTTGTTTTACCATGGACAGGTAGCTACTAGATAACCTTATCGATAAACTTCATCCATTTGTAAAAGTTTTAAATAACAGAATTATTTTTAAAAATTGTTAAAGGTCAGCAGAAAATGAATTTTGGCTTTTGGTTTAACACTTGCTATAAAATGTAATATCGATTTACAAAATATAAAATAGTTGAAAAATTCAAATTGCTCAAAAATCACATAAGAGTGGAATTGATTTCAGTTAAAAGAAATCTAGTTTTAATTCTAGTGAAGTCACTACATGCAAAATATCTGTTGCACGAGTGAGAAAGTTTATGACTGAGCCGACTTTGTATCCAAATTTGTATCTTGAATTCTGGGCAAGTTGAGCATAAGATGCAAGTGCATAAAGCACCAGCCTCTACACCGCAAGGTAAAATGAGGTTATCGATAATACATACATACATATATCTTTATTTTAAGGGCTTTCATGCGATGTGATAAATCTGCAAATTAATGGTTTAAAAAGTTAAAATAATAGGTTAACGCTAACTTTGAAAATACCTAAATTTTGAAATCACAAATGAGTAACTGTTTTATCGTCATTAAAAATAATTTAATGCTGTCATTCAATAACAATCAAATCTAAATTGAAAATATCTACACCTATTTGTTAAATATTGAAAATTGGATACGATATAAATATGTTTTAAACTTTCAAAATATTGAAATAAAACGCAAAATGTCTTTATTTGAAACTATTAACTAAAAGCACCACAGCTCGCTTTATATTTGCTAATGTCTGATAATAAGATAATATTTGCATTAAATTAAAAGAAGGTCCACGTAAGTTTAAACTTTTTAGTAATACGGTTTATGAGCAAATTCATCAACAAACTAATTATATTTAAATCGAAAAAACCATAGAAACGTTTTTAAAACAGCGTACTTTTACTAAGTGTTAATAAAAAACCTAAAAATATAGGGCTCGTCCGAGATTTGAAGCCGGGACCTCTCGCACCCAAAGCGAGAATCATACCCCTAGACCAACGAGCCGCTTATCAGTTGTGTTAACTTGTTATTACTGAGTCGTCCTATTATAGTTTGTTGTCGATTAAAGTATGACTCTCACATAAAGCCGAACCATTACAAAATGTTAAAAAGATCTAAGCAATGGATATGAAGTCATTAATAAGTAAAAACAATTATTATTTGATAAAGCGCTCAGCATTGAAGAATTCTTTAGCTTGAAGATAAAGAAAAAACCATTCAAAAATTAAATCCGCTGCGCTATTAGAAATTTAATAAAGACCTCTGAGCCACATCAAACGATCTCCTTTAGGTTATTACTTTTATTAGGGGCCAATGGACTTCAGAAATACAAAAGCTGTTAATTATCAATTATTCTTTTAAGTCCATTGAAATCGAACTTTCCTATGACTAAAAAATTAGTAGGTTAATTAACGAACCGTCACCGTAAGACAGATTTCAAACGAATTTTGATGGATGGATTTGTAATTCGCAATTATGTTCTTTACATCTGTGGGTTTTATGTGTTATATGTATTTAAGTACTTAAAAATCATTGTTTATTTTATAATACAATTGCTCTAAATAGCTCGTTAATATTTTATAGCACTACACATTATCGTCTATTAAACGTAATAATTGAATAACTCCTCAACTATTGAGAAAATAAGCACTTTTAAAAAAAAAATGTTATACGTATTCAAAGTTACCAAAATTATGTTCAATATAAACAGCCTACGTTGCTGAGGCGATTATTACGTCCTTAACGTAATTGCGAGTTATTAACTATATTTTTTGCATAGTGATCGTGAAGGTCGTCTTTTTTTAACGAAAAATCGCATTGAAAGTCTTTTTTATCTTTTTAACGCAAAAATCGTGAAAAAAGTAAACTTTTCTTAATTATTTTATTGAAATCTCAATTTGACAGTTATCAATTCCGAAGTCCTTTTCGACTAAATTTCGACCAAGAGATAACTATGCAAAAAAACTACGTTTACAACACGTTTTAAAAGTCCTTTTTTTCATTCATTAGCTTGATTAACTCGAGCTTCGCCCTCTTATCAAACTACAAATTCGTGAAAAAAGTATGACTTTCAAAACTAGTTGTACAAATTACTATTTCAGCTTTCAGCATTTTAAGTCATAATCCTTCGAAGATTTGAGTTTTAGTTCCGTATGACCGTAAATAAAAATTAACTAGAGTCAATTTCAGTGAACGCCCTGGCCATACCACTGAGACAACTGTAAAAAAATGTGTGTTAAACCACATCCACTGGTGAATATGTGCTGGTGCCCCATCATGGTGGTTCTGAAGGCGCTTGCTACAATTTCCATTGCGCTTTATCGTATGAAACTTACTCAGTCTTCAACGAGTATTGCTTATTTGGTTGGCCGTATCTTAATATTCTTATGGTAGTTTTTCATTTTTGTTCTTAAATTTGTTTTCTAGGTTTGCGTCTGTTCGCTTATGTCTCCTTAAATTTCTGTCACATATGTATACGTGTTTTGTCCTCTTTGCATCTAGTTATTCCCGGTTACTGCGCAACTTCTTTCTCTTTTTGTAGTAAAGTGTCTCCACATAATGATTCTTTTAGCACTTCCGTTTTTTAACTGAAAGCGCTGTACATCCGACTCAGCTGCATTTTTGATCCGCTCTCAACCTCTTATCTTTTTATTGGTAAATACCCTAGTTTCTCTCCTTTATTTCCTGAGTGGCAGTACGGAGTACGCACTCATCATATACACTGCGTTTAAGGTTAATTAATATGTCTCCTTTAAAGATTGTTACGTGTAAAAAGCGTACTTTGCGTTACAATTTAGTTGGCTGCATAAACTTGGCCGTATAAGCGCTTCTTTATTTGAAGCGTCGTGTAAACGTAGCTTAATTGGCCGCTCGAATATGTGTCGTAGTTATCTGGAATACCGGCAAATTTCGCTGGGATTCCTGATAGCACTCGCCCATTTTCTCTGTGCGTTAAAAAACTTATATTTTGGTGCAGGCAGCCCTTGTTTCGACCTTTTTGAGATACGAGGCTACTTGTTGCAGCACAAATAGCGTCCCTTTCCCTATGTGGTTTCAGCCTGGCAACTTATATGTAATTTTCGTGCTCTAAGTTAGCCCGTTAGCTTCTGCTTGAAAAAATTCTTTGTGGAAGCTTCGCTTTGCTGCTAATTTGGGCCTGCACGCGTATTTTGGACACACAGAGTCCGCATCTATGAGACTGCTTATTCAATTACAAGTTGTTTAAGTGTTTAATCCATCTCTGGTTTTAGTAACGTTGTGTATCTAGCTGATTGCATACGGCGTTTCTAGCTTTTCCCAAGTTCTCAAATTCACCGATTCAGCTTGTCTTAGGAAGTGTGCATTTCCTCTGTCCTGTGAGCATCAATTGACTTTGATTCACACCGCCTGAGTAATTCGCTTTGCAGCCATATTTCTCTTGCAACCTGGTGATTTCTGTAAGCACCAGCAACCTGCTGCCAGCATAGCTGTAGGAGCCCGATTTGAGGCTATTTAACCATCTACTGCAAAAGCTTGATCTCTCAGATCCCGAGCCCCATTAGAGTTGTGGAATTATACCGTCTTGTCGTAGCGTTCTGACCTTCGTGTGGTGCTGTTTCAATCGACGCACCTGGTTGGTTCCCTTCAATGCTCAACCGATTCTAAATTGTGTCAATGATATTCGCCCTACAAACATTCAGGAGTTAGCGTAGAGTGAATTAGAGACTTACTGCGTACGCTTTATACCTATGTGTTTAGCCTTTAATTGTTTATTGTTGTGTGGTTAATTACTAGTATAAAATGCTATTTTGAGGTGCAGCTTTGGCTTAAGTAATGAGGTTAAGATCTGTTGTACTGGCTAGTCTATGTAACATTTTCAAATAAAGTTAATGCACTGTCAATTTAACATAAACCTCTATTTTTGGCTTTATTTACTAACTCTATTCCTGGCGATCTAACTCACCTTAGTTTCCCTTAAAATCTACCAATTGGCTATGCAAATTTAGAGGTTGGAAATTGCAGCTCTATGTTTTAGTTGGACTCTTGCATTTTCTCTCCTCGTATAATGTGATATTTTCTGGTTTTATTGAAGTTCTTCTGCAAGTGCTAAGTGGGTTTATTAGCTGAGGTAGCCCGAGATTTATCTAACAAATGAAGTGCTTGTTTTATCATGTTAAAGGTTGACAGCTAGCATTTAAGTTCACTGGGCTGTGTATATGTCCTGTAAGAGTGACACTGCTTGACATTTTATTCCCAGTCATGCATTGTTGGACGTATCTAATTGAACCTGCATGCTATATCTTGTTTTGGTGTATTGCGTAATCCGTTTCACGAAGTTGTGCGTGTGGTTACTGTAGGTGTTGGCACGGTCGTTCAGTAACTGATCGGTTTTGCTTTGGTTGCTAAGTGTATTGGAACTAGCTAAAAACAATTGATCGTAATGCTAAAAAACTTGGCGTCAGGCTTTCGGGTATTTGCGATTCGGTAATTGTTGCCTTTGTGATTGTGTCCAATTTTTATTGTTGGATTAAGCAAATGAAATCTGGGAGAAACGCTATGTAGGTGAATTTATATGAAGACAGCGGTTTTTGGTAAGTCGTGTCGTGGACGCCTATGTTGGCAATTTCACATGACACATTATAATTCCATTCCAGATGGTTGTCGATAATCAGCACTTTCTCTGAAGATTGGAGCACTGAGCCGGTTTACAACTGAAGGCATCTGTACGCCAATGCTGTCCTTTTGGTTATACGTCCTATTCGTTTTTTAAAGAATTTTATAGATTTTCGAATTTCCAAGGATTTTTTTTCGGTTATAATAGATTTTTCTGTTTATGCTGGACTTATTGACGTATTGATAAAGTATTAATTTATGTGTATTTACGAAGTACGTACCTTGAGCTTTGTTAATTTGTGCGTTAAGTTTTAACCTAAAATTACATTCGTTATGCTGCGAACGCAGCGCTTACACGTTGTTAATTTAGTATGGGGTTCGCCTCAATTTCTTGGGTGGAAATATTATAGATTCAATATCTTATTTTGTTACGAGGAACTGATCTCGTATATTATGTACATGCTTGTATTAAAAATAAAAATATCGTTTCAATTGCGCCACGTTTATATTTTATTCGTGCCATAATAGGTTGCAGCTTATCCAAAAATCTGCTTCTAATAAATGTAATCTTGAGATCTCCCCTTCAATGTGAGTTGCGATTATAGTATCTTCCAACTTAGATTTGCGAGTTATTGAACAAGCAAGTTGGTGGCGCCCGTATTTGGTTTTGACCATTATAATGTTAAACGGCGTATACAGAAGTGATGTAGGATTATCGTTAGTTTATTCTACTGCTGGCCACTAAGAACATGAGACTATCGATTTTGTTTTTACCTATATAATAATTCAAGGAATTAAGGATTTGAGTGGCTTTCGGCGTTAATCTTTCACTCTGGCCGGACGGGTTGCAAAATGACGAAAATTTGTTTCAAACATTTTTTAGTTTACCTTTGCGTAACAATAAGCTGCGTGGAATTCTTCGGCATATATTTTTGTTGGATCCAGATAAGTTTTTTACATGTTACCTTCCTTGCGTGTTTGTAACTTACTAAAAACAATTTTGCTGCACTTTTGTTTTTTGCCTGAAACCATTCGGTATTCACCAATAAAGCGCTCGGTTCTTATCTTTTTCTATGTCACTGCTTTCGCTCTTGCTGTTTTTTACCTTTTCCTCTGGGTAGTTGGTTACTGGCAATGCTATACATATCAATTTGTATATTTTGAGTTAACGCGGCTAGGTGTCAAACTTTTTACATCACAAGAGATGACCTGTTCTTAATGAAAAACAGTTACATTTGCTTGCTCTACTATAAATAATATTTTTGATTTACCAAATAGGTGACATGGTAAGAGTTGATTAGATTCAATACAAGTGATTTTATACAGCTTTCCCACCCGTTTCCCCCAATTTTTAGTTCCCTCCTCTGAAAGAGGAAGGAAGTATTGTAATCACGAAAATATCACCCAAGATTTCTTCAGATCTTCACGTTTCAAGGTCTTTAGATGACGAAAAAGAGGTTTTCTTAATTCTGTCTGTCTGTCTGTCTGTCTGTCTGTCTGTCTGTCCGTCCGACCGTCCGTCTGTCTGTCTGTCTGTTGGTAGTATAGCTCAAAAACTATTTGTTGGAGGAAGACGATATTTTGCATACATATTATATATCTACATCGCATGAAACAGGTACAATTTCATAGAAATATATACAGTGTGAACACCTAAAAAAAATAAATTTTGTTTATTTTGGGGTTAATTTTGAAATAAATAGAAGGAAGTAATAACTTTCACATAGGTCAGGCTTTACATTTGCCGAAAATAAGACTCAACCGATACAGGATAATGTCACAAACGAGTAAAAACGTTTCAACAATAGGACTGTTATGTGCAAGAGAGGTGAGCTCCGCCCTGATTTCAATAAGCCTCGATGGAACAGTTCAACTTCGGTACACAGATGCGGTTACGATCGCAGATGCGGCGGGTTCAAACCCCAGCGGGATAATTTTTTTTAAATTTGCAAATTGACTAATTCGGATGAGGGAAGTTCTGGGTAAAGCCTTTTACAGATTTTTTCTAATTATTAACTGTAATTTTTATCTATCACTGTCTTAATTTGTTCGTTTGATTGTAATCTAGGTCATTCTCACTTTTTACCCTGCTAGGTTTTATTTCCACGTCTATACCATAGTAGTTTTCCGCTGGTCAACTTTTTCATATAATATAGCACTTATAACGTACTTTAATATCTTCTCTTATTCTTTGATTTGCTGATTCGGTCAAGCAACGCTACCTCAAAGTATTTATATTGCCAATATTCAATTTCCATGGCTTTTACTTCTTTACTAGTTTGTTACTTATCCATATTTTTGATTCGTAGAGAGACTAAAGCAGTGAGTGTAGCTCTTTCAGGGTTTTCCGATTGCTTTTCACCATGTATTAGTTGTGTTTCCCTTTATCTAAAATGCTTTTCCCACTTGTCAACACTTGTCAATATTGACAAATGGGAACTACATATGACAAATAGTGGAACACAATTGATACATGGTGAAAAGCAATCGAAAGACACTGTTAGAACTATCCCTTTTCTTTTTTTTTTCGTATATTTGTCTCATCTGATCTATTATCTGATCTGAAGTAACTACTTGTATTCTTGTACTAGTTGTATGTGGGGCCCTTAGCGGTTTCGCTTCGAATTCGTTCGTTGTTGACCATAACATGTTATATCACCTGCGTGTTTATCACTACGCCTCAGTTTTTATCTCTTCGACCATTTTTCTTGCCATGTCTATTCAATATCCGACCCATCCTCTCCTATCAGGGAATAAAGGGGCATCTATTTAAGGTCTGTTTGCAAATCAGAAATTCAGATGTGGCATCACTGAAGCTTTGGCAAAAATCGAAATAAAGGCCAGCAGCGGCGTGCAGCTGCATTTCAGCTAAAACATGAAAATTTAACGACGCCGGCCGTCACGTGCGATTTCGCGTAGTTGCGTTACTAATTCAAAAAGGAGCCAGGCGCGGCCATTAGGACTTCCCGGATCCACATTGCTGTATTCGGGGACAATTTGGTTATAAAGAGGTTTCCGTAGCTGCTTTTCGCGTGATCTACAAACTTGTATAAATAAAACATTATAAAACTGCTTCGACGTTGTATGCCCAGGAGATTTACGCAGGTCTCGCCGGAAGGAAGAGGCGAATAAAGGAAGCTGAAAAGGACGTGTTTTGAATCTCTTTAGAATCGAATTCAATTATCTCGTAGTAGAAAACTGCTTTATAAGGTTACCCAGCGACCAATTCGACTAAGAGACGGATGATTCTAGCAGCGGAGAAAGTCCGATTTTCCGCAAAGGTGGCAGGTGGTTATCGATAGGTACGGGTAGAAAAAGGTAGAGGCGTTCCCGAACAATAAAAGTAAATGTAGCTAACTCTAACATATCACTTTCGTTTTTGTCTAGCTGGAGGCAGTCTATTAGAGAACAAAATCGCTTAGTCGTATCGGTAGTTAATACTAGAGAATACTAAAAAATGCAATGGATATGTTAATGACATAAATGTAAGGATAATAATAGATGAAACAGTTTGGAACAGGTTCAGTTCGAAGTGACTTTTTGTTTACCTAACAAAATTCTCCTGTTGGCTAAAATATCACACAGACGTCAGTGGCTATCTAAATGAGATATTAAAGCTTTTGAAAATTCCTGATCTTGTCCTAGTGCCCTGAACCTCCACAAAACTGGCAAGGTCGTTAAAAATTGCAAGCTTTCGTTTAAGAATAATCACAACCCAATTTGACTACCTAGGTAGGTCATCTTATAATCGCGCATAGGGTAGATTGAGGGACAAGAATGGGTGAGAGGAGACAACCCGATGTTTTGAGGTAGTCCACATCGACCTCTATCGAGTGGCAGGTTTGTCATAAGTGTACCGTTAAAGAGTTGTTTTCTATTATTATTATCATTATTCTGATCTTATGATTGAGAACAAAAAAAAAGAAAAAAGTATAATAGGATGTCTTTAATATAGGATATAGGTCTTTATTTGATGTGTGGTTTGGTGTCATTTTTACGGTTGGCTCTTCTACTACCTGGGCAATATTGGATAAACACAAGTCAAGAGTAACAGCCATAGAAATTAAATGCGTAAGATGGGCAATAAGCAAGACGAGGGGAGAACCACTACTGGAAGATGTATAATAATTAAAACAGCTCCAATCGTATGGCGACCTGATCCGAATAAACAATTACAGATGGAGCAGGACAAGGTAAAAGAACAATGACTGATGTCAAACTGGATTGGAGGATAACATCACAAAAGCAGCCAGGAAAAGAGGAAAAAGCATGGATTAACAAAGAACTACGTATACGCGACAGACAAAGAGAATCAAAAACGTTGGCTCGATTTCACAACATCACGAAGTAGCGTGGTAAAAGAGAAAGGACATTTTTGACTTATCGGCAGTAACAGGTGATAGGTCATTCTTCTTGACCTTCTAATCTTTGATTTACAACTTTTGAATATGCTGTTGTTCTAGTTTTCATCAATTCCTGTCGATTTGTTAGTTTCTTCTGTTATTCTTTGTAGAATACTTTCTCTGTTGTTAGCTGATAAGAATCACTATAAAGCTATATTAGAAGTGCTAGATCGGCTAATTGAAAACATTTTAAGTACGCCAATTCAACCCTAAAATCAGCTACGAACTCAAACTCGTTTTTTGCATCAACTCCTCAGATTAGCTCGCAAACTCACAGCAGTGTTGATGGAGAAATCATCATCGACAGCACGGAATGTGTGGGAAGTCATAAAATTCTATATTCGATAGAATGATCAAGAGGTTCAAGTCTATAGTAAATATATTCTATACATGGCTACCAAAATGATGGACGAATGTAACAGCAAATTTGGTAACGAGTAAAAAACGTTAACAGAAGATGGCTATCCGTAAAGAGCGGGGAAGACAAAGAGAAATATCAATAACTTAGAAAAGTTATTAATTTAGCGGTGAGTAAAGCTAATAACAAGATCTAGCAAAAAGCCTGCTTGGAGATCAGCACTTACAGGCAATACCCGAGCTAACTGAACTTGGAAAATCTTAAATAGCCCGAGAGTAAAAAAAGAATCATATACATTCAGTTGGAAATCCGATACAACTATTTTCATGTTTTGCTGACTGAAGATGGACACCAATTTGCAGAGGACACTCGAAAAGTGGACAAGGGTGAATATGGGCAAGGTGAAATCAAGCAAATTACGAATGAGGGGGTGTTAAGAGCTCGTCGTAAGATGCCACATGAAAAAATCCGCTGAACCCTGTGATTTGCTAATACAGCTAGTGAAAGCAGGAGCTTAATTTTCATTTCCATTAGGTTATTATAGAATATCAAGGTAAACCAGTGCCCATAGATTTTTTTAAATAATATACAGGATGCCCACTTTATAGTGTAACAACTGGGTAGGTAATACATTTAATACGCTGATGATTTTTGCAGATGACTCTTAATTTTGTTTGTTTATTATGGACAAGGAGGCATGCGGAGTCAAATTAAGAGTTCTGTGAAAAATCATGATCTTGTTAAATGTGTGGCCTATCTCATCGTTGCACGATAAAATGGGCAGCCTGTATGTGTATAACATCGGTAGTCTAAAAGACTGTAATAATTATTGATGAATTAGTGTTCGTAGATCTTCGTAGAGGTTACCATTAAAAAATTCTGGTACAGAGTAAAACGTAGTAGTTGTTAATAAAACTTAAAGTAGAGTTACAACGAAGTTACAAATGTGATATAACTAGGGGTCAGATGTAGGGGTGTTTGCTTGCCCCACACTTTTTAAAATTTACCTTGATGATAGATGAAGACAGACTTTACACTCTGTACTTGGTTGACAATCAGATTCTAAGCTCTGCAAGTGAAGATAACTCCGCATACATATTGGGAACAACAGTTCAAGAATACAAAAAATGGAGTGAGGAAGTAACTGTCGACATGACGAAATCTCTAGTAGTTGGAGAACAAGGAAAATACACTATTAAATGTACAAATAAATTCAAATATCTGAGAGTAACCTTGGCGTAGAGTGGTAGAAGCATGGATGACATTAACAAGGAGATGGAAAAAGCAAAACCTTCTATTAAATGTAAAATCACTATAGATCATTCCATACTTCAAATTCCGTACGAGCAGTATAGGACAATGTAGTTCTTATGGGAGTTTCCTTACCGACGTTGCCACTTTTCGATAGCGACCGACGGTCTAAGTTTGCTTGAAGTAATAGCAGATGCGGATAAGACGAACCGAGCTATTAGTAGTTATTAAGTGCCCCGAAATACAAAAGTGGGATTTATTTATGATTCACAGGTGCGTATTAACTTCCAATGAGATTTGTGCTGAAATGTGGCAACGTCTTTCTGCATAAGACCCGGTACTGAATTAGAAGTATGGAACGATCTATAGGAAGAAATGGTGGCCACATACAAAACAGTCGTGGAGACCATAGTCACGTATGGTTCAGAAACCTGGAAAACTACACAACGATAGAAATGTAAAAATATTTCAAAATTTAAAGGCAAAACTTAGAGCAAGGTTAGACCATCTTTATTTTTTAGAAATAGAGTAGACATTTATTAGGAAAGAATTGTTGAAATACCACTTTTAGTCTTATATCTAGTGTAGCCGCGAGACGAGACGGTTACAGATTTATGGATTCTCGATCTCGATAACGAAAATTCTCGATTTTTAACTCGAGAATCTCGATTCTCGAATTTTAATTATTTGTTGTGAGTGCCGAAATGGGGCTGCGGTTACTTTAGGATAAACCTTGTGAAAGTTTTATAAAAAATTAAAATAAAATTCCTATAACCGGTATATTTAGTTATTATGGAGGGTTTAAAAATAAGTGTGAAAAACTTTCGTTATCGAGAATTTTGCATCCAAGATTTGAAAATTTGATTGATCTCGCTCGTATCGAATATTCGAGATCGAAAAATGTCAATCTTGATCTCGAATTTCGAGATTAAATAGAGAATTATCTCGTCTCGGCGGCATTGGCCCGAATCTACTACGTTTTTATGGGGGTTTTAAAAATACTATTGAAGAACTGCCGAGATCGAGAATTTTGTTAATCTCGTCTTGAATATTCGAGAATTAGGTTGATCTCGTTTCCAAATTTGAGATCGAAAAATGTCAATATCAATTTCGAATTTCGAGACGAGACAGATCGAAGATTTATTTTCACCTCAATAACCTTTTTTAATCTATCGTTAAAAGTAAGAACACTTTGTTTCTGATCCTGAGTTAATTTTGAATTTTTGCCCCCGCTCCCTCATTTTTGATACAGTTCTGTGTCTGTGCATTCTATTGGGAGCCTTGTGCAAATGTGTACAGGATAAATTGGTTTCTGAAGACATAAGTATATAAGTACCCACTTTGATTTCATAATGATGCAAGATGGTGAAAGTGTAACTGTAACGTATAAATTCAACATGCTAATTAATTAAGTAATGTTTGTACTTCCGTTTACTGTGTATGGCGCTTTTATCTTTTTTTATGAAAGGAACGAAGCTGAGTCATTGTTTAACACGCTTTTTCTATTTAATTAGCTCATTTAATTATGCCTTTGCAATGCCTGCTTCTGCTTGTCGGTTTTTATGTACAGCTCTACTAATTTTTGAACATCATGCTAAACAACAATAAAAGTTTAATTGGTGATAACGTGATAAGTATGTTGTTTACGCAGTATATACAGTTTAGTGGCATTTTAAAAGCATTCATTTCCTGCTAAAGTTTTAAATTGTACCCTATTAAGAAGTAATTAGGGCTAAAAGCAAAACGAAATTACAAAACATACTTATCTTTATGAGCTAAGTAAATTGCTTTTCAAAATTCCTTGCATTTAAAAGTTTCCAGAGCTGAAAGATCATTTCGCTTGACTGGTGTAATTAGCGGAACATCGTGTTCTGCCAAACTTTGAATTAAAAAATTAATTTTACTGTCTTCGAAGAAATACTTACCCAATATTTTATGATAAAAATGAAATGGTGAGTACATATTGTACTTGGCTTGTTTCTTAATGATACCGGCAGCTATTTATAACTTTTGCCCTTTTTTACAGAAATAGCCGAACAAGGGAGTTTAGTGAAGGCAACTTTAAAAAGGTCTAAAAATAATTTTGAAAATATACATTACAAAAATAGTGTAATGGTAAAAACGTTAAGTATCATACGGTATTTGAACCCGGGCCCTCTAGCATCCTAAGCGATAACTATACTCTTAGGTAAAGGTTTGGAGGGCATTTCGATTCCCCCAACTGGGGGCGGACTGCTACAGGGACCTTGCGTCCCTCTTCAGCGCAAAAACGGAAATTATAGAATGGGCGAGTGAAAGAAGGGGTGGAGAATGGAACAGAGGTCAGGAAAGGTGGAGAAGTACTGCCCCAGTACTCAGAGCACACGGCCACGGGAATCGAACCCGCGACCTGTGCACTAGTCTACAGAGCTCGTTCTATGCTCTTAAACTAATGCCCTGTATATAATTTGTTTCACTTTATACATATACAGTGTTTACCAAAAAGTATGTAACATATGGGCAACTTTTTTATTATTTTATTCTTATAAAAGTGTGTTTATTATTTCAACCAGTTTTATTTTTAATCGCTTTACAGTTTGGCGGGAAATTGAATTAATTTAAAATTACGACTAGAGCAAACTACCATTGTTTCTAAAAAAAAATCTAAAAGTTACTACAAAAATATCGTTGTATTTAAACATTACTTTCAGATATACATGGTGTCTCAGAAACAAGTACACAGAAAAACTACAGCATCCTATGATGACCAGATTTTAATTTATGCAAAGGCTGAGATTCTTCGTGAGTAACAAAAGGTTTTCGTCAATGGGAAATACAGGATGTATATAGAAAACAAAAAGCAAGAAAATAAAAAAAAATCCATAGCGTTCTATTAATGATACAGGGTGTAATCGAAATACTTGCACTTATCTTAATGGCGGACTCTACGTCACAAATTGGCCGAAAAGGTAGGTTCAGTTCTCAACCCTTACTGAGATGGTAGAGGAGGGTTAAGTATTACATTTTAGATTTTTGTAATTTTACTGCAAATTGGGAAAAAATATTCAAATTGAAATTAGCAAATCGCTTCTACTAATAGAAGAGTTATTTATAAAATGGTTTCAATTTTTAGATGTCAAAATTAGCAACCCGTTTTTATTAGTACGATTTAACGGACAAGAATTTGGTTAAGAAAATGTATTGGGCAATTAAAAAATCATAAATATATATTTGATTGATATAAAATATCTTTATTTAAATATCCTTTTCCGGTTTCCAGTAAGATGACAATATCTTTTCTTAAAGGTTGCAAATTGAACCTATGTTTATATGAAATTTTGTCAGTTTGTGACGTAAAATTCGCCATTCAAATATTGTCAAGCATTTCAGTTATACCTTATCGCATTACCTCCGTTGCACTTCCCGCGAGGTATGAATGGTCCTCGACACCGAATGGTAAATGAGACTATGGATCATGAATGAATGAATATACATGGCAACAATGTGGGGGTGGATGATATCTCTAAAAGTATGAGAGCTACTCGTACATAAAATATGCTTATATAAAAGTTGCAGTTACTAAAATGGTGCACATTAGGAAAACGTTTCTATTGCAGAAGTTTTTCAAATAGGTAGGTATAATATAAAGTTGTATGGGTCTATAAACGATTTTATTAAAAACAGACTCAATTTCATGCGCCTGCTCGAAGTAACAGAAAATAATTGAATAGAAAAGCTACGTTTTTTGTGATTTAAGTTACTAGTCGGAAATAGTGCCTCTGAACGTTGATACTGTACAGAGCGCTCAAAATTTGAAAATTTAATAATTTCGTTTTTTTGAACAGCAAATATCCCTGTATTTTTGAGAACCCATTCTAATGAGCTTTCTTCTGATATCTTGTATCATAATGCTAAATTCTACCGTTTATTCTCTTATATTTGAGTTAAAACAAAAAACACAATTTTAGCCCGTCTTAAGATGCTTCATTTAAAGAAATAACAAATAAACACTTTAAAAATAATAATTTAAACACTTGAATTCTCCTAACACAACAAAAAACTAGGTTTGAATTCAACCATGATTGACTCAGGAGATAAGAACTACGAAACACCGAAAAATACAGAAGTAAACTTCATCAAAATAGTATGAAATACAAATATATTAAACTCCCGAATATTTCTCCTTGTTGCTGAATACGATTCAACCCAGCAACAATCTAAATTAGCAGTTTTGTTATTTTAACTATTAAAGGGTTGCATGTTGCAAGCGTAATGTAATGCTAATATTACCTATTTAAGAAAAAGGCAAATAGGAAGAGACAGAAAATACGCAGCGCCGCTCGCAAAATTTGCGGCGATCATATAAAACGTATGTTTTTCATTGATATAACTGACTTACGGCAAAGTTAATTTTAGAAATTATTACACAATTAGTGTAACCCGGAGCAATTATAACAAAACCCGGAGCCCGAAAACGTGGGGTAGAAACCCTGAGACTCCGAGTGAAACCCTGAGAGGTGGTCACCCTGGGGGGTAAAGTTGCAGTAAAAGAGTTTTTTTTAATTTTCAGCATCTTCAAATGTTCTTTCAAACACCTTTATCCGACCCAGACAAACCGAACGACAGAAAGATAAATTTACTGAGGAAATACGTTCAAAATTGACAAGACTTTTGTAATGTTGCTTTGGTTATCAATAATACTTTTAACAAGAAGCAATAGGTCAACCAACAGTGTAGTAAAAAGCGGTGGCGTGCGGTATTTTTTAGATAAGACTTTACATTTTTAATAATTCGGCAACGTATAAGCCGATTTTTTTAACTGCTTAACTTTTTTAACTTATTGGCTCATTTTTTCAGTTTTTTATGCTCTTATTCATGGGACACCCTGTATATAGCTTCTATAAAAAGGTTCATTTTTTAAATGCTCCGTTAATACTAAAGTGTCTCATGATTTTGTACAAGCTCTTAACAGAGACATGATAAAAATAGTGTGTTTTCCTAATGTAACAATAATGTTCAATTAACAACGAAAAACCGTAAAAATTAATATTTTTTATCGCAATTTTATATCTGAACTTCACTTTTAAGTCTAATAGTTGTTTATAAACTTTTTTAATAACTTACAAATAATTTAGTTATTTACCTAACAAGTTCGGGAAGTTAATTTTCCCGAATGAGCACTTTGTTTGCAGCACGACCGAAGGGAGTGCTGCATGTAGAGCGAATTCGGAAAAATTCTTCCCGAAAGAGGTAGGTACAATGTTTTTTGTAACGAATAACTCAAAATATTTGAAAAAGTTAAAAAAATATTATTTAGTGTTTTACAACTTTACTGAGTTGGCAGCACAAATTACTAAATTTTTATACGTATCCTAGCACCTGTTAGCTTTTGTTGACGTTTACAGCGCCCCTGGAACACACAATTGCCATAGTTTTTGTGGGAAAGTAAAAAACACCCCGGTGCGGGAAAAGTCATTTTCGGCGCATCGGGAATGACCGGGAAATATGAATTTTGAAATCATGAGTGCAAAATAGCTATTTTTGGCCTCGTGACATGTAAACAACACATTCATGCACAGTTGACGTCCACCGTAACTACAATTTTATAGTTCGTCAGTGCTTTGTCGCACCGCGGTACCATAAAAAGACTAGAAAATGTTTAGCTTTTAGAGACCCTTAAACAAAAATGCTTTGCAGTAATAACGGGTGTTATACAGAAACGCTAGTTACGTGTTTTATCGTTCAGTTGCGTTTAGGAGAAATAAAGAAAATTTATATTTACGACTTTGAATTTTGACGTTTCAAAGTGTCAACTACAACATTTACTGATGTCAGCTTGCTTGATGGCTTGATATTTGAAAGCCAAGTCATGAATTAATAGAAAATGTTAAAAAAATATATGTCGGCCAAAAAATTTAATACAACTCGATGCGTTAGGCATTTTACAGCGCACCGTTTTATTGAAGCACTCCGTTTCGCGTCGTGTTTCAAAATTAAAATCTCGCGCTGTAAAATGCGACCTACCGCACTTGTAATGTAAATAACTATTGTATTACTATGGAAAAATGTGTATCATTTTTTCACGTGGATGTAGTGACGATCCAAGGCAGGGAACTCTACTTTACTCGCGAGTTATATATTGAATTTTTTACACTTACATGTTATTTCTTGCATTTAGCTGCATTCAAAAATCTTTAAATATAAAAATCAGGATGCTAGTTGGCTTCTTATTAATCATATTGCCTCCTGTCTCTAATGGCAACGGGAGATAATGTATTATATTAACACTCGTTACTGTTGGAAACCAACTGGAGAGCCAGTAATCTATTTTCGCTAACAGAAAATCTCCTAAGGAGCGAGAGAAAATGTCATTTTCGGATCAAGGTGTCAGAAAAGTAGTGTACTCTTATTGCAATTTTAAATTAATTACATTTCCCGCCAAACCGTAAAACAATTTAAAAATATTATACTCCTGAAAGTGCTATTGAATGATGCATAATCTTTTACACAGAGTAAGATTTTTTAAAAATGCATGTTGCATACTTTTTGAAAAAATACTATATGAACGAATATTTAAACAACTTGAAATTCTTGAGTATTTTAAACAATGTATTGGGCTCAATTGGAATTTGAACCCGGGGCCTCTCGCGCCCCCTAAGTGAAAATCATACAGCTAGACCAACAACACTGTTCTTAGTATTTATGACTTGCTAAGATGTTCTAGTACGTATAACGGCACAAAAAGTTGATATCACTAATTCAAAAAATATACTTGGGGCTCGTCCGGGATTTGAACCCGGGACCTCTCGCACCCGAAGCGAAAATCATACCCCTAGACCAACGAGCCTGTTATCAGTTGATAACAATTGTCTACTTTCGTGTTTATCGTAAAAGCCATACTCGTAAATTTACGGCCAAAGTTTACTCACAGAGTTCGTTATAAATAAATACTGTGCTCGTCGGGAATTTGAACCCGAGACCCAAAGTGAGAATCAGATTCCAGTCCTTGATAAACTCTTATATTGTTCAAATTGTTATCGAGATTAGATATCATTGCCATATAGAATTTGTGTTATATATTTCACTGGTACTGATTGTCAAAACATAATAGCCTATATTTATTCTTTTAAATACTTCAAATAACTTCTTTATTGGGTGTGATGATTTTTAAGCTTCGATATTTCCATTAATGGTGTTTTTAGCTGCAGACACTATTGCCTTTATGCGATTCTATTTTACGTTTAAACTATGTTGAGGAGAAATAGGTATTCTAACCACATACACCAATAATACAAACTGGCTTACTATGGCAATTGTGTTTCCTTTCAGTAGCAGAAAAATTGGACATTCGTAAGCGGTCCAAGCTCTTGCAACCAATCCAGCGCATAGCCAACGTCCTTGTTCAATGGTTTCAACTAATAGATCTGTCGTGCTGCAAGGTGACAAGACAACATACTTAATTTGAGCAACCCAACATAGAAACTCAACAGCAATCCTCAGCCACATAACCAACTAAATAGAGATTATTACGGCAAAACTAATGGAGAAAATAGATACAGTTCTACTAACTACTATGATCTCTAGAATTTGCTATAATAGCTCGACCCCTCTGTATAGCAGTTTGAAATGCTAATTGCCTGACAGAAGGTCCATACACATAATCAATTAAAAAAATACTCGATATACAACACACAACACCCTGAAGGCAGAGCTCGTGTTGGCTCTGGTGTCGTTATCATGAACATGGTAAAAATGCTAAAAATAGAACCCTAACCACTTCTGCAGTATATTGCCCTCAAGATAATGATATATAGAAAAAATATTTTAAAGACTTCTTTAAAACGCTTGGACATCGCTTTCTAGCTACGGGGGACTGTAACGGAAGACACCTGTCTTGGCGATCAAGAGTAGCAACTTCAATGGACGCCGGTTTCACTTCGCCATACAAGCTGAGCATCTCCAACACGTTCTGAACAAATGGCATTTCCAGTGTCATCACTACCGATTACCTAACATAAGTGATACAAGGCGCCGATTAGGAATCAACTCCAATGATAGCAGGTAAAAGTGAAAGATGAACCTGTTTAATGTTTATTAAAGAAGGAACTGGCGAAAATCGTAAAATGTAAAAAAATGGGGTAGGCAACTCACAATCCCAGCGATAAAACTAACTACAACACGGCTGTCAAAAAACTTATAGATCAACGCAGACACCATGGAGTACAGGAACACCAGAAAATATTTGAGCCACTGGGCTACTGATTATGGATTGTGGCAGACTATAAAAGAATCTAAACGACGGTAAAGTCATGTCTTATCATAAACAACACGAAAAAAGTAGTCGAGAAATGATAGCGAGAAGGCAAATACATTTGAAAAACACTTCGCAAAGGTCTTAATACCATTTTCAAGAGAATGCCAGCCAAAATAGGAAGAATCAGTTAGCACATCTCTTGATACGCCGCATCAGATGGACATGCCAGTTAGAAAGATAAGAAAACCAGATAAAACGGTGCAAGCCCCTTATTAATAGTTGATGGTGGATAATGCACTATTTCACATATAAAGATGCGAAGGAATATAAATTTGCATCCGCATCTGTCTATGACTTAAAGAAAACGTTGCCCAGACCAAGATTCGAAATTGCGACCTCAGGGTCAACAAACCTGAGTGTTGTCACTGCACAAATCTGACAGTCTAGTTAGAAGGTCACCTAACGTTTATTACTGGTAACGCAAACACAAATTGGCAAATACATACACATACACCAACCTCGCCTAAAAGTTTTGAAATTTCAAATTGTTGACGAAATCATCCTAATAGTCTCTGTTGTTTAATTTTACGAAGCCAAAGCGATTGATGTCGTCACAAAGGTCGTTCAGCTTTATAAAACCTTTTATATACGTTTGGGTTGGTCGCGAATGATTGAGAGGTTGCTGCAAAAGTTTTAAGTTGGTAAATATGGTTGAGCTGGAAAGCAAATATATCCATGTTTCCAAACATGCACCAACTTAAGAGAAATAAGACAACATTAAAGAAGTATTGTACACCTCCCTAGAAAGAGAACTGGCTAAAGCACCCACTAATGACACACTGATAGTGACAGGAACGCCAAAGTGGACAGGGAAGAGATATACATCAAGCCCTTAGGAAAGGATAGCATATACGAAAAAACTAATAATAAAGAGATTAATAGAATTCTCGATTGCCAAGGGATCAAAAGTAGCACTTTCCCGAATAAATCCATTCATAAAGGACCATGAATATCTCCGGGCAGTTAGACGGTGAATCAAATATACAAAACAACGTTTTAATATGGATCAGAAAACAATCTATAATCATAGACACAAGAACCATGAGAGGAGCAGTGAGTGAATCGGGTCGCATGCTAGTCAAAGCAGTATTTAGAGACGAAATAAATAACTCAAAATCCATACCCATATATAAGAGTAAACAGTACAATGTACAGAAACTATTAAGTAACGAAAGTTGCGAGAGCCAGTATCAACAAGCCGTAGAAGTAAAGTTAAAACAATAGCCAAAATCAGGAGGAAACAAATCCAGTAGAAGAAATGTGGGAAAAGATAAAGAACCGTAGCCACTACGCAGCTAAGGAGATTAAAGACTTTAGCGGTAACAAACAAGAGACAGCATGATGGGATGAAGACTATGCAGAGGCAATTAATAAGAAAAACGAAGCAAAGAGGAGGCTAATACAGCGACCAACCAGAAATAAAAAAGAAGAGTACGAGAAACTAAGAGCGGCGAAAAAGTTGTTGAGAAGGAAGAAAAGAGAGATGATATATAACAAAATTGAAGCAATAGTACTAAACACGACTTCCGACCAATACCGTCAATATGGAGAAGGAAAATATATAACACGAGATAAGGTTCAGGAGGTATTAGAAATTTGGAAATAATACTTCAAAAATTGTTAAAACAAACACTGAGTGATGAAAACTTCCGCATATAAAAAGACAGACCGCACAGCCCAAGATTAAAGAACCCACTTTAGTGGAAGCATCAATGGCAATATAGAAAATGAAGAACCATAAAACACCATGAATAGACGGCATCACCTGTGAATTAATAAAACACGATGGAGACTCATTAACTAAAAGACATAACAAAGAAATGACGGAAATTGGGATACGGCAGTAATTTGTTCTATATATAAGAAAGGGAACAAGCACATCTGCAATTAATTATCGGGGCATGTCCCTACCATGCATCATATACGTGTATATAAGATATTTACGAACCTTTATCAATCAAGAATAATGGCCTACAGAGATGATATAATTGAAGAGTACTAAGCTGGATTTAGACGTGGTAGATCAACGGTCGACCAAATTTGCACTACAAGACAACTGCTGAATAAAAAGCTTGGGAATACAATCGACCAATATACCATCTATTCATAGATTTTAACGAGGTATATGACAGCATATACTGGAGAGAGTTATTTAACGTTATAGAAAAATTGGATATCTCAGCTAAGTTCATAAATCTAACAAGAATGGCCATGGAAAAATCTAAAGCCACTGTGAAGATAGAGAACAGATTATCTTTAACGTTCCCAACAATCAAAGGGACGAGATAAGGAGATGAATTTCCTCCGATTCTATTCAGTATTGCACTAGAGAAAGTGTTCGAGAATCCACAAACAACACCAACGACGCAGTGGTTAACAAATCACATCAATAGATTATGCGGATGAGCTCAACCTGGTAACGAGATCGAAAAAGGAAATAAAAACTTCTACGTCAAAATAGAAACACAAGTTCAAAAAATTGGTCTAAACGTCAATGAACAGTGAACAGTGAAGCCATCACGAATAATAGGCCGAAACTTTAGAGTGGAAGATAAACATTTCGAAGTAGTACAACAGTTTCAGTATTTGGGTGCACAAATAAATAATGCGAATAAAATTAAGTAAGAAATTCAGCAGTTAACAGGGCATATTTCACACTATTACCGATCTTTGAAACATCAGAAATAACAAGAGATGACACAGGTGGTAAAAGTAAACAGCTGATTATGCATTTATGTATTTTAAACTGGTGAAGTGAGGTTATAAATTTATTATACTTCTTTCTTTAGAGGGAATGTGTTAAAGAATTTTGTAATGGATAAAGGAAAATGTGTACTAATTACCTTTGATAACTAACTTTGACAACTACCGGGTGCAGAAATAGTCACCGATACAGGGTATTTATCCACCGTCATTCTTATTAGTATCGCATAAATTATTATAACTGAATTGAGAACAGTAAATATAAGATCGTAGAAAAAATATTGCATGCAAACTTATCCTAAAAGTGTTATTGCACTTGACATGTTATGCCTACGACTTCGTTTGATAATTTTCATTCTCGTGCTATAAACAGCCACGTTTAGCACTTGTATATTATAAATAGCTATTATCTATTTTAATTTCTCAATATGATTATTATAACACTAAAAACAGTGTTACAATAGTCTTTTATTCGCAATCACATTGTAATGTGTCAATTTCATAACATGACAACAGCTGGGAACTAGATGATTATTTGAAACTAGCCAGGAAATTATTACATACCCCAAAAAATATTACATACCTGAAGAGTGGGGTGTTTCCATGGTAACAAAACATTGAGTGGGTTGTTTTCATGATAACAAAAATATTAGCTACATCAAGCTATCTATTATTCAGAATTCAATTGTAGTTATTTTTAAAATTAGATGATTGCAAATAAAATAGTATACATACCACGGTGGAAAGTTTCATCCCTGTCTCGAGATAAAGTTAACCTCGACGCTACGCGTCTCGGTAAACTACCTAATCTCTCGACAGTAATGAAACACTTCCCACCTCGGTATGTAATATACTATTATAATACCGTTTTTGCAGTGTTGTTTCCATATGAAAAATATCGCCTAGCTTGTTTCAGATAACTGACAGATTGTCGCATTTATGAAATGTTAAAATTCACAATTCTTTATTACTTTTTACGCAAAGTAGTTAAAATTGTATATTAAACTCGTTTAATAAGAGGAATTGTAGCACTCGCTCCACTGGAGCACTTGTGCTGCAATAAGCCCTCTTATTAAACTAGTATAATAATATACTATTAGAACAGTCAAATATATGACACATATTACATGCGACTCTACTATTATTTGATTTTTTGCTATTTCAATTTCCTATGGTCCTGACTGACCTGACAAAAATGCTACGTATACTTTTTAAATTAGGTTATAGTTTTTGACGTTTGACAAATATTTTTAGTTACACTTGTATTTGTCAAACTGACTATCAGATCAGTTTCACATAACTAAACATGGCCTACTGGCGATACGTTTCCCAAGAACCATAAGAAATATAATTATCTCTACTCCTTTGCACCCCTGCCGCAACCCGCACCACCATCGGAAACCAAGTAGACTTCCAAAGTAATTATCAGCGACGTTAATAACGGGGAATATTTACTTGATAAAATAAAGTAACTATTTTTGTTGCTGGTTCTGTAATGTTACATGCATACTGTATGTAATAAATATATATTTCAAATCCAGATAGTTATAAAAATAAAACTTATATAACGGGCGGCAGTTGTGAATAGGAATGTAACGTTACTAGCTCAGATAATAAACAAAAAGTACAAATTTTTAAGTTAGACTCGATACACGTTAGAAGCCGTTGTAGGTTCAATTCCATACAATTGGCGAATAATTTATATTTAATTGAAATAATATTACACAGGAATGACCTGTGAGTGAAGTCTGATATAAAATCACATAGATTATAATATTATTTGCAAAGAGTCAATATAAATAATGTCTTTTGTATTGATATTGAAACTGTATTGAAAAGCAATCAGTTTCAATCATTAACGTAGCTTCAGTGAAGTGTTGTGGTTTTTGTGAAAATTCTATATGGAAGATAGAAATATCTACAAGGAACTTTGTGCAGTCAGAGTTGCAGTCAGAGTTTAGCAGAGCTTGGGCTAGTACCGTTACTAGTAGAACTAAACATCAACGAAGTGAATTCAGGTATCCAAATCAACTGAGAAAGGTCAGTAAACTTTAATTACTAGATTTCGAAGATACGTTTTTGAACAAGCTTAGTGAAAGACAAAATTATATCAAATTAATTTTATTTTTTTTTATTAATAGATAAACCAGATCAACATACAAGAATGTTGTACATGGCTGTGTTAAGGTATATTTTATTATTTGTAATGGTGTTCTGAGTGGCTTCGGAGGTATATGGCTCCTCGGGAGTACATACTGTGATGATTCAGCTTACTTTTTAAAGGTGAATGTTATTGGATGGTTATTGGTTGACGTTTTCCGAATATAAATCTTGAGGTAGTTTCCTCTTCAGTCTTGTGCGGACATTTTTGTGACCTAATTGTTGGAGAATGGCATTATCTGTGGTGTCAAGTTTAGAAAGAAAATTTCTAGTTAGATTGCTAATACACTGTTCTATTTGAATTAATCCTAATTCGTAGTGGATTTGTTGATTCCTCATATACAAGGGTGCGTTAATCATAATTCGAAGTAGTTTATTTTGATACGTCTGGATTTTGTTGGTGTTGGTTTTTGAGGTCGTGCACCATACTGGGCAAGCATATGTGAGAATTGGTCTCAAGAGTGCTTTGTATAGAAGTACACCACATTGCTGTTGTAATGGCGTTTTCCGATTTAGAATGGGATACAACTGTCTTAGTCGAGAGTAGGCGATATTCAATTTATTGTTGATGTGAAAACTCCATGTCAGACGTGTGTCTAGATAAACGCCTAGGTACTTAATGGATTTGTTATGTTTATTCCATGGGATGTTCATTCCATCTAGTTGTATACTAGTGTGATTCTTGATGCGTTTCAGGGTGAAGATTTTTGCAGTACATTTCGTGGGATTCAGAGATATGCACCATTTTGTGAAACATTTACTGAGTACATTGGTAGCTATTTGCAGTTGATTTATCGCTACTTCTAGATTAGCATGTTGAGTTATAATTACAGTGTTGTCGGCAAAAAGGGCTAATTTACAGGAAACTTCTAGAAACGAGATGATTATTGATTTGATGTAATGAGGAAGATCTAAGTGTAATAGCTTATACACGAGACCTTCAATCCATACCTTATCGAAGGCCTGGGTGACGTCTAGAAAAACTGCGGCTGTATACTGTTTATTTTCATAACCCTTTTCAATAATCTCTGTCACTCGCAGTAGTTGCTGTACTGTGGAGAGCTCTTTTCTGAATCCAAATTGGAATTCCGGTATTATTTTATTGTATTCCAGTGAGAAATTCAATCTTTGATTTATTACTTTTTTTAAAAGTTTGGATAGTACAGATAATAGACTAATGGGGCGATAACTACTGCAGTCATGTTTAGTTTTTCCTGGTTTATGAAACAAGATCATGTGGGCATGTTTCCATGGTTTGGGAAAATAACCTAGTAGCAGGCAGGAGTTAAAGATTGTAGTCAAGAAGACTATTGTCTTTACGGTAAGATTTTTCAGGATCACATTGTTAATTAAGTCATATCCAGGAGACTTTTTGCAAGCTAGTGTTTGGATATAAGTTTTTATTTCACTTGGTGTAGCGGGCTCATTGAAGTCGTCTATGATTGGCAAATGGGTTTCGTTGTAGATTGTGACCGTATGTGAAAAATTTCGGTTCGAATTGGAAATTACTGGAGTAAATGTCTGCTTTAGGTGGGTTGCGAACAATTTTGCTTTATCTTCATCGTTACTATGAGAAATACCATGTGAAGTGAGTGTTGATATTATTTCTTGCTGCCGTGTTGTGCGCTTGGTGGCTTTCCATAGTTCTTGATCATTCGATTTTAGGCTTCCGATATATTTCTTATATCTTGCGATTCTATGATTGTCGATTTCCCGCCTAATTTGGTGACCGATGTTGTTGACTTGGTTTTTGGTTCGAGGGTCTCTGGTTCTTTGCCACTCACGTCGTAATCTGCTTTTCTGTTTAATTAGCTCTAGGATATGTTGCGGAGGAACATCGGGGTTGGGCTTTCTTGCGTTAATGTAAGGTCTAGTTGATACATGGACTGCGTCTGTAGTGTAGTTTGTAAATTTCTCGATATTGTCGTCAATATCTTGATGGGTTTTAATGTTTGATGGTATAATTATCAGATTATCAAGTTCTCCTTGAAACGTCTGCCAGTTAACACGTCCATTGATTAGTCTGGGCAATGAAGGTATGTTTAGGGAAGTGGTGGTAAAGGATATAAGCACAGGTAGGTGGTCTGAGTCGAGTTCCGGTATGACCTTTTGTTGGATTGGATTTCTAAAATTTTTAATTACTAGTATATCTAGGATATCTGGTTTGTGGTCTGTTCTGTAAGGATAGTAGGTATATTCGGTAGGAGCCTCAATTTGTAACTGGTGTCTCATTGCATATTCATTTAATTTATTGCCATTGGGGTTGCTTTCGTGACATCCCCATATACTGTTTTTGCTATTTAGGTCGCCAATGAGCAAAGTAGATAAGTTTGTATTAAATATATTGGTAATGTCTTCTTCTCTGAGAGTTAGTTTTGGTTGTCTATAGCCAGTTACTATTCTAATTGGATGAGAGTTATGAGGAGTTATCGTTATTGAGATTGTTTCTAGACTTCTTGTTTGTATTACAATAGGTGTACTACTTGACAGTTGCTTTTTGGTAAGGACAGCTACTCCACCCCATGCTGTTTTGGATGGTCGGTCCTTTAAGGAAATGTTTCATCTTCGGAAAGATGTGTTGCAGTTATACAGGCGATGTCGACGTTGTATCTGGCGAGGAAAGAAACAAAAAGGGATCTTTGGGATTTTATCCCATTGGAGTTCCAGTTTAGGATTGTTATATTGTGAAGAGGTTTTTGTGGATTAGCCATTGATAATACTAGGAAGGATGTGCTGTATCAGGAAAGATTTGATTTTCGGTAAATGAGGGATAACTAGTTGTTGGACTATCTGAATGATGATGTCAACTACAGCGGAGGAAGAGCTGTTTGGAGTAGTGTTAGTGTGTTGAGGTATAGCTTCAGTATTTGTGTTATTGAGTGGATTTGTAGAGGTTGTTTTTGATGGCGATTGTCTTGACGAAATAGTGTATGTGGTGTTCTCCATGCGTTTCTGATTGGAATTCGCGCTTGTAGAAGTTGTTTGTGGTGTGGGCACCCTCTATAGCTGGCATGGTGAGCTCCGCCACAGTTGACGCAGTAAGGAGTTTCATCGGGTTGCTTACTACAAGCATTTGGTGCGTGATCTCCTTTGCATTTAACGCATCGTGGTTTTACGGAACAATAGTTCTTCGTATGTTCAAATCGTTGGCATTTGTGGCATTGCGGAATAGTAGATGGCTTTTTCCTTACTTCTACTGTTACAATAGAGTGTTTTCAATGTATAAATGTCGTTAGCTGTTTCGCTTGCCGTTAGAATACCTACACAGACTGGGATTGGATGTTTATCTTTGTTTAGGAGTCGGGTAACAGATTTTATTGGTAGTTGTTTTTCTAAGAGTTCTGTCTTTATGTCGTCGTCAGTAATTGAGATAGGGGCATTTTTAATTACTACTGATAGCGCTTTTTTGTTTGGGTCTTGGAACTTGTGAAGTTCAACATTATTTTCCACATAAAATTTTGTTAGTTTACGGTAGTCATCATGAGTAGAGAAGTTTATTTTTAAATATTTATGGCTATATACGGTTGTAAATTGTCTATTTTTTTCGGTTACTTTTTTGATATCAGCTACAATTTCTTTGTGATTATTTAAATTATGAAAAAATTTTGGAGGTATTTTGTATTTTACCTGAGTTGATGGGTTGGGTTGACTGCTGTTGTCGGTCGTTGATAGGTTATCACCGGCGTGCTCGGTTTGGGATGATAAGGGATAATAGGGATTCTTTCTTATTAGATGGTCGCTATTCCATGTGTAGCGCTTGATAACTTCATTAACGGGTGGAGAAAGTTGGTCGCTTCCTCTTTTGTTGCCTAATGTTGCCATATTGTTGATAGTTTTGGGGTTGTTTTAATATTTTCCCCCTAAGGGGAAAACTGGTCTAATATTTGGTCGTTCTTTTTGCGATTAATTTTGGTTATTATACTAATAACAATGAGAAAAACCGATGCCGCGTAAACGCGGAGCGGATAGGTGCATGTTTGGATTATCGAGATAACGCTTTCGTGGCAGACGTCCGCACTGATTGAGAGCTAGCACTCCAAATTAATTTAAGAAATATTGTATTTAGAAAATAAGTGTATGCTTACTTTTTCTAAATTAATAAGTGATTCGAGTAGTCGGCGGTTTTAGGCTATTACAATTTGAAATTACATATTTTCGGTTTAATTTATATTTAGCCGGAATGTAAAGTTACAAAATATGATCAAGCTATTAAACTTCTGATTTTGACTGTTAATTATTTTATACTTGTCAACTAAACTTCATATCAAAACTCAGTTTCAAATTGGTTTCATAAGAACGTAAAGATACCTGAATACGTCGTTATAATATTATAAGTAAATATAAAAATAACTCATTGAAGTACAGGTTAATAATATTATAATAAATCATCCCCATCATCATAGCTTAGAGAAAGGAATCTTAAGGGCCGGTTGCAGAAAGCAATGTTAAGTCTCGTGTTAGCTAACATCGCGTCAAAGTGAACAAAATCGCATCAAATCTCAAATCTTTATGGTAACTAATACATTAGTAAACAAAATTTGATGCGATTTTGTTCACTTTGACGCGATGTTAGCTAACACCAGACTTTTAACATTGCTTTCTGCAACCGGCCCTTTAATGTATCTGATTGAGCGAGTTTGAGGTAATAGAAAGTAACATTATTATAATTACCACGGCCTGCTGAATTGTGTGACAAATGTCACTTTCGTGACGTTTGTCAAACAATTCAGCAGGTCCTGATAATTACAATGTGACAAAAAATAAATGTAATTCAAGTCAAGTTTGACATTGACGTTTACTTTATAGATGCAGGTAAGTTAGTGTAACTGCAACATATTTATATTAATATACAAAGAGGAATATATTACATTTTGTCTTCCACCAACGTGGGACAAAGAGCACTATTACAGCTCTTAGGCTATTAAATCTGCAGTCAGTAAAATATTCAGGTGTGTATACTGACTCTTTTTAAGTGTTTCATGTGAAGTACAGACGACAGCTTTATTTCAATGTAAGAAACAGAAAAGCAAACGCAATTGCGACCTGACTTTAAGGCAGACACTCTAAAGAACGAGAAAGAAGGAATGGGATAGTTCAGTAAAGGCTAATTTGTAACTACCAACTTTTTGTATTAGTTGGAATTGTCGAAGGATTGAAAAGCTTCTGACTAGGTCTCTACGAAGATTAAATCAATATCGATTGCATAGAATTTACAGGTTGTTCTAGAAATGCAGCACCACTCAAAATAGTAAAACAAGGATAACAACCCTTACATCCGTAAGGCTATGCGAAGTCCTGCTGCTGCATGAAGCAGGTGCTTGAGCAATCACGGCAGTCGCATGATAATTTTCTAGGAAAGTACCCAACTTTAAAATTGAGTTTATAGTTGAAGAATATGAGCGCAAATTGCATTCTGCTCACGTTTGTGTGTATAACCGAGTTTTCTTAGACTGAATTACCTGCTATACGACACGTAGCTGTGCACAAGGTTTAGAAGCTTAGCAGAAAGGTAGCTAGCTAATATGTTAGTCGATTTAAACTTGTTGAATGTGCGGATTTCCCGACAGGGCGAGATTTGTACGTGGCTTAAATTGGGATTATGTAGAAATAATTAAATGTTTGCTCAGTTTTTAAATTGCGACAAAAGGGCGTTTTGGAACTGACCGAAATACAATTTCATACTCATATTCTTATCAGGCGTTCGCATGGAACTTATTACTCCCTTTTATAGGTTATAACAAACCTATAAACACGTATTTGCTCTGATTTAACGATTACCGCCCCAATAAAGTGTAATATATTCAGAATAACAATTTTATTGCTGGTATGGCGACTTATTCAGTTATTAGTTTGGTTTATAGCCCATATTTGACCCCATGTTTGAACACTTGGAATATGAAAGATGTGAATCTATGGAGTCATAAAGGTTATAGCAGTATCAAGCAAGAAAGTATAGAAAATTCGAGACAAAATCTTTATTAACTTTGTCTCATAATCAACATCGTTATGCTTTAATTTGTTATGACTGTCTATGCAGATAAACGTCTCAGTACAACAATTGAGGCTGGCTGGTTCTATGGGTTTATAAGTAATCAATATGCAGAACTTATTAGAACAATACTAAAATCTTCTCTAGAATAAGAGCTAACTCTGAGATACCAACCCATAATTTCTGAAGCTTTCTCGGATATTACCATTATATAACGAATGATTTCCGGACACGAACCGTGTCATTGTTAAGATGGAAAAACTTAAACGTTTCCCTTTATTTCCATAGGGGGATCCTACTGAAGCCCATTAACATAATGACAGTGCCTGTCAAAGCTTCCAAAAACAGATTAAGAATCCCTATGGGGAGGACATCCCTTATAAAGCCTTTACGTTTTTCAAATGTTGACATAAGTCATCTAAACTGTGCATTCTAAGCTTGTTTTTCCGCAGTCGTGACCACAAGTTAATAAACTCTTTTCTTAAAATTGAAGATCACATTTCAACCCCCTCTCTCAAAAAATCTGTGGTCGCGTTGGTGTTGCTCTAGTTCGTGGACGGATTGTTCAGACAAGGTATTAATGCCGGTTTTGAACAATCGTCAGACTTTCACTTAGAATCCAACACCCTTAGCTATCTCAACTGGTCTGTATTAGATTTCACAACATGCAGAGAGCCTAAAAAATTAACATTGGAGATGGACTGAGTTCACTACTAAAGTTAAGGGTTTTACTCCAAGATTTTTCTTACTCGTCATTTTCTCGCGACCCCAAGTAAATGGGAACTTACTCCTTTCTTACCCTTGATATGCAACGCACTTTAAAGCCAGTCCTATGGTCTCCTCTTAATTCACAAACAATACATTTCTTTCAGAACCATCATGAGTACCACAGACTCACCAACTTACTCATTAGCGAAATACCTAACCTATATCTTTAGGAAGTTCCTCGTCGTATGTTCCTAATTCATCACATTTTGTCGAACTTATATCTGCTCTAAGGCTAACTGTCCTTATGTGGAATGATGCACCTCTTTACTTATATCCTATTTCAACGACAGTTTTTTAAACAAATCTCTGGCGCTAGTATGGATTCACCTCTTTCATATGTCGTTGGTAATATCTTTATGGAAGCTTTCAAAGCTGTGGTTCTGGAATGTTAAGAATTGAAGCCCAAGATTTGGTTTCAACTCTTTGAGAATACTTTACATGATAAAGACACTTTATCTTCTTAAACCATCTCAATGGTTAACTTTTAGACATTAACTTTGCCATAGTTTTTCGACAACCCACTGACAAAAATTGACATTCTGAGTATACCAGAACCACTCCCTACATGACGATTCCTGTCATTATCTAACACAGAAACTTTCAGTCAGTGATTCGATTGTGGGCTGTGATGTTCCCATATTGCAACCTGATGACATCCACGCTGAATTGATTCATATTCGGAAAGCTTTTAGAAACATCGATTACCGTGTTAGGAATATACAGTCCGCCAAACCTTCGCGAACCGCTCCTGCCACAGCAATAACCTTTCTTTCCTATATCCAACAAGTCACCGATCACATAGGAAAGTTTCTTCGAAAACAAGGCAACACACTAATTAGTGTTCAAACCTTCGAACAAGATCTTACATATTCTAACCAAAGGAGCACCACATCATCACAAGCCTGCCCATGCAATGCTGTATACATTGGTGAAACAAAACTTTCAGTAAAATCCCGTACTTCTGAATACCAGCTTTGTCTCAGGTTGGGTCTTGTGTCATCATCAGTCATCGCAGAACACCAACACGATACCGGTATTAAGATTCTGTTTGATAAACTTCTATTAGCTGCAAATCGTTATTCTCCTTTAGTAACAAGATTTTTGCAGACATTGAAATTTATAAACAGCTCAATAATCTCAATCCAGACCAAGGTTATCCCTTTCTTTTCATATGGAAATCGCTCATTACTAATCCCCGGCTTGCACGACACTTGTCAATAGTTTTCTCCGTTTTCTTTCCGATCGGTAGAAGAGTTTTTCCTCTTACATGATTGAGATCTTGAGATACCGTGCTCTTTTGTTTCATTTCTGAAAAACCCTCATAAAGGTGGACGAACTGTTGACTTCTTCTACCTCAACAATGATATGGTTCAGCAAGAATATTTCCTGATAATCTTTCGCTCCGTATTTATAAATACGGGTACACTATCTTCCAACCGATTTCTACATTTTGGTTTGCTCTGGCACATTATGGAGTATTTAAGTACAATCATCATTACTCTGGTTTTGGGTATGCACATACCTTTCATGGAATCTGATTTATGCCCAATTTAATAATAACAATTGTTTTTATTCAGTCGTTTTATGTCACTTCTACTACGTATATACTGTTTTGTAGAAGTTGCAATTATTATTCATTATAGGATTATTTAAAAAAATTCACGTACAATAGATAAATGTACTGCATTCCTAAATAGAGAATGCTTTCGAAAAGTGGCACATCTCTGTATATGAATGCATAGTTTCTGAACTTGCTTATCAAACACCTACTCAATAATAAGCGTATTACTATGGTTATTGCAAGAAATTTCATCATTAGTCACTCTCGGCGCCTCGTGATACGGCTGTCACGGAAATAGTTGGTCCCGGCGGTCATAACAACATCATGACTGTCGTTAGTGGGGTTGGAAGTCTCCATAAATGCACAGCGACGCCTATAATTGGCCTAACGGCTGTTGGCTGAGTGCGAAATAAATAAATAAAATAAATAAATAAATACATAAAAAGTGAGGAAAAAATAGAAGTCACAGGGAAATAATTATTGTAAGTTCGTTACCATAACAACTAATCTAAGGCTGGTTTATGATTTTATGCTGTAATATTTACTTTTGTGTTCTTTGAGTTATTTGAAAATATTCTATTATTTTATATGTATCCGTACAATTATGGGCTTTCAGCTAAATCAACAACTGAAATATAATACGTTCTAAATTTAGCACATAACAGAATCATCCCCGAATGTATTCCAAGGGGCCGAGGGTTGTTTTTAAAATTCACGGCGTTTTGAACAGGCAGTCGGTGGGCGGGGTTGAATTGTGGAAATTGTGCGGATTATGAGAAAGAAATGAAATAGTGGGATCTGTAGTAGATGTTATTGCTTGAGTGGTTTTGCAATGGAGGCTGCATGTAGTTATTGTACAGCCGAGTTGAACACTGGTTTATTATTGGTGTTGCTGTGACAGCTTTATTAATTGGGTGGTTGTTCATTGTTATGGTTGACTTGGAGCCTGACCACCCACTGACGTGATAGCGGTATCGTAGCTGAATCCGTAGCCATTCTGCGAGATGGTCTCCGATTCTTGACCTGTTAAGCACCTACAAAAAGCGCTTTTGGATGGTTAGAAAAGCCCGTTTCCCACAAATGCCTTGTGATCTGGGTCTTCTGCCGCTAGAAGCGGCCTTTGCAAATGGTGATCGCATTAACTTCGGTTAAACTCATTGATTTAGTTAGCACTCGGCTAATGGATACTAGCTGCCGTAAGCATCTGTGTTGTAGGATTATTACAGACACATCAGCAGAGGTGCACCGAAGAATATTCCTGAACGACGTATTTTTTTTTTTTTTTTATTTGTTTATTGGAGGAAACACAGATACAGACATTTTTTAACAGAAAATTTTTATATGGCAATAGAACTTGCCTGCATCCTAAACCATTCCTCACTAATATAAAAATACTAAATTAACTTAATCTAAGTTCACAACATAGTTGTTAGATTTAAAGGCAATGTAAATCAAAAATGTTTCATGAAATAGGTGTGCATGTAATAGTTAGCCTAACTTTATGTTTGAATGTATGCTGAGAGTGAAAAAATATGTCCAGGACATTCATCTTCTCGTTATACAAATGGCACATTCTTCTAATGGGATCTCTAATGCCAGCATTCGTTCGTGGCCGACTAAGATGGAACAAGCTCATGAGTCGAGTATTTCGTGAGGGCACTCTCAGTTCTATCAGTTGCAGTAAACATGGTGAATCAATGAGGTTATTACATATCTTATAGAGAGTCATTAGATCAAGCTGCAGACGTCGATCAGAAAGAGTAGGTAATTTGTAGTCAACTAACATTTGAGCATAAGAACGTTTGGTATCACTCATCCTGTGGCTTAGCCGACGTAAAAACTTTTTCTGGATACTTTCAATACTTGCACTATGTACCTCATATAGAGGATTCCATACAGTGGTGCAATACTCTAATTGGGAACGTACCAGCGTGAA
The DNA here is from genome assembly GCA_940337035.1 of Agriotes lineatus. Taxonomy (NCBI): domain Eukaryota; kingdom Metazoa; phylum Arthropoda; class Insecta; order Coleoptera; family Elateridae; genus Agriotes; species Agriotes lineatus. The sequence goes on along the minus strand of OW679200.1, from coordinate 126,520,325 downwards.
ATAAAGAAATAAAAACGAGTGAGGTTTTCGAAATGGTCGACTGGTTCGAAATACGAATCCTAGCATGGAGTATGCTTTGTTGACAATATTTTCGATATGCCGGTCAAAGTGAAGCTTCGAGTCAAAGAGAATACCTAAGTCTCTTATGCTGTCTACACGCTCGAGGTAATAGTGACCAACTTGGTAATTATGGTCAATAGTTTTAATGTTTTTAGTGAAAGTAATTTGTTTGCATTTACTGTAACTAAGGAAGATTTTATTTTGGGTACAGAATGTATAAAACCTCTCCAAATCACGCTGGATTTGTAGACAGTCGTTGAGACACCGAACAGTAGCAAAGAATTTTATGTCATCAGCATATAAAAGGAAAGAACAGTGTTCGAAGCATTTGACTACGTCATTGATAAATAATGTAAACAGGAGTGGGCCGAGAATGGAGCCTTGGGGCACACCTGATGTTACCGCTTCCCAGTTCGAAATGCGTCCACAAACGGACACAGCTTGTTGTCTATTTTTTAAATACGAAACAAACCATCTCAGTAAGTTACCTCGAATTCCATTAAAAATAATCTTTTTTATTAAAATGAGGTGATCGACTTTGTCAAAGGCCTTTTTGAAATCACAGTAAATTGCGTCTACTTGATAGCCACAGTCCATGTTGTGAAAAAGGAAGTTTGAATAAATGAGCAAGTTACTAGTGGAAGATTTACCTTTAACAAAGCCGTGCTGCTGTTCAATAATTTGCGATGATAAAGCAGGATATATACAGTCATGAACCAGCCTCTCCAGAAGTTTAGGTAGGCTAGATAAAATAGAAATTGGCCTGTAGTTTTCAACTTTATGACGGGAGTCGCCTTTGTGCACTGGGATAATGTATGCCAATTTCCACGTATCAGGAAAGGTGCCTTCCTCTAAACATCTATTAAAAATTAAAGTGACTGGAATGTACAGGGAGGAAGCAGTCTGTCTAAGAAAGTAAGGGGGGATTCGGTCTGGTCCTGCGCCTTTCTTGGTATCTAGTGACTTTAATCCTTTTAGGACTTCTAGTTCATCTAAAACAATTTGATGAATGGATGCTAAGCCAGAATCTTGTGCTCCCTGTGCCAGCTCATCGAGATTGAAAGAGTCGTCTATAGAGGATTGTTCAAATGTGGATTTAAAAAAGGTGGAAAACATGTTACATATGTCTTGTGCATCATTGGATTTACGCTCTGCGAACGACATAACACTGGGATATCCATCAGAAGATTTCAGTGATGACACGTAAGACCAAAAGCTTTTAATGTTTGATTGCATAGATGTTTCTACAGTGTCGAAGAATGACTTGTGACATTTTCGTGCTAATTTTTTAAATTGGGAGCGTAAAAATGAATATTCCCTATAGTCCGAAAGATTCTTGTAGATCTTCCATTTTAACCACCTCTTGCTTTTCTTCCTAGATAACTTAATCAATTCGGGAGTATACCACACAGGGAATTTTTCGTTTCTGCAGGACTGCAATGGCACATGTCTGTCAACTATATCGTAGATGTGAGCATAAAAATTACACAGTGCTTCCTCCGTTGAGAGGTTGTTAAATTCGCTTTCCCAGTCTATGCAATTAATTTCGAGATTGATAGCATTGTAGTCACCCTTTCTGAAGTTTGGTTTCCGGGGTGCTTTATTTTTTAATTTGGTTGGAGGCGCAATTGAGAGATCCAGCACTAAAGCAGGGTGGTGTCTGTCCTCAGGAAGAAGAGGGTCACTACTGCGCACAACACTAACTTCGCGATTGCAGAAAACGAGATCGAGATATTTGCCATTTTGGTTTTGTATACAGCTATACTGATGTAAATTTATATACGACATAGTTTGCAATAAAGCACTAGAGCAACCTGCATTCGAAGATGAACTAATGTTAGCGATGCCCTGAATGCATCCACAAGGGAAGGTCCAAGAGATATTGGGTAAGTTAAAATCACCTAATAAACATATAATGCTAGCATCTTTAGTTAAGACTTGCTCGAGATTCTTTAAAAATATTTCGTAAGTACCTATCTGTGAACCAGGGGGTATGTAAGCAGCACATATAACAACGTTTAGAGAACTCGTAGGTATACTGATGAATATTTCCTCAACCTGTGCATTCTCCCAGCCGCTTTGGCGAGTCGCTAATAGTTCTTTGCGTACTGCTACCAGAACTCCACCTCCATCCATTTTACAAGTAAGCACACGGTCTCTATCTCGTCTGAATACCGTATATCGTGCATCTATGAATTCTGCCTCATTCACACTTGCTACAAGCCAGGTTTCAACGAGAACAATCACATCATAATTATTTGCTAATATGTTCATAAGAAGTTCCTGAGTTTTAGTCCTAAAACCACCGCAGTTTTGATAGTAAACGGATAAGGATGATAAAGTCATTTTGAAAATAAAAATAAGAGTATTGATGGAAAAGTATGTTTAGCTACCAACAGGTTATTGCGAGTGCAGCATGCAATGATAAGGAAAAACAATATAATTTTGGAGTTGTTCCATCTTAGCAGGAGCGATGCCGTTGTTAGTTTCGTATAGGGTTTGCACATTACATAGTAGATCACATTTATGCGATTGAGATACAAGATTGAATCAACACGAGAACCTACAAGCATTACAGTACATGACAAAATACAGCGCAATGTGTGTAGCTTGAAGTTACATGGCGTTAAATTTAATAGCAGAAATACAATATCTAAGCAGCAAAATGTAACGGGATAGTTAATTACACATGATGTAATATAGTGAACATCCATTGGCGCATGCAATGACAGAAAAAGTGAGATCAGGTTATTATCTTCAAAACATGACACGAGGTATAACACTTGTACAACTATAATTATAATTAGGTTAACATGATTATAGTAAATGACCCATAATAATATTGTAATACAAACAGCAAAAATTCGCAGGCATACAATAGCGTAAGCAGTTGTTCTTATGCGATAACGGCACAAAACGAAGTGCTTATAAATGATGGTGTTACGAGCATGATCATTAACGTTTAGTGATAGGTGCCATAATATGCAAGACATTTTTATAGTTATAGCAAACAATAGCATGGTTATAGTATGGATGAGTTTGGTCAGGCGAGCAGGCTGTGGAAGTCACAGTCTGCTTAGGTCGCTTTCTCGGCGGATAACTACCACACGTGAGTGATCATCCCTCTTTGCCAAAATACTTGCGTTACGCACCCATACATACTTATAATTTTTGGCGCGGGCATCGGCGCGGGTTTTTGAGAAAAGTATTTTGTTTTTCAGGGTGAGATGCTCATTCACATAGAACTTAGTCGGGGGCGTGCCGAGGCGTAGTTGCTCAGTGGTGAGTCCACGACGGGCCCGTGCGGCGGCGATGACATCGTCGCGTAGACGCTTCGTAGCAAATTGCACAATGATGTTACGCGGCCGGTCAGAAGGGGTTGCGGCGCCGCGAGCGACGCGGTGCACTGCCATAACACAGCTACTTGGAAGAGGCACGTTGATCAGGTTACCAATATTTTCTACGATAGCGAATAGGTTTTCACTTTTTTGTTCCGGAATGTTTTGAATATCGATGTTACACTGCCTTGCGCGCTGCTCCATATCATCGTGGTTGTCCCTCAGAATTTGAACTTCTTGGCGTAGACTGACATTTTCTTCTCTTAAGGTGTTGACAGAGTGCACCAGTTCGGCCACTTGTGTCTTCCAGTCGCCGGTGGTTTCGTTGAGAGCATCCAGTTTACTTTGGACGGCGTCGATAGCCTGTTTATGTTCTACTCGCATAGCCTCCAGTTTTGATTCAAAGTAGCTAATGAGAGCGTTTGTATCGATGTTGGTCATTGATGCCTGTGGCGATGGAGAGTTCAACGGAGACTCCGACGGCACAGTTTCGAGCAACAGGGAAGGAGGCATGTTCGGGGTTTTTTTCGCAGCTGTTTTGGACTTGCATTCACTACAGCGCCATTTAACCTAAAGAGATGCTATGAGGGAACACAGAGGTGGGCCACAAAACCCCTTGTAATTATAGTAAGGAGCACATTACTGCTAAAAGCTGAATATTTGTTGTTTTGCTTGCATGACTGATTGTGGAATTTGTACGGGTATATGTTCGCGGTTGAGCGTGTGTGACCACTTGCTACATGAAACGACTAGCCGTTCGCCTTGATCTACCAGTATCATGGTTCTGATTTACAACCCCCAGACCGCAGGGGCGTTATGGAATTTCTGGTGAGTCGCCAGTTCTTGTAAATTTATGCATGAGCACCGATCTGAATCCAGGAAAAAATGAATTCGCTTGGGGCACCGAAGAAATGTGCCTACACTAAATAGTTATTTAAGCATCAAGGGAAGTAAGTAGCTTTTACCAGTCGAGAACGAGTTTGCCAGCCCGAGCGAGCGAGGGCTGGCAAAGTTCGAGACTGGTTATAGATAGTTACTTCCCGAGCATGCTTATAACATTTTTCTCCATGCCCAACAAAAATTTGAATAAAATATCCTATTCAATTTACCACCATCTTTAGGCCCATTACGTTGGGCCATTCTGTTCTGTTACACAACCCGCACCTGCCTTCCCCTGCCGCCGCCTGACCAAAGAAGGGGGCCCTCGGGGTTTCGCCCCTCTCTAAGCTCTTCCCTAGGGCTCCGCCCCTCTCGAAGGGGTCCCTCGGTGCTCCTATCCTCTCCAAGGGGGCCCTGGGAGCTCCGCCTTTCTACAAGGGGGCCATCGGAACTCCGTCCCTCTCCAAGGGGGCCATCGGGACTCCGCCCCTCTCCGAGAAGGCCTCGGGGCTCCACCCCTCTCCAAGGGGACCCTTAGGGCACCGCCCTTTTTCCAGGGGGCCTTCTGGGCTCCGTTTCTCCCCAAAGGGGCCCTTCGTCGATGCTCCGCCCCTTTCCAAGGGGGCCCTCAGGGCATCGCCCCTCTCCAAGGGGGCCCCCGGGGCTTGGCCCATCTCCAAGGGGGCCCTTGGGGCTCCGCCCCTCTCTTAACAAGTTTTTAAATTTCAAATAGATTAGGATCAGTTAAGTTCAAACCCGTTCAGAACACTTATAGAACTAAAATTACTGCAATAAGACGCAATTCACTTACTTCCCTTGGGGAGTAGGTACTTACTTCCCTAATGTCATGACAACCAGTAAACAAACAGTAAAATCAGCTTACCTGCAATGGATATGTCAAAGTAAGTGTAACTTACTAGATGGGCATGGAGAAAAATTTTATTAATAACATATCAAAGATCATGCCGGCGTAAAAGACAGAAAAAAATTAAAATAATTGAAAGAGAGATGTTGGACGACATTTGGTATTGGACTCGTATGGAATGCATTTAGCCACTCAAGAAAATTAACCATTTCACTGTACGGGCGGCGTGGTTAAATATCTTTTTTTCTTGACTGCTATGCTATATTCCACACAATAGATAACTATTAATTAGAAATTTCAAAATTGGGTTTCGTGTGCGTATACATTTCAGAAGTGAAACCAACTGACCGTTCAATTAAAAACCGCAGGTCCTAAAATATATAAAATTGCAATACTATCAGTAAGAAATACAGCAGGCACGCCACGAAATGGTATTTATTGCAGCCATTTAAACGAAACGGGCTGCCTACTTTTAATTAAAAAATTGCCTACAGTTATGAATTCCTACGCAGCAAAGAAGCCGTTCCCATTATTCAATTCAATGTTCGATATTATATGGCTACCCATGCAAACAAGCGTTTTGAGCTGAATGTGCCGCCATAATTTCGTTTTAACGACCAAACGCAAATTAGTTATTAACATCGTAATCTGGACAATAAAATGCATGAAATAATTTAATTTGTTATGCAGAGCTAACTCGTTTGAACTAACCAGTTGCCGTTCATTTCAATGGATTTTTGCGGTTTGAGCTAGAGTTGAGTTGATTCATTTACACTAATATTTCGGCAGTAATCATCGAGTACATTAAATGACTTGGTTACGGAGATGTATTGATATATTCTTAGCCGAAGTATTTTTGCTGGAGCAAACAAACAATAGAGTTAGTATATTTTCATTAGGCCTATATATTATTTATATACATGTATGATTCGGCAATGATGCGGGAATGGAAGCTATCTGTAAAACTATGAGTTTCACAAAAATTGCACATAGAGACAATCAAAATTTGAACATATAAATAGTTTTAATAAATATAGTCGTCACTTAATGTAATACACTTATTACAATCATAGTGCAACGCATTTAAACCTTAAAAAAGGCTTCCTTTTGAATTGAGAAGCAGTGTTAACCAACCCTTCACAGCTTCTATTACCTCTTTATTAGACAATTTTCGTCATTTCAAAACTGTTTTTCATTTGAGGGAAGAGGTAACAGTCTGAAGTAGGTGTGGGCGATATTAAAATTTATAAACCGTTCAATAGTTATTTTTCCGATAGAAGACCCTGTTAGGGTGATGAATTTCGCCCTATAATTATGCTGTCAGTCATTAACAAAAGTTAGGTTATGCCTATTTTATACAAAATGATAATTTTATGTTAATGTACAAAACGTGGTTGCCAGATTTGGTTTTGGATTTTGTGCCACTTTTATTCTTGGTTAAGATAAATTTCATGAAAGACAACTTGCTGATACTGAATACGTTTCATACTTTATTGAGTAGGCATAATGGTATAATAAAAGTCGTTTTTTTTAATGTAATTATAAATTGTATAAAACATATTTAAATATGACAATTTATATAGTTTTTTCAGTACATATAGTTAAAAAATAACTTATTTATAATTATATAATAAATGCATTGTAATACGAGGTTGCTGGCGGTGGTAAAATCTTTAGAAACTAACGCTTCCACATTTAAATAAATGCAAATGTAAGAAATACGAGACTTTGAATGAGATTCCTTGTTGGGGTGGATTTTCATACGAGAAATGTCTTGAGCTTGGTTTATCCTGGGGCCGGATCAGCTTTGGAAGTTACGTGGTGTAGATTCTCAGAAGATAGCCACTCATTTTCCATTTCATAAACAAGAATTTTCATGCCAAAAACCCCCTATTCCGCTTCCATTGGTAGTATCTGAATCATTATCAATACCTGATTTCTGCAATGAAATAATCAAAGGGGGAATGTTTTAAAATGAAATATTTCCCATATGTTTCGCCCAGTCTTCCGAAATATTTTTTTCACAATGATCACAATAGCATGTCGGAGGTACTCATGCTATTTCAATAGGATTGTATTGGCAATGGTACGGAGGTAATCTAAGAACCTCATGACCATTCTCTTTCAAAAATTCGCCAGTCATGTACCGTTTGTTATTGTCTTTCCTAAAAGGTTGAATTGAACTCCAAAGATGTTCTTTTTTGTAATTTTTCCCTTAATTTTGACATTGTGTTTAATCAACCAATCCAGCATCTGATCCTTCTTCCAATTAAGTGAGGGTAACTTTTCCAACTGCACAGGATAATACGGTGCATTGTCCAAGATTACCACACATTTACCAGAAATTTTAGTCAGAGCAGGAAGTAATTGATTAACCACCCAATTTTGAAAGATCTTCCCTATCGTTATTAGTTGAAATTAGTAATAGATCACAACCCTTCCAAAGACCCAAATTTAGTTCCCGCATGCAAAGCAGTGAAACGCTTCCCCTCGGGTTGAATTTTAGACGGATTATTTTTAATTTCAGAATCGTGTACCCATTAACGGAAGCTGCGCGTATCCATTTTGATAAATCCAGATTTCGTGTTCATTTTTCAAGTGATAATTCCAAATCTGTTGATGCCAATCTTCCCGAAATTTTTATAGCATGTATCATCACTTTTAGGTCGTGGGCCAAAAGGTTTAATTTCATAATTGTCCCACAAAATAATACACCTAATAGTTTTTTCAGATACAGATAATTTGCGGTTCCATTTTCTATACACTGTTTTTGTTTACATTGGGGTAGAGAATGACCTGTTAAAGCGGGGACAATTAATTACCAATCACCCTGTATACCAAATGATTAATGCGTAAAATATACGGTAAAATTCCTATGGAAAACATATGCCTATTCAGTTATTGTTTTCCAGTTTAAGTTAAAATTCTTTCTCTCAGGCAATTATAAAAAAAATATCGGCAATTTGACATGGTGTTGGGATCTTACTACTGATAAGTTCTTACATATATTGCAGACCAATCCAATTTGATTATTTTTAATCACGTGACTCAGTTTGACAAATCAGACCACACTTGAAGTGAAAACGACCCTAGGGTGATTTCCAATCACTATGGAAACTACCTAATTAAATTTTAGTAGTATCCTATCACAAGTTGGTGGCACTGTAAATCTAAGTCAAATTCGAGGTTAGCAGGTTAGCTTTTCCGTCAGTCTGTGTCAAAACTGACGCAAAAGCTAACCTGATAACCTCAAATTTGACATAGACTTACAGTGCCACCAACATAATATTATCATAACGAAGTGTCAAATTAATTTGTCAGAAAATGGCTAATCTATTTAAGAACTTATCTTTCCGAATTCACCGCGGCCAGTGATAAATCCTTATAATTTTGACAAATAATATCCCTCAAGTGCGTTGCCTTTAAGAAATAACCCTCGGCTTCGCCTCGGGTTATTTCTAGGCAAGCACTTTCGGGTTGTTATTTGTCAAAATTATTGCGGGTGATTATCACTGCCCTTGGTAAATTATAGCTGATAATTTTACTCGTGTAGAATATCCCATAAGCCGCCATATTTTTGTCACATTGATATCGGATAAAGTTATCAGTAACTTTGCAAGTGGATCAACAGTTGTTTATATTTCCGTCATGGCAACAATATTCCAATTACGTATTCGTTAAATTCTCATATGAAACTACTCTAGAGGTTTTGATTTTCTTCGGATTAAAGTTACATTTTTAATGTCAAATTTGATTTCAAATCGGTAAATTGACTCGACACACTGTCAGATAAAAGGAGTCGTCCTGTTGTCTTATCATTTTACGAGTGAAATTTTATTTCGTTGAGTTACGTGAAAATCTAATTGGCGTAAAAAAATAAAAATGTAATCTAATAAAAAAAGCTATTGTGTATTTGCTACAGAAAATTTGGACGATTTATGCCTTTTTGCAAAGAAAATTAGAGTCTTAGTATTGTAGAACAGCATTAGAATTTTCAAGGATGTGGTCTACAAATACAAAAACCAAACCAAAATATATCAAAGTCAAACAAATTACACCCTTGAAATTTTTTTTTCGCAATTCTACTGAAAAACTACTGTGGATTTATTAATATTATATTGAACTTAGAAAGTGAATGTGTGATGGTGATCTTAAGTGAAGTCAGCCAAAATTAAAGATGAGGGAAAGCCGTTCAATATTAGACAACATTAGAAAGAACGCAAGAGAGAAAAGTAATATCCTCCTGATAAGCCTTTAAGGATGGGAACCTCATTATAAAACACCATTAAATGAAGACAGGCACGACTTTAAATGCAAGTATCCAGATATTAACGTAGACATAACAAATTTAAAAGCCTCAAACAGTATAAACATTTAGAAGAACTAATTACGAAACTTATCGACGAAGAGGAAATCCCAGAAGACTGGAACTTTGCATACATTAGCTCGATACATAAGAAGGGTAGCAAAAAGATATGTGGTAACTATCAAGGTATCAGCGTGACACGCTCCATTGGAAGGTTGTATAGCCGAATCTTGACGAAACGAATAGAGAGCAAACTAAAGGACATTGAAGAACAAAGCGGAATTAAAGCCTGCTTAGATAATATATTTGCACTAAAGCAGCTGATTGAGAAAAAGGCAGGAAGAAATTTAAGCAGGCATTTTCTCAAGTAGGCTGGTTGAGGTATTGAGTAATAGCAAAGAGCATTTGGTAATAGTTAACTACATAAAATGTATGTCAGATGCATTTATAATATCTATTTAACATGCATTTTATATAATGACTAGGCATTGTGTATAACACCTATGGCATTACATATAATTCTTAATGAGCTGTAGGAATTTTATGAAATTTATGTTTTAAAGTAATGTTAACACTCATTAGCCAATGGGATTAATGCGGGTGTACGCTAACTCATCATCTTAGTAAATTTTGTAGGTATTTATGGCAGGCGAGCTCATCACCATCATCAGGTAACGACCGGTGAACATTACTGAAGACAGGCCGACCCACGTAAGAAGACATATAACCCACACAAAATCAAAGGCTGTAACTAACCTAAACAAGCTAGAACGACACACAGCCTAGAAATGAGATCCTGCGATGCCGGTTTATTTAACATAACCTCAAATATACATATTTCCTGCAACCGTGCAGTCATTGTATATAATGTCTAGGGATTAATTATAATGGCTGACATCATACAAATTGCCTGTAACAATATCAAGACATATAGTTTGTTTGTGAAAGTTAATCCCCAGGTATGACATTATTTATAGAATGATAAAAATACCTAATTATTAAGAACATACAAAGATGAATTTAAGTATAAAATAGAACAGTATAATTATTCAAAGGTTTATTTTGTAAATTTGCGGATTAGAATTGAAATCTAGTTGAACAATTCAGATTAAGAAACAGAAAGGTTCTAACATATGGATTAAATATTGATTGAATTAAGGTGGAAATAAAAAGTCGAATAATTATTTGATAAAGTCATTCAATATGTCAGGGATGAATAAATTGTACTAGTATGTATGTTTAAACTAAAAAAAATGCATGAAATATAGAATAAGATATTTAAAGAAACTTCTTACATTTCCATGTTTTTCAAATGATATGAACTGTAACAAATATGCTTTCGACGGACTTTCCACTATCATAATTTTTGACGTTGACAATTGTAGAACTATCATATATTTTTTAAAAGTTAGTTTTATTGTACTAAACGACTGTCAAGTGTAATAATTTTTGATGATGCATGAACCTAACCTGAGTTCAGAGTGATTATTCTGCTGGAGCTAGACGATTTAGTAAATCCAATAATTAAGAATTTTATATCAAAGGGCATATATTTCACATAAATTTATCTAAAACAAACATTTGTTATAATCTAAAAATTAATACCATACATGCTTAGTCTTTGGTCTACCCGAGCTGTTTAAATTAAATAAATTAGATAACATGGCCCGTTTAACTTATGCAGTGTGCGTTCATCTTCCCTTGACGTTCAATGTTTTGGCGCTCGAGCTTCTCAGGCATGTAGAAGTACGGATCACCGATCTGACCTTGAGAGCTCATCACATCTGGAGCACGCAAAGCGGTTCCTTACAAGATACGAATTAGCCATCGATGTAACTTGCATTTACGTCTAATTTTAATGTGTGCAATAACGTCTTATTCCTAATGTGTGAATCTGTAAGTATTTACCAGTTTGTAAGCTTTTAATTGAGGCACCTCGTATTTATAACCTAATAATCTTGGTTGTTAACGCGTGTTAACCGGCGCATTCTAACTATGTTAGTATTGTGCTTACATTGTGTTTATATGCTGTGATTATATTTCATGATTATACTGTGATATTTGCATTTTGGCTTTATTTGTTACTGCGACATATACTTGAGTTGAGCTGCTCTTTCAGATTTTTTGTGCTACCTGAGTTTACGTATTCTCGTTTTGAATGCCTGGATATAGGCCGTTATTTGATAAAAATCCGTTGGCGCCCTATTTGAGTATTTAAGGAATTCTAGATGGTCGGCCGGCAACCGTATCCAAGTAGTCACAGTGTGTATTCGTTTTGAGAGATTAGCCAACGGAGACTTTGTATGATAACAATAGCATAATAATATATAAAAACGCTAAATGTGTTGTAAAAGGTGGAAATACATAACAAATCAATTTAAAATTGATAGGCTGAGGTAGGGCTGCTGCCTCTCACTTACCGTATCCAAAATCTACATTCAAGAAGCACTAAAAACGTGGAGCGGAAGATGTTCAAGAATGGCATTGAATTTGACGAGTTACACCTGTATACCTTACTATTCGTTAACGATCAGATGCTTGTAGCTAATGATGCTGTTTCATCTGGCGACAAAACTTATTGAGGAATACTCGGATTGGGACATGAAGATAAACCTGAGCAAGACAGAATACGTACGTGTAGGAGGACAGTCCAAGAATATACTACTTTACACATGCGAAATAAGAACGTGCCAAGAATACAAATACCTAGGAAGTATAATACGTAGCACAGGATGGAATATGCGAATGAACATACAGTACAGGATAACTCAGGGAAAAACATCAATACAAGTACTTAGCACCTTGCTATGGTCGTCTAAACTGATTCTTAGCGTAAATATCACAATATATAAGACCATTGTAGAGCCAATTACGAGCTATGGATCAGAGTGCTGGCCACTTACTAAGACAAACAAGGCCAGAATACAAGTTGTTGAAATAGACTACTTCCGCAAAGCACGCAAAGTGTCCCGACTAGGGCTTATCCCAATTTAAGAAATCCGAGAAGGGAAAAACGTCACAGAGACTATAGTGCAGGGGACTAAACAACTCCAATTGGCATGATATGGTCACGTAATGAGAATGGGAGAGGAAGATAGCTAATAAAAGTAATTATGTTCCGTCCTGAAAGCAGTCGAAAAAGAGGGAGGCTTCAAAGAAAGTGGAAGAAGTAAATAGAATAGGCTATGAGGTTACGAGCACCACCGGACGAAGAGTGGCAAGACAAAGGCAATGGCGATTGAGATGCCGGTGTGGTGTGCTATGGTTAGTTACTATGTAGATTTTTGGTGTTACTATATTAGATTGTTGGTATTTGTTATACTGCCTAGCAACGTCATAATATCGAACCATATTATGCCCGCCATCGTAGGTTTATGGTTTCAAAATAAAATAAAAGTTCTTACCTTCTTTAACGTTCAATTGTCAATCGAAAATGTGTTGATGAATTTATTAAACTTTGTTCGTAATTGAATGATGTCCTCTTACGCAGCAACATCGTACTACCCTTACTTTATTATACTCTAGATTTGTATTAGCTTTCTGTAGACAGAAGATGCAACATTCAGTAGCTTAACATTCCAAACGTAAGCAGCTATATACGTGATTCTTTTTTGGGCAACTTTGTTGAACCGTATGTTTAATCACAATTTATCTAGCAATAAAGTTTAGCAATAGAAAAGTACAATTTGTAGTGAAAGAAGATGCAGTAAAAATACGATAAAAGAAAAGTAGTCATGTTAGCATAGAGTTGAAACATTTAGAAACGCCTAAGCGGAAACAGCAGAAAGTTAGCTCAGAGTCTACAACCACAGAATACGGGATTGATTGTGAAGGAAATATAAGGAAGTGCACAAAAAGTCAAGCCAGCCAAGTTTTACGTACAGTTCAAGCAAAGTTGCGTCTAAAACCAAAGCGTAATCCATAAAGTTCGACGACGCTCTGCAGAACTATAAGTTGGAGCCGTAAAACCTAAAATTCAAATCTTTCTATTCGAACTACTTTTAAGCTTATTACTGGGCAGCATTTGCAAACTGCACTCCGCATATTGTTTGCCACTTGAATGAATAATTTATGGAAAAGTTCGGCGAGGCTTTTCCTGTCGGGTTGCGAGAAGCGCAGCTAGTCGTAATTGGAAAACTGTCTGCACGTTTATGAAATTGTAAAGAGCTGCTTGTTAAGTTGTTTAACAATGGCCGACTTCTAATACGATAGCCAGCGACTTTAATGAAATATATTGTTGATCTTTTCTAAAGCATACTTTGCAGAACGGCTACGCTGCAAGAACCGCTCCAAAAAGTTAATAATAAACTTGCAGCTTCTGGAGCACTTGTACTACTTAAAGTAACGTGGAAGAGAACTCGAAAACTTCTGTATTTAATAAAGTATAGAACTGGTGCGTAGCAGTAACAAACGTCAGAAAGATGTGGGTTTTGAAAGCCATCCTATTTATAATTAAGAAAGAGCAAGAAACAGAATTTCGTTATTTATTTAATGCCGTTTTAATCCTCGATTAGCGTAAATTTTGTTGTAAACCTGTTATCATAAAATGTCTCCGTTGGCTAATCTCTCAAAACCAATACATAACGTGACTACTTGGATACAATTGCCGGCTGACCAGCTCGGAGACGGATGTCCAGTTCTTTAAATACTGAAAAAGGGCGCCAACGGATTTTTTATCAAATAACGGCAAGTGTATCGAGGTATTCAAACGAGAATACGTAAACTCAGGTATCACAATAAATCTGAAAGAGAAGCTCAACTCAAGTATAGGTCGCAGTAAGAAATAAAGCCAGGATGCCAATATCACAGTATAATTTCCAAGAATTTAGGATCACAGTACATATGAATATCACAAATTATAGATCCAAAATCAGAATTGTAGGTGGCAACAATATTACTAGCTACAACTAATTATATTTGACAAATTTAGCAGTAATAAGATGAGGTACCTCAGACAAGAATTAAAATTAATACTCACAGTTTGTAATAAGGAATAGCCTTATTGCACACATTAAATAGCTATTTAAGTAACAAGGAATGTAAGGCCCTATTAACATTTGAGGTAGGCAAGTGCCTGCCGAAAATGTTAATAGGCGATACATTTCGAGTTATCTTATTATATTTTTCCCGTTGCTTATCGAAATTTTCCTAGATTTTTGAAAAAATCGTTTGGTTTGTCACCTGTCACCAGGATTAGTTTGCGTGAGTCGTGTTACCTGTGAGTGTCACATGTCACATAAACAAAACGTCTAAATCTGCATCTTGCTTTGCTAATTTTATTATCCTAGGATCTTAATAATAATATTAAGTTCCGTTGTCAAGAAAAAGCAGCAAACAAATATAATCACCGACTTACACGTTTTGTTACTAAGGCTGTATCACTAACTTACATGACCAGCAGCGGGAAAAATCAATTTAGGGGCAGGCAAAGATTACTGCGGCGAATCCGTTGAGTGCTTGGTTTAGGAGGAAACTCACGGCCGAATGACGTCACAATTTTCGAAATAGTTTGGCCCCATATTCGGGCGGCCAAAAGCTGGTAGCCCAGATGGGAATTCACCGTGCGATACTGGGACAAATCAGACCTGAATCTAAGCCTCGTTGTCGGATCCTCTCCTGCACTCAAACAGCATCTGCAGCATAGGTCAAAGCAGGTCCGGAGATCCAAAAAAATACCAGCTCATGAAACCTCCGTTGGTGAAAGTGAAAACCAGCGGTAGCTAAAGCCTCAAATCGGCCCTCCTGCACGAGGTGCTATAAGGCAGGAAGAAATCCAAGATAGCATACAAGGACGACAGCATATTTCGAAGCGAACTCTTTACTTACTTCGGATAAAATTCCAGGCAATTTGCGAAACACGTGGCAGCTTAAAAATTCCGCCAACGGTGTGGGAGTCAAGCTTCCCTCATATCGAAATTCGGAGACTAGAAAATCCACTTCAAGATGTAGACTCACATAAGCACCATCGAAACTAACGGCAGCCCAAAATTAATCCTCCGAAATTTCAACTGCTACCCCGGCATCTTGTCGTTTCGCCAGGTCGGAAAGAGGTTGGAAAGAACGCGTCGCGAATCAAATGCCAGTTCTTAGAACTTATGTACGCGAGAAGAGGCGTAACAATGCGAAATGAATACTACAGAACGCAAAATTGGAAGGCGCCGCAAATGATTCGTAACAAACCCATAAAATCAATGTATAGTAAAAACATTAGTTTAAAAGCTTCACATCTTAGAAAACGAAATAATTTTGTTTTGTTAGGACAGATGAAGATTTCCATTTTTAAGCAAAAGTAATGTGAAGTAGCTCCTCAACGGTTAAATGTTCTAATTATAAAGCTATAGCGGGCGCAATTACTACAATGTCAAGTATGTTACAAGTTTTACTTTCGATAACTTCTAGAGCGAAAGTCAATAACAAATAGTTATTAAACCAACGTGTTTACATAGCTTTATAAATCTATTCATTTTAAAATAAAGTCCGAAAAATTTCTTTTTACTCTGGTAGCTATTTATAAGGAGTAGATAATGTAGGACTTTATTTGAAGTGTATATTTTAAGGATGTTTGAGCTTTGCGAGAAAATGAGTTAATAAAGTCAAATTATGTTCGAGTTGTTTACAAGGCTTTACGTTCGACTACTAAAATCGAAAAAAAAAGAGTTTATAAATTTGACGTCTATTCTGTGACAGAAAAAAAATGTATTAGGGTGCCTTTATGAATATTGACAGCCACTTACTTTGACATTGACAGCTGAGGTGAAGGTAGTTTATAGTACCAGTAAAATAAAGTAACGTACTTTATAGTACTAGTAAAGTAAAATCAACTTTATTTTAGGATTACTATTAAAAGCTACCTTATTGGCGCAAAACTGTTTCATAAACAATACTTTATGATGTAGTCGTACCTAGAATAAGTTGAAATATTTAAAAAATACTTTTTTGTACTTCCGGTAATAAAAGCACTAATTTAATACTCTCTCTCAAAGACAAGTAACAGAGACATTTTAAAGGTGTCGGACATTCTAGAGTTCATGTGATCCTTGGTCTTCCCCTTTCTCTCTTTATTCCCTTTCCCTTTACTTGTTTATTTTCTGTCATTCTGGTTATATGCCCGAAACAAAGGAGCTGCTGCTGCTGTGATGTTTTCTTGAGAATTCTCTTTGCGTTTAAGCTTGTTCCCACTCCATATTGTATCTAGGGTTGTTACATTTTCTATTTTTCTCATAATTTGCATTTTGCATGTCTCGAGCTTTCACCGTAATTTGCCCGAGAGGGTCCAGGACTTGCATCCATATATCTGCATGTTCACTTATACTGCTACGTAAACTCTTATTTTAGTTGCTTTTTTTTTTGGTTATTTCATTGCTTATGTCTCTTTCGTTGACTCATTCTTCTTCTAACAATGGTTCTAAATATTCTCTGTAGATAGTTTTTTTAGTTTCTGGTTGCCGAAGTAGATTTCAGAGGTTGTGAGTTCTTCGGTTATTACTCTCACTTCTGATTTAGAACTATTAATTTTCAAGTTATATTATTTTAGGGTGTTATTTCAACTGTCCAGGTTTCTTTGCAGCACCATTTCACTGTTCGCTAGCAATCTCTGGTCGTCTGCTAAAATATCGTTTGGTTTCAGTTTTCTATAACATATGTTTGTGACATTCATATCTATTTATTTAATACAAAAATATATTTCTTATAGCTCGGTTCAACTTCTTCGGGGTTGATGTGTTAAACAGAAGACTGGAGTGTTGCTTGATTATAATTTTATTTCCTTGATATAGTTGTATAATAATTACAAATTAAGTGACCTGGCGGGGGTGCTGGTAGTTCTTATGTCTCTACGGAGCGGTGTTTCCAGAATTCAGGTTGGCAAGAGCTCGAAGAGGCGTTCGGCTAAGGTGACGGGTGCTCAAAGAAAAAAGTAAAACCCGAGGGGCTGCTTAGACCTAGGCGTGGCGGTAACGGAAATAAACAACGGTTCGGCTACCTGGAAAGTACATAATTCCAGGCGTTGAGATGTTCAATCGGAACGGGGCTGTAGAGCTGGTAAATAACGGAGCGGCACTCTAGAAGACAGGGTGGTTTTGCGGTGATGCGGGATGCTAGTACGCCGAAGGTATTCTGTGCGAACTAAGAATTCCACTGCAGAGATTAAATGCCAAAGCCTGTAGGCGAACAAAGATATTTCGGCCTTATGCTTGATTGCCAGAGCTTTTAGACGAACGAGGTGGTTTAACCTGCATAGTTTGTCTTTTGCTGCCGATCATCGGGGTAATTAAACACCTTTCGTAGTTTTTTTAAACGGACGACGTCGCAGTGGTAACAAATTCATTATTTTCAACGGTCTACGTTGCAGACGGGATAAATTTGCTAAATCGGAGCATTATGATACCAAACTCGGCCCTATTGGCGTGTAGATAAAGTTGTTAAGCTTGTTCTACCTTCGGAATTTAGCCGTTGATTATTTGTAAACAGTATTGGGTAATTAGACCGTTGCATGTGTTTAGGACGACTTCATAAAGGGCCACCGTAGATCGTTGCACGGAAAACAGGCGCAATTACTAAATCATATCATACTTTTGTTTTCCATTTCATCCATCAGTACTATGAAGAGTAGAGGGCTAATTGTGCTGCCTTGTCTTACTCCCTTTTAGGTTTTAGATTTGTCTGAGCAGGCTCCATTAGTTTGTAATATTTCAACCACGATTTCCTTAACTACTCTCTAGTGAGATCCGTATGTTCGTTGCTGAAACGCTGTCAAAGGCCTTCTCTAGGTAGATGGTACATAGGTATCTTGCAAATCGGGAATTAAATAACATTAACATTGACATTACAATATCGATTTGGCATTGAAGGTTTGTAATCAGTGATTTGAGTGGGCCCAAAATAATTAGCTACGCTATGCTATTAATTATCTGAACATAAAGAGAAAAAGAACTAACTCGAAACACTACTACACATTAAAAGAAATCCCAAATTGCCGGTTAGGTCGAAGTCCATTATTTTAACGCGGGCGGGGAATAGATTGGATTAATCACCTTCTGTAGCTGGTTTCCCAGGTAGCAAACAAGCGAATCGGAGGCAAAACCCTGGCGAGAAGACTCTAGGGGAGCCAGGTGTCAATGCCAGATTTGAACAGCAGTGCTGGGTAGCAATCTTTGACTGCGGATAGAGTACCGTCTCGACGATAGGGTCTCAAGAGTAATTTGACTTCTTGTAGAAATGGAATCCTCACCCACACAAATCCCAGGCGAGCGGGTTACGATAACTACGGCAGGCAACAAGCCGCGGCTTCGCCTGGGCTTGTACTTGCCTACCTCAAATGTTAATAGGTCCTTACATTCCTTGTTACTTAAATAGCTATTTATCTATGGTCTTCAATCCAGCAGTCAATCTATTTAAAATTCTCTTCAATTGTTCCTCTTTAGGGCACTGTGCACCCAAGAAAGCCATTATAGCAGCTTTAAGTATTTTGGACAAAACTCTATTTGCTCCATATGCTGGCATTGACATATGCAACAATAGCTTGGAGTAGAACTGCTCTCTGAGGTAATCTCAGGATGCACCATTCAGTCCCCATCATTTTATCCTTTCGAAATCCTGCCTCTCTAATAAATTAAAAAGTCACTCGTAAACCTTTCAGCTGTAATGTATGGCGTGCACATTTTTCGCATTACATCTATGCAGTTGGCTTATTTTTATTCAGAAGAGCTAAACATACGAGTAATTAACACAACAAGGTATAATTTAATAACCGATGTGCCCTGACACAGTTTAATCAGAATATTGTAATCACACGAGATTAAACAATCAATACAGATTGTCAGTTGCGTAATAGGTTGTTATGTTCAATCAGTATGCGTGCATAACGAATATAACTAAATAGTCCTGGACCAGAAAATATGCAATTTTGAGTGTGAGTTGAACGATAAATGCTACTTCGATATTCTATTGGTTCTGTAGTCTTTACTTGAAGAAATGATCTTTTCAATCTAGGGCGCAATTAATACGAGCAGAGTTATTAAACGACGTGTAAATTATTTTCACAATACATAAATATGTGGTGTCATGGGACTAATGTTCTATTCACAAAATATACACAAAGTCGTTATAATGAAGATAGGTATTTTAAAATAAAATTTTTAATTAAAAAATGAACAACAAGAAATCATACTGAGCATATGAACACTAGGAACAAAATAAACCTAAAATAGAAGGAAAAGTACTAAAAATACTACAAAATATTTGCATAAATATGAACGTTGTTACACGGAATGTTTTAAAAGTATGAAATATGCTATCTCTCAGTAAATATTCATTTTATCGAAAAGTTTTTGGAATAATAGTTATTTATTGTGTAGTTTTCATCATACCTATTGTTAGTGTCTTAAAAAAGAAAAAGGTAACGAATGATTTTTGGATGATAGATATTTTATCCAATATTCAATAATCATATGGCATTTTAGTAGTTCGTTTTAAATAAGTAAACTGGGCTATTGCTAGCTTGTTTACATCGTAACCCATGTAGCCCTTGACACCGTGAGGTATTTAGCTATAATCCTTACCCATAACAATATGGGTTATAATAAATTACCCACACATGACTTATGAGTACTTTAACTCGCTCCAGCGTCTTATAAATAATTTAGCTCACATACAAAAGGCCCACTGGGCCCGACTGCCTCGAAGGCTCAACCTTTCGCTCCTGGATTATTTGTACTATAACACACCTGTACCATAAATAAATATTTATCTCGTTTGATTGATTTTTATATTACTGTACTTAAGTAGTTTATTATTATGATACTACTACTTATACACGTCTATCATACGCTATTTTTTCTACGATCGTAACAGAAATATAAAAACTTAGTTCGGTGACACTTTTTCCTTCACATTGTGTTAAATATTCCAGGTTATGTTGACTTTCAAACTTGCGGCAAAGCGTGTTTCAATTTAATATTAAAGCACCCCACCAATCGCAACGTGCGAATAAGACGTATTTTGGGCGCTAATATTAAGAACGTTACAAATGTCGCTTTTGACACTAGAAACAGTGCAACAAGTTGTGATTTTGACACGATCGTAGAAAAAAGTGTTTGTAGGCGGATTTTGACATTCACTAATCCAGACACCTCTCATCGTTTCCTACTATTTGTGCAAAGAACTAACCGCGCATTAAAAGTGTCAGTGAAAAAATGTAATCAGAGTAAGCATTGCCATGACAACAATAAAATCTGTAAACAAAACAATTGGGGAAGAGCAAGTCAAGCTTGGTGTCTGTGTTCTGTGTGGTTTCCCGAAGTAAAACTAAAAGTATCAATAAATAAATAGCCCACTTTTTATTAAAAGCTGTGTAATTTATTGGTAGTGTCTTGTGGAACCTGTGAAAGTATATCTAATGCTTGATAGTGCTTCCGCATAGTTAAATATTTATTTATTTATTTATTTAATTCGCACTCAGCCAACAGCCGTTAGGCCAATTATAGGCGTCGCTTTACAGTTATGAGGACTTCCAACCCCACTAACGACTGTCATGATGTTGTATGACCGCCGGGACCAACTTTTTTCCGTGATAGCCGTACCACGAGGCGCCGGGAGGTGCAGCCGTGGAACTCCCATCCAAGTTCTGACCAGAGACAGCGTTGCTTAACTCTGCTGATCGAACGTGGACGCTTGTTCAAGCTACACCACTCGGGGCCCAAAATAGTGCGTTGAAGTTGGTCAATCAGTAGTTGGTGGTTTCCGAAGGAGTTTTAGACGAGCAAACAGTTTGAGGCAAGTGTGAACGAGTCAGCAAGTTGTCCTGGAAGACTTTGGAGCTCTAGGAACGGGCAAAGGACCGAGTGGTGCAGTATAGCAGCCCATAAATCCACCAGCGGCAACGAAGCGAGGTGTGTGGGTCATTACAGCCATATTCATCAGCGCAGGGGCCTGCAGCGACGGGGGACTTACTGTGAGATCCTTTGGTGCCCTATTATTTATCGCGGGATAAGCAGAACAGGTCAGGAAAGTGATTCTAGAAAGCATTATTCCTAAAATTGTGAAGTTGCGTCTATTTTATATAAACTTCCGGAAAGAGCGTCCCATGAGTGCTTTGTTTTGTAGCCTGTATTTACTTACGCTTTTGTTATCACCAAAGAAACGTGTAATGACGTAGAACTGAACTGTTTCTAGAATAAAAGCAAATTTGTTTGTCACAATTTGTGGGTTGCAACGCCAGCATTTTTACTTGAGTCTTAGTACCTATAATGTCCGCATAGAAGCGATCCCAGTAATTAAATGAGTATTATTCAAAGTTTCTAGTTTTAAAAATTATTATAAAAGGACCCAAATATTGAACTTGATAGTAAATGTATTTGAGTTAGTTCTTATTATTTATTAATTCTTGCTATGTTGTAGAGACCCGACCCTTTTAAGATTTAAAATTCATTTATTCTATAAAATCATTTATTTAACTAAATAATACACAATAATATACAATAAGTTACTGAATTGTGAAAATGTGGTGCATACACAAGTATTTGTACCATTTAATAAAGTAACAAAAAATAAACGGCTTCGGAGAACTGGAAAGTGGATCATACGATACGTATCATTAAGAATAAAATAAAAATTGTTCCGAAGGAGAGCTCTGCTAAATACAACAGTGAAACATCTTATATTAATTCAGAATTATAAACTCTAACAATTGATATTCTTGTGGAAAGGCATAGAGGATTTCATAATAGCAGAAGCACGGACTATACACAATTTATGCTCTACCAAGTAAATGAAAAGTCTATGGAATTTTTTAAATCGCAGAATTTTAGTTGACCAAACTAAAATAAGGAATTGCATACTGAGAAAAAAAAAGCTTAAGGCAGAAAATTGTCACTAATATGTTAACAAAGCTGGAATAAGACAAGGAGACTTAAGTCCTATACTGTTCCATACATAAAATAGTTTTAGAATGGAAATAAAAGCATTCTAACTTCTTGAAAATCTCTTCATACAAGTTAAATCTAGAGAGAAAAGAAACTGAGCGACACTACACCAAACTTTTAGAGGAAAGAAGAAAATAATAAGTGGAATATGGTTGAGCATGTAGAGATGATATGATATGATACAATAGTATATTCACTCTGGAAATTTTAAGCGAACACAAAGCGATGAAATATTCATAAGCGAAACAGAAACCAAGAAAGAACTCATTAAACTAAACGCAAAACTGGTATTAGTATCTCAAACATAGTTTAAATTTTAAACATGGTGAATTTTTTTAGCGATCTGTATAGCTCCAAAATAGACAATTGCGCAGACGGAGCAGAAAATGTAGAAAGATTATAAATGTAAACTCTGAAGAATTGCCATACATAAGAAAAGAGGATGACTCTAAGGTAAGTGAGGAAAGTTTAATCAGCAAACAAGCACATGGTACTAGCAGAGATGCTAAAGAAAGAATGAGATGTAAGAATAAAGGAACTATGAAGACTATTAAAAATGCTTAGAAGACGAAGATATTCCTGAAGATTGGACCAACGTTATGATTATACATAAAAAGGACGACACAGAAAACCTACAGGCCATACAAATCGGATTTTGGAAAACGTTGTAATACAACTGAACACCTACAAACTATCAGGATATTGATGAAAAAGGTTGGTGAATACCATATTCCTTTATGGATCGCATTTCTGAATTATAGAAGCAGTTAAAACTATAAGAATAGTTTTTTGTTAGTTAAACTTAATCGCATATAAAGCTTCATTAAAACCTACACTACAAATTAGTACAGTGGCTATATACAAGACAGTGTGGCCATTGGGATGTCTTCACCGCTATTGGTCGACGCGAATATCCGCCATTAACAAGCAAAATATTTAGTTACTTCTAAGTTGTTCTCAAAGAGGTTGGTAGAACCTGGACAGGATAGGAAGCATTCGCAATCGAACGGGTACGATAGCCCGCAATTGCTTGAAATATAGACGAACATCTGACAGCGTCGTTCGGCATCCAGCGTCCATGAAGGCTACTGTTTTCGTGTAAGCACATCTAACCTCAAAATGTAGTAGTGTTTTAGCTTTCATAGTACACAAAGTTAGTTTTAAAATTTTAGAAAACAAAAACAAACTTTGGGGCTATGTTACCATGTGTTTATACAGATTAGCGTGCATTTATTATCGTTCTGTGCAGCTTGCACTGAACTACGCAAGCGCCAACCATCGTCTGCTATCGCCCAACAGCAACATTTTCCAGTCGATTTGAATTTCCAGTTAAGTTTTCTCTCAGAGTCTTGCCTTACAAACAAGATTACCTGGTCGATCGCCTTTTCAACAGAACGGAAGGCTATCGCAAACAGCATTTATTGACTAGGAAAGACGAAAAAGAAAAACAAAACGAAAAACTGTTTAACAAAAATTGTTATTTTGAAAATTATCTCCAGAACTAATGTGTACTTTATTATTTCGTAGTAATACATTATCGTGTACCCAAGCTGGTCACTTGTTCTTAGGTTTGGGTATGAAATAGAAAAATATAGTCGTTGTTCCACCAACTAGCTACAATTACTGAAAATTAACCACCTCTCAAAAAAATTACCACAAATTGTGAAAATGTATAACACGTGGTCAACTAAATTTCATATCGAGTTGACCGGTGTTACATTATATTTATATGGAGTAGCAACAAACTAGATCTAACATTTATTTGATCTCACGAACGTACTAAGCTAATTTTGCATGCGTATTTTCCGTCAAGTGTAGCTCTTTTAAAGTAAATTTGCAGTTGTCGAATAATTATGGGAGCGTATCCACGTTAGAAGTGTAGTAATGCCTTAAGAGCTTTCCAGCAATTTTATCAATATTTCTATCCGCAGCAGAACTGTGTAACAGGCGAACATCTCCTAAGAATATTAGTTATCATGAGACATGACGTCACTAGCAGGTAGAATTCTTAGGGATTGTTTGATGCATTGTTGGTTGCGGTTCCGGATTATTGCTGGTGCATGGATACATTTACTTTTACTAACTTTATAACATTGTTTTCGCATAGTATTGACTAAGAAAGACAAAAAAACTAAAACAAAAATATTTCCAGAATTAAGTTTTACTTTATTATTTCTTAGTAATACATTATAATGTACTCAAGTTTGTCATTTGTTCTTAGGTTTGGTTTCAGTATTTTAACATAATAATATAGAAGCTTATTTGAGGGTGTTCCTTGCGCCATTAAGTATAGTGTAGATTGCTTTCGGTGAACAACATGTGTGCCTTTACCTTCATCCTTGTCATCTAAGAATTTACATGACTTGAAAAGTATCCTTTAGGGAACCGAATGATACTGTCAGTCTGTTTTATCGGTTCTAAATTCGACCGAAAACATTTTTCCGGGTCGTCGGACCTTCAGCAATGAAGCGGCATTATCATTCCGTTCACCGGTGCGCATCCCTTGTTCCGACTATCAATAACGCTAGTGCATGTTTGATAAGGACTCGGGTACGGCCGCAGATTATGTAATTCTATTATTTAATGTGTAAATAAGGGTATTAATAAAGCGCCGCTTGTACTGCGCCAGGGAATTACGATGTAATAAAGTAGCCAATTCTTTTGCAGCTGTTGTAATTAACCTTTCCCCGTATCTAATCAGTTTTTCAGAAAGGAAAGCAATTAAAAAATAGTTCGTAATTCAGCGAACAAGGGAGAGCTGATTCTACCCAAATCTGTTAAGTGCGTGACTTGGCCACTTTGCTGCTCAAATCATGAATTAATCGTAGTTGTAGAGGTTTCTGGCAAGGGAAATTACCCCGCGTTTGTCATGCGGGTTACAGGCTTCTGTTTTACCGCAATTTTCTCATAATTAAGGACAAAAACTGTCAAGGGGATTTTGTGCACCTTTTACGCAGAAGACTTAACTCGTTTTATTACTGTATTATTTAATGGGACCGTTTTTTATGGTACGGTTTACATACTGGTACTTGTTCTTGTTATCGCGACAGCTAGTTTCTGCGTAGAGTCATTTCCATTTATCATAGTCGTTGGGAAAAGTGTCATGGTCATGGTGATGTTTAGTTTTGTGAAACTTACTTGCCAACATGTCACGTATTTACTTTTTTCTAGGTTTTTAGGTTATAATTTTTGACGTTTGACAAAAACAGCTATAGCTAAAAACGTTTGAAAACGTCAACAATAGCAATGTAATTTAAAATAGCTATTTATGCAACAAGTGCTAAAAGTCGACGTTTATGCGCGAGACATGAAAATTATGAAACGAAGCCGAAGGCTGAGTTTCAAACATGTCTCGCGCATAAACGACTTTTAGCACGCGTTGCATACAATATTTTATCTACGACCTTAATTTTACCGTTATTAATCCATAAATATCGATTTAAGAAAGGTTCGCATCTGCGACGCTGCGTCATAATGAATAGTAGCCTACGCCGCGGTGGCGATTGTTTGGCCACGCCCGTGCTGTCAAGGTGAGTTACGAAATGTAATTATTGATACTCCACATATGACTGTATTCATTACATAACGCTTTAATTATTTCAAAAACGCTTTACCTGTAACGCAAGAAGCAACTAGAATAGCTTTACAACTTCACTTGAAGTTCGAAATTGTAGTTTTGAACCTCGCTTCACTTTTAGCACATGTGCTAAAAGTAAACAGCTGATTTCTTTAAACACGGTAAACTATAAAACGTCACTTTTAGTGAAACAAGCTAGCGCTAAAAGGCCTACTTTTAGTAGTGGTCGTAGATAAAATATTTTATGTTAAATTCTATCTAATAAAATAAATCAAACTGAAGAAAATCAACTTGAAACTTTTGACAAGAGTAAGATATTGATGCCTATAAGTTTATGCTAAATGCTTCAGTTCTTTTTACACTGAGACTTTTTCTTTATAGCATTTTAACCTACACTATAGAGCAACACGTGCCCTACGGTTTTGTCAAATATACAAATTATTCCTGACGTTTACAACTCAACTTATTGACAGACCAGCCTCGATGCTCCTCCAACCGTCCAACAAACTCCAACCTGTTAAAACCCTGGCTGCTTGCAGATATGGTCCTGTTCCTTACACTCTTGTATGCTACTGTCAACCTAACAGCTTCCTGGTAGGTTCCCACTAACAGATGGTACCCAAACTAATCTTCTATTTTCCCCAGCTCCTACTTTGTAGTAATCAACCAAATAGAACAATCTAAATCAATCAGTCACATCAGCAACCGTCAAATGATCGACTCGTCGTCCGTACAATCACCAAATCCAGTAATTAATATAAATTATTCTTTGTATGTATTAAATCATCCAATGCCATTTAAATATTATTATATTCTTCTTACTTGTATCTAATTAAACCATATTCCATAATCTCTTCAATGACTGTATACTTGTATTTGTAGTATACCCAATTATTCATATATAGATACAGGCAAAATTGCAAGTTTTTATTAATTTAAAAGAAATGTTCCCAAATATGTCTACATAATTTTGGTTTGTTATTTTCACCACCATTCAAACAAAATTACTTTATGCTAGTTACAATTATTACTACACTCTTTTAAAATTACACGATCTGATTTATACCTACTACATTTGTATATGCTAATAGTAAGCATATTTGTCACATGTAACATTAGCTTATCTTTCATATTAATTTCCACCATGATTGAATACTCAATTGCTATAATTCTCAAAATAAATTCTAAATTGTCTCAAATTTAACTTCCATTACTCAATTTCAACTTAACAAACAATCTTATTCAAAACTTTTCTAAATTTGATTGTATTAATCTACCAAATTTATTTATTTAAACCTTTATTTAATAACTGACCTTTGTGTATCATAATAATATATAACAGATGAACAACGTTGTATATGTTGTCAAATAGTTGATCCCTAGATTTTCAAATCACTATTATCATCGGAGAGAACACTTATAGAAATGTTTATAACCTATATTGCTAGAAATGATACCAAAAATATTTAAAAGACATTGCCAGTTACATCCATGTTTAACCAGACTTGCTTTATTTTAAGTTTATTTCTATTTTGGTTCGTGCAACAAACCAAATGGTATATTTATTTGGTTTGTTTCCATTTGTTTACTAAATTTTTCCACTTTGGTTTAAAAATTCTTGTGATAGCTCAAACACCCAAATATATGGTATTTCAACCAATATTACTTTGAGTTAGGTCAGTTTGAAAATTGATGTCTGCAATCCTTCTTACGTGTATGTGGCTGTGCAAAAAGCCTTGCCTTGACAAGTTTAGCAGATTAAAATGATTGTCTATCCAGCTTCCCAAAGCTCAGCCTACTCATCTGAAATTACGTTCCCCTGTTGTTTGAATGCCGTCCGATATATTTAGAGAAACCTTCACATCGTCCCCTCTACGTTCTGTATGTTTACGTTCTGAATATCAATTGTCTGTATCCCGAAGTAGCCCTGAAGAGACATCTCATTACCAGCGTGTGGATCAACGACTATTGCTTGTAGTCAATCTTTATTTCACCAACTGACTACAATGGAAAATCAACACCCTCTCAAAAATTTACTGAAAAATTTGGATATGTATGTCGAGTGATCAAGTAAATGTCAGATCGAGTTGGCTGATGTTGATGATGAGTCATAATAAACTATACCTGACATTTATTTGATCACTCGAATGTACTAGCCTAAGTTTGTTTGCGCAAATTTCCGCCAATGGTGTATGTGTTTTAGAGTAAGTTTGCAGTTGTGCAATAATGTTCGGGGCGTATCCTCCTTAGAAGTGCAATAACGCCTTGAGCGCTTGTGCTAGTTTATCAATATCACTCAATGATAAACTGTATAATACTGTATACTAAACGAACATTTGTTAAGATTCATACATATTTCATGCAGTGACAGTATTAGCAGGTAGAATTATTAGAGATTGTTGGTTGTTATTGTTTGTTGCGGTTGTGGGTGGTGCCCGAATAAATTAATTTTCTGTTAACATTTTTACACATTCCATGACGTGGCCATATTAGCAGGTAGAATTATTAGGGATTGTTTGTTATTATTGTTTGTTGCGGTTGTGGGTGGTGCCCTAATGAATTTATTTTTATGAACGTTATCTTAATAGTGTTCTTAAATTTACTTAACTGTATGTACGCGTATTCTTGCAGTAAGGTAAGTTTTAAAGGACCATAAAACAAGGCAGGTTTAAATCCTAGAGCTAAACAGACATCAGTTGACGCCTTTAAAAATAACACGAATTTTTTCCCGTGCTTTTCCGGTTACAATTATATTGGGTACCTCAAGCGGGTCCCTTTTACTCACCTCTCACGCTCAGCTACTGGTCCCCTTCAAGCTTCCGCCTTATCGTATTTGCTACAATGTACAATGTACAATGAGAGAAGAAAAAAAGATCCAGCAGGCGTTCTAATAGAGCTCTTGGAGGTGTGGTGTTAATATACTCTTCGTTACTTACGTAGATTTTTAAAACTTTATTATGTAATCTTTACAAAAATTGGGAAAGCTAAGCTAGTAAAAATCGTAAGAAACGAAACACGTACACACGTGTTAACAAGATCTCGGCGGTTCCCCTCCAAGCAACAAGCTACCAACGAAATAAGTTTTCAATCTATATTCTAAACAAGAAAAAGAATCAGTCGCATGTGTAGATACTTTTTGGATTGCATTTATGTACATTTTGTCTACAATTCGGCAGGATTTACTAGTAACATACTTTAAATATGTTTGAAGGTCAATTCTGTGTTTTGTTAGTGTTTCTTACTTCTTTATATCTTATCCCAAATAGCGTTAAAGCGATATTTTTTTCACAATCGGATGAAATGCCTCATAGAACCGACACCAATTTTAAAGTGAAAAGCAATACAAAATTAAAATAATTAGCGCTGCTCTAGTATACAGATGCACAATGTGTACAACCTTTCAACCCGAACTGACATAATTGAAGTTGACTAACATGTCATGCCTTGATGGAAATTCAGCAAATATTGTGTTATTATCGCTGATTAGTTTTACGCTCTCGACGCTCACAGTATTAACAACTAATTTAATTTTTGTTTTGCTGATCTACCCGTTTTGATATACTTTTTTAAAAAGTAATTTATGTCCATGTAGTTGATGCATTAGCTCCAATCCCGATAATTGAGCTAATATATTATATGGATAAGTGTCATCCACATCCACATCTTCTTATATGGTGTGGTTACTTACCTGTCGTTCCTATTAAACGCATTAATAGCTCTGAAAAGTTTAAATTTAATTAATTATGTATTTCTAAATTCTTTTGTTGAAAAATTCGGATTTCACTCTCATTAATCGAAATTTGTTAGGTCACTTTGAAAATTGATCACGCCACTGCTGTTTTTGCTCGTAAACAAGAGGACGGCGATTCGTATTTTTAAACAGATTGCTAGAAGCTTGAGTTAGTTGGTCAGCTGCTGTCCACCAGAAAAGCTATGACCCGTTTTGAGTAATTATGTAGCTGATTGAGAAGCCTTACCGGCTAATTTTGGCGAACTACGACATTGTCCGATATACAAAAGCCCCGAAAGCGCAGTCTGGCAATCTGAAAATCCGTTTCCATTTGGTTGAGTGCCATAGAATTTCTTATAGATTCGGCTCCAATAGATTTGCAGGAACTCCATATAGTTCCGCTACTATTCGTTTCGTAAACAACTTGTGCGCCGACCCTCTGCCCCAACGTATCCTACGGATAATCTCGCATTATCAGCGTGTAGAGTAACTTCAATTTTTCCTTTGCCATTTCCGCAGCCCATTCTTGATTAATTGGACGCTCAGTTTGCTGCAAATGTTTAGCAGCTAGTGCGATCTTACGGTCCTG
The DNA here is from genome assembly GCA_940337035.1 of Agriotes lineatus. Classification (NCBI taxonomy): domain Eukaryota; kingdom Metazoa; phylum Arthropoda; class Insecta; order Coleoptera; family Elateridae; genus Agriotes; species Agriotes lineatus. The sequence goes on along the minus strand of OW679200.1, from coordinate 126,490,061 downwards.
CTTTTTGTATTTTGCCATTTTTTTAATTACTGCACTCAGTTAAGTTGAACCTCTTTTTTTTTCTTTTTCTTTGTATAGGTCCTAAGACCTGTTTAATATGGTTAGCCCGGTCCCTAAGATGAAGATGTCCCGCTATCTCGCAACGTTTTGGTGGTCCTCTCGGAAGTCTGTGCCCGCGCAGTAGTTTATTCATTAATATTCTTTGAATGCGGTCATTCTTGGTACGTGTTCTCGCCACTGTCTTCTTTTTCCTCGGCCCCATCTTATGATGTTTTAAATTTTGCATGTTTCTGTAACATCAGGGCTATTTTCTCTGTTGTACAATGTTTTTTTTGCTATGGTTCTTAACACTTTCATTTCAGTGGTTTCTAAAGTTTTTTGTTCTTATGAGATCGACTCTTGTATCAATAACATATGTCATTAATGGTCGTATGCACGCTTTATATATTCGGGGCTTAGTGTGTTCAGCTCTAGGGAATAAAATTTGATATTCCACCCATATTTGTCACAGAGCAGATAAGACAGGATTCTAGGACAGATGAAAAACTGAGGCTTGCAGTTCCTTTTTACTTTCCTCGTCTGAAAGACGAAGGAAGTATTTATATATGCCGAGATGGTTTGGTAATTCGCCATACTTCTTCGTGCGGGGACAATACTGACTCAACTAGCAAACAGAGTGTGCGTAGTTTGAATGCGAGCATTGACGACCTTTGGAGGCATTTTGTCGTTGTGAAATTTTAATTTAACCCTGGTCAGATATTTGAGAAACGCCTGTCATACCTTATTAATAATTCTCAGAACCTTTTGTATAACGACATTCAACTCCGACACCAGCCTCGTTGCTTTTTCATCGACCACCGATGCTAACGCTTTGAACTACAGCTGTCTAGTCTTTCTTCGATGAGCCTCATCCAAGGCACCGAGTTGCATCAAATTACTCTGGTTTTTGCATTCCACTCTACCTAAAAAGGTGCATCTCAAGCTATGTTGAATATGTTCTATTAGTAAGCAAGGCATGTTTTGAAGTACCGCAATTTTGCATATGTTATAAGTTAAATGATGGAAGTTGTGTGATACTTAAAAATTACGGCCTAGGAGAACCTGAGCGCAAAACGAGCTTTCTAGAAACATTTTTTTAAACGTTGAGCTGTGGCATAGTTTCCATATCATCACAGAGTGAGGATATCTGCCAACAACGAATCTCTGGATAAAGTTACAGGAATACCTTTTGCGCCTTGTAAAAAGATCAATTGCAGGAGCAATAAACTAACGGGCATTCGACTCGACTAACAATGGGCTAGGCGAAAGTAAGAGCAAACCCTTGTGAGACAGCCAGCGCCCGACGAACAATGCACCATAAACTGAATCCGAGAAAGGTAAAATTGAATTCCTCTTCCAGGCGAGAGTTATTACAACCCTACTGAAACAGCCCATTCCCGGCTGGACAATACCTATTGTACTGAAATAATAGGGAACTCTTTTATTTGCATAAGCTATCTGTATATAAGTGTGGACACTCTGAGATTCAGGCGTCTTCAGCTATTTAGGCTTACTTTGACTTAGATAAGGACATGGGTCAGATTCCTTAATTTGTAATAGCCAAATTAGATTCCGGTATTCGTTGCTACTTAATTCGTTATTCCAATTTATATATGTATGTAATTTGTGTTTTAATGTAAATAAAAGGATTGTTATTGTTTTTCACAATCGGTTATATATTTTTGAACCAATTTTATTTTAAAGTGGTGAACCAGGTAAGAAAATCATAACAGTTCCTAAAGTGCAAACCGCTTTATGGACTTCGCAAACGATTCTTGTCGTTCAGCTTAAAATCGTCTTCCCACTGAGCTAACCCGAGCACTTTGTTGAGCATATGATGCAGATCACAAACGAGTTTTTCTTCATAGCAACGAGTAGTAGCTGTTATGTTGGTGGTAGGACGGGGGTGGGATTACAAGCTATGTAAAATGCATTAATGTCTTAACACCAGCAAAATTTGGTTATAAAAGGCAGATGTGGCACCATAAGGCACCGATAAGAAAAAATGTAAACAGAAAGGAAACAATGATGGAAACAAAAATTGATTCTTAACGCACTGAGAGTCGTTAAAAACTAATAAAGGGGATGGAAAACTGTTTTAATCATTTTTCTCTTACGTAAAAATACGAGGTGTTTGCAACTAGGCAACTTTAAATGCATACACCGAGTCCTGTAAAGTAATTCATGAACGTTAAAACACATGTAAAAGTTTCTACTGCAGCTAATTTATGTAAAGAAATAGATGTTGAATACGAAACAAGCCTGTTTCAGCGAACGAATTAACATACACACGATGCAGTTAACAGCTAAATTCAATTTAAGGATTGTAAAATAATGGCGATTAAATATTTAAAAAAAAATCATTATTACAGTTGAACTTAGAGACAAAATTCTTGGAAATTACCTCTCGGAGTTTATGTACATACAGAAGTATGTCTTACCTTAGAGGAGACTGCTATGATGATGAAATTGAATGAGTACTCACCTGAAAACAAATACCATGGCATTAATTAAACAGTGATTATTTTGTAATTATAATAGATTCTGTTAGTTTATATATTCGTTACTATTGACTTAGAAGACTTTTCACGTTTTTGCCGCTCCTGGCTCTTTAATTTTGTTATTACTGTTATAATAGACTAATAAAACTACTGTAAAGCATAAACTGAGATATAAAAGATAAATCTAACTGATTGTTCGTCCCCAAGTGGTTCGCGAGTCGGTAGTCCTCTAAATTCAATGAGTTTGTGACTAAACTGTATTTCATTAATTAACCAATCAGCTTTTATAATCTTATAGAAGAAATCTAAAACTTACTAAAAGAAATTTGGGTAATTATAATCGGACCCGATTTTTTACAGTCCATTCGAGCATGTCTATTTTTGTTTCAGCTTTTCGTGGCTTCGGTATAAAATTGCAGGAAACGATCATATCGCCGCAGTGTAATTAAAAGTTCACGAAAGTCTAAAACAATCCTATCGTCATTATACATAATTGTGTGCACTCAAGTGATATCTCGAAGAATAATCTTAACGAATCGTTGGATCTACCAAAAGTGAACAATTATACAGGGAAAGAATAACAATCAAAAAGTGAAGCTATAAAAACTGGAAGAGGCAAAAAGATCAGAAATAAATTTTGTGAAAGTAACGTGTGGCGACAAATTGTGTTTTAATAATGTAATTAAGTTTTAGGCTGACGTATCAAATACGCATTCACTTTTTTCTCTTCAACATAAATTTCCATTCGCCTGCTGTAGAGATGCTGAACAAAAAACAGCTCCAGATCAGAACGAGTTTGCCAAAGACTGCCATTGAATATATGAAATGTTTTACTTAAAATACCGTATTAAGGAAAAACTGTGGTTAGTAACATTGTAACAGCAAACATTCACAGTTATAGGGAAAACGTAATGAAGCAGCAATTTGTAGAGCAAAGCAAAATACACGTGAAAAAATAGCAAGGTAGGTATTTATGACAAAAAATTTACGGAGAACTCAATCTCGCATTTACTCAAGTTGCATATATCAATATTATATTATAAAACAATTCTCGACAGGGATGTTCGAAATTGGAATAAAAACGTGGAAAAAATAAATCTACATTTAATAAAGGCGTATTGTCATCAAATCTAATGGAATAAAACATAGGAACAAACTATCAATCATAAAAGTTTGAAAATTTAGGTGAATATATAGATTATATATTTCGTAACTATAGAAACAGTTTATTGGCTCAATCTGCCAAATTTTTAAGTGACTGCTAGAAATAGTGTTGTAAATCTAAAATTATGAAAAACTAGAAGTAAGAAATTTGGTACCAAACAACAACAAATAGAAAGCCTTCTCGTAAAGTTGGTTCAGCAAAGTATTAAATAAAATTTCGAAAAACTAGAGAAAGAAAGGCCGGTAAAATAATAGATAAGAAAAAATCTGTAAAAGGCATTACCCAGAACTTCCCTCATCGACATTATGACAATAAATAATTTTAAAAATCAAATTAAGTTAGGAATAAAAATACCTTCACAATTCTAATAAATTAAATAAATTTTAAAATAAAAAATAAGTTACCGGTGGTCGAATTCGAACGGCAGGCGGACCGTGTGTGCAGCCCCAACGTTTTGTGGGATTTGTAAGGGACTGGGCAAGTTCTACCTGCGCCACGAAGCACCGACCTCTCGAATTCGCAGCTATATTTAGTAACGCGCTAATTTGTGCCTCGTTTTTGTATCGTAAAACATTTATTCTGGATCTATTGGCTCCCATTTTTGAGTAAGAATAGAACCTGCAAATTATTACTTGTATCTATTACTAAGTCGAATGAAAATTAAACAAAATTTTATTTTTTAAGGTGCTCACCCTGGATATATTTGTGTGAAATTTTCCCGGTTTCATTACTGGTATATATATAATCCGCATGCAAAATACCGTCTTCCTCCGACAAATATTTTTTGAGTTATACCCCCAAAAGGCAGAAAGACAGACCAACAGACAGACGGAATTGAGAAAACCTGTTTTTCGTCATCTAGGGACCCTGAAACTTGAAGATCTGAAGAAATCTCGCAAGGTGAATTTTTCGTGATTACAGACAAGGGAAGTAAAAAGGAAGAAAAATACAAAAGCGTTTAGGTGCCCGAGTATAGATCACCACGGACTATAATCAGCTTTGATTGCCGCCGATGTAAATTTACATACGACTGAATTACCACCGACATGAATTATCACCGACTTGATTTACTACTGCCTGTGATTACCACCATCTGACAGAAACTATTACCGACTTGGCTTATTACCAACCTTACCACATCGGGGTACTGCATACTATGCAAGAGTATAGGAAATGGGCTGGGTAATGGCGGAGTGGAGTTAAATTTAGAAGTGACAAATTAAAATATTAGATAATTTATTAGCTGAAGTAGAATATGCTTTACTAAGCTATAAACGAATTTTAAAAAAATAATCGAATCAGAGATGCAAATCAAAACTAAAGAGTTTTACTGAAGTACCACATATATTCAATAAGGAAATTGTTATGTGCTATACAAATAGAAACCAGCATAAGAGGTTGTACATTCTCGACTTTTGTTAATTCTCCGACTTTTGCTTAAAGACAAAACGGTTGCATAGGTTGCGACAAAAATTTTATATTTGTATAAAATGTTCACGTTCATTTTGTTAATGTTTATGCTTGGAAGCAATCCAATGAAAATTTCTTGGTTTTTTCAACGTCATACACAAGAACATTAATTAGCACTATACAACATATTATACGAAGCGAATTCCTAAGTCTGAGGGTTCGACCCTCTTCATACTTTTCGTCGTCACTTTCTAGTAAGTTTTTCACTAGTGTGTTAGGATGATCACTAAGCCGATCACTTTTTGGAGCTTTTGCAGGTCTTAGATGGGCGACCGACCCTAGCTACCTCGACCTTCTCGGCGATTTTTGGATTAACGGATGGTTGTTGCTAACTATTACACATGGACGCTATTTGCGGTGCACCGACAATAATAGATTAAAACTGGATCTGTAATAATTTAACGCCACTAATGAATGAGGGATGAATACATTGAAAACTGCAGATAATGTGTAAATGCCACCAACATTCATAATGTTAATAATATTACATAAGTAAAAAGTTCGTTAAAATCAATGCGAACCCATAAATTACATTATTGATACATAAGTTATTACAAAGGATCGAATAAACGAATAGTATATGGGATTATGCAAATGCAAAATGAGTTGACTAAATAAGAGCACACTCTATTTAAAAAAGAATCACCAAGCATTTAAAGAAAACTATTGAGTAATAATTTATTCGAGGGTTCTATCGTACTACAACGCGTCACCGACCGATTCAATCATGTATATGAATCTATTCATCTCTTACAATGTAAGTTCTTTGCACAATCGCCAGCCTAATCACCCGCCTAAAACTCTTAACAAACAAAAATACAGCATAAATCCGAAAAATACACAAATCAAATGAAACTGGCAAACAGCTATTCTCAGCTAACCCTTTTCAACAAGTTTCTAATTTATAAACAGTGAAGCCGATTTGGACCTATGGCATGCAAATATGGTGGTGCGCTAAATAGTGCAATATCGATATTGTTCAGAGATGCCAGAATAAAGTACTTTGTCTAAAAGTTTTCTAACTTGTATGAGCAAAACCAAGATATAAATAAGGGCAAATCACCACAATGCTGAGGGTATTTTTATTGTGTTAAACTTTGCCTGTCAGTATTTTAGGCTTATTAAAATGAAATGTACTTATTACTTTTCAAATAAAATGGTTAATTGCCCCTTTCTATATTCTATTGAACTGCAATAATAATTTAGGATAGCTCCAGCAAAACACAAAACTCCTCTGAGGTGGGTTCAGATCTGAGCTTTTAAAATTATGTTTAGAAAATTTGATTAAAAGTAGCTCACGTGCGCCATTCTAGTACATTTGATCTATATGCTCCAATTATTCATAATCTCACAATCTGACATTTGAACACAGAACGCCGTAAGTGCAAAAGAGCGTTTATTTAAATATTAAACAGTGAAATTCTGCGAGGAAACGTCAGGTAAATTGGCTCAAAACTCCCGCCTAGCAACAACTAATTCGATTTTGTTTCAGGGATGACGTCAAATGACGCTCGCAATTCATTTGTCTTGAACTTTCTGCAATGGCTCGGAATTCTTCCAAGAACAGCAAATTCTAGTAACGCCATGCAAATTATTCAAAGCGGGGCAGTACTGGACGCTTGGAAATGCGATGAATCTCTTTCAGAATGTGTATTCTTCAAGTTTATTAACTTTGCCGGCTCCCGAACACTCAAAAAACATGCAAAATCCTACCTCAGATCTGGTCAAATTTCGGATCTGGTGCAAGGTAACGCTGACGGGTTTATTCGCTTGAAGTCGCCTAGCTGGCAGCAAATATTGTTCAGGATGCTCGTGCACAACTCCCTGGGCCGTTGGAATAGAGAACCCTGCCTTTGGCAGCTCAACTGAAACGTAGTCGACGTTGGAAATTGTCAGGTGTCCGCTGCCGTTTCCCAGCAGCTGTCGATTTGGTAAATTTATAATTTGATGTTGTTGAAACTGCCCCAAACAATACCACAGCTGCCTGGATACTTGTACAGTAAAATGGTACACCTCTTTATTTAGTAAAACCACTTTCATTATATTCAAACGTAAATTGTATGGAGCTCAATTTTTGCCCCCAAAGCTTTGAATTTTACAGCAATTGTTATTCTCTTTTTAAACAAAACAGCATCACTTTGTCAGGTAAGAGCGGTTTCATATTGTTTATAGGAAATTAGTTTTAGTTATTAATTTACATAGACGGAATAAAATTTGATAACATTTTTCCAAAATCTAAAAATTGCTTAAATCTAAACATTTTCTTTCTTTCTCATATATAAAAATTGTTCTTATTTGTCACACACAACGTTTTTATAATCACTACTCTGCTATAACACTTATTTTTAAAATGCACTGGACTTGAGTTCAATTTTACACACGTCACTGTGTGTTCTTCAATTCATTTGCCCACGTTCTCTATTGCTCTTTGCAATTTCTATTTTATGGTACTTCGATTTCATTTACCTTTCAGCTTGCTTCCTTTTCACTGGCCCGTACTTTTATTAATAACTCTTCGTTCATTCAGTATGCACACAACCCATCTTTGGGTTATTTAATTTCATTTGGTCTGATTTTAAATATGCTCCAATCTATCATATTAATTATACTATTTTACTCAAAATTCAAATTCAAACTCTCCTCTCCTCTAAATATACTTCTTATCAATGCAATTAATAACTTCAATTGCTGTTTTAAATTGCAATTAAATAAAATATTTCAACTCTGTGCTTTAATTGACTTTGTTCAATATTTCTCACTGCATACAGAGCCAAATTGTGAGCTTAAAACCATCTCAATACATTGAGACTTGGATATTCCCACTGTCGCTGAGAAGGCAAGGCGTTTAGCCAGGAAACACTAAAATCGACTCCACCATCACATCAATCTTGAAGCTCTGCCGTTGCTGGATTTCGCCAACCACACGGCGGCGTTTAAAAAGAAAGAAACCTCAAGATCTTGTGCAATACTTTGGTCTACTTCGAAAATAGCACCTGGTTAGGTGTAGTAGTAAATTCCACAAAAGGAGCCCAACAATACTTTTTAAAGTATCAGAAGTAAATTGAGACAAACATTTTTAAAACTAGAAACTGAAAACAGCTCGAACTTGAAATTTTATACGAAATGTTTAAAAAACAGGCAATAGTAATCTTAAATCTAAAAGCTGCCATAAACTATATACAACGACGTAAAGAGTTGTCGAAAGTGCTGTAAAAACGGAATGAAGATAGGATATATTATTTTATGGCCGTAACATACCTCCCTTTTTTAGAACCGTATCTGAAAAGTACTTGAAAATACAATACGAAAATGACTTCAAAACACATAAGAAACAAAAGACTTGAAGGTTCTGATATTTATCATGACACAAGCCCTAGAAACCATGGAATTTAGATGAAATGGCAAGGAACCAAAGTGCTTCGAACTCAAGCACCAAGAATAGTTTTCGCTGCGGGATAGAAAACCGCACCAACAAGTCGCCTAGCGTGAACCGTTAAAAAAACAACATCTCTATAATCATCCACACCAATCTCAAACAACAATCAGAAGTAGCCTTTGTAGGAACCCTCTGGGCTGCTATACACTAGATCAAACGCCGAAGTTTTGAATTTTTTTCAACTGTTGTAGACACGCCAGATCTGGCAGATGAATAAAGACATAACAAAAAATTGGAATATTTAAAATATGAATATTAAGTAAGAGACAAAGATATTTTCAACTGCTCGGCCTATCCTTTAGAAATACAGGAAGGAAAGAGAAGTTGAACAAAGTGCAACCTCTACAGCACCTGAATGAATACCATCGGCTGTTCTGATAAGAAGGTACTGTAACGGTCTTACTTTTGCGTTCGTGGCAGTAAATATGTGTTTAATACCTCTTTTGTATAGCGATCAAATTACTCATTTTTCTTGTCAAAAAGTCGGATTGAAAGTACCACTTTTTTCACTATTTTTACTTTTATTAACGATTTTATTTTAACAATATTTACATTTTTTCGCGCAACACTGGTTTTCGGGTTGCCGGATTGTTGAGTGACAGCAAAATCGTTAAATGTAAATCATACAAGGGGAGAAATTCATCTTAGTAATGCGATCTTGACATTGAGTCCGAGACATTTGAGTGGGCAAGTTGTACAGCGTGGCGCAGGGAGCGCTCGTTGCACAAAAATTGGAAGGGGCCTGTTTATCGTGAAGTAAACCTTCAACTGCGGCTAAATGCGGGATCAACCTAGAGGCTCCTTAATAATTACGAATAACAAAGGATGAATCTCGTAGCAAGTGCCGTCAATTAAATTACCCTTTAAATCACATTTTTTTTGGATATGGTAGCTGGTTTCGATCCTGCCTACGCAGCATCGCCCTTCTTCCCTGACAATATCCTCAAAGGCCACATTTATACCTCATCGTCCAGATGTGCGAATAACGCCTCATGCAGTAAGGATGATTTTTGTCACCAGATCAAGGTGTTCTACGTTCAGCTCTTCTAGCGACGCCTTGTATGGCATTTTAGCCAGATTATTAGCCTCTTCCAGGTATTACGTGCTTCCATTTTTCTAATATAACTTAAAATAAAATAACTCAGCGTCTGTCTCCAAGGGTGCCTTGGATTTTATTTTAGTAGGTTATTAATGCCCTGATTGTTGTATCATCACATCTAAAGCTGCAGCTGGAGCGTGACCTACTCCCGCTTTGAGCTAGCTGAAGCACTTCTTATGAACGTCCTGCTAGTTAAACCAACATACATCTGCGAAGCAAGATTTACTTAATTAAAGCGTTAAATATACTTCCAGCAAAGCAATTTCGAGCATACGAAAATAGTGAATCAGAAACCGGATATGAACTGTAGAACATTTAATTACATGGTTGTCAGCCCTTAATCAGAAGAAATATTACCGAAAAGCTCATAGAGAAATTCATGTTAGTCGTAACTTTTATAATCCTGCTTAGCGTATGCATATTATGTTGATATGAACACGACAAATTTGTTAACCGCTTACCGAACTGAATAACTTAATTTTGAGTGCGACACAAAGCTTTTAGTAAATTATTTTCTCAAACTCGCGTTCCATCTAATTACCTGTAAAATAGTTGCGAACAAAAAGGACGATTACGATATTGCTTTAAACAACGCTGGTACCTAATGTGCCTTCCGAGATGGAATTTATAATTCAGACGGTAGTTTTACCGCCGACGCCCCGGTCGAGATATGAACATGATCCCGTAATTAGAACGTAAGCTAAAAAGCTGAATTCATTACATATGCACATACTGAGGGTCAGTAAGTGCAATTAGAGGTAATATTCTAAAGTGCTGAATCGAGCTTTGCCAACGATTCATTATTAGACGTTACTCTGCACATCTGGGCTCCAAGGCACACTTGGCCTATTGCTATTTTGCTGAAATGCAGAAAACCCGAGTGCATTATGGATTAGCGTCTGCTTATGTTAAGGATTTTTTATTTTATATTTATATTTCTAAATTTGCCTTCGGGCAAACGTTAGCTGCACCCAAGCCTGCAAGAATGCATTTAAATCGATTTAATAAGTTAAATAGCCCGATTCAAAGGTAACACGCAGACTAATTTAATATACTCAACTTAAAATGTTAATTTCATTCCCTTTGGGACTAACAGATTCCTAACGCAGTTCGTAGAAAGGTGTTCTGTTGATCCTCAAAGTTTCTTAGTCGGAAGTAAGTTATAAGCTTGGATTTTGCCAACATAAGCTCTCTCGTAGTCTTGAAACGTTTGTGAATAATTGGGAAAAGCAATTCTGCTATCTTTTAGTTCTAACCAAATATTTTAGAGATAAAAAAACTGGAAGTTTGCTAGTCTACTTCAAGAATATAACATTCCGTGGCCAGAGAGTGCTAAATAAAAGAAATATTTGTGAGATGAATTTAATCATTTAGCTGTACTGTGTTAGGGTTGTTTGAAAATCAGGGTCACCACTGCATTTGGTTCCTACAAAAAATAGAAAGAAGTTTTCGTGTCATTGAGCCCGTCGCTTGAGCCTTCAGTTGTTCAGAGGCCACAAAGTAAAAACAGTGGGTCAGGTGTGTTATTTGTTCCCTAAATGTAGCTGTGTGGGAAGCCTCTCACCGTGCCCATTTGAGTAGTTTACGACTATTTTCGGATATATCCAGCTGACCAAAATTAAGTCTACGTATCCGACACTCCGAGTTTCGCCGCGTTTTTGAGTTTCACGCAATTTCATGTCGACTAACGATTGGATATATTTCAAGGAATCACTAGAGTCGCACTACGCCTTGTTATATCAATCGTATAATCAACGTCCTGTCGCTTTGTAACTATATTACATTCCGGCGCAGTTTTGGAAAAACATTGCGTTGTCAGAGTGTCGATTTGCTCTAACTGCACGTAGGTACGCTTCGAACTACCGTTCTGGAGAAGCTTCAATTACATCGCTTGTAGAATTGATTCTTATTTTGCTAATGAATACCCTTGGAGTTGTCCATTTTGTTTTCATTTGCACATCCACAAATCTCGCTAAACGCTAGAGCTATGTGATTTCTCTCCATTTTATAATCTTGTCGATGTTTGAAATTACCTCACCCAGCTACGTTATGTGCGGTTCATTATTTTGTATTGCATGTGTAATGTACCGTTAATTTTGTATCTTCTTAAGCATAAGTTGGTGGTTGTGAAATATGTTTTGAGGAGTATGATTATTCTTATTGCTCTTTCTTTGCCTAGTTTCGCAGACAAACATCTGCTAGAAGTTTACTTATTGCGCTACGCGGCGTGATGAGCCAATATTTGTTTTGCACTCTACCTTGTTGCGGTCGTAGCTGCCAGGTTGGCCCACTTAAATGTATTTTCTAAACATTATTTTAATAAAGTTCTTAAATTTATAATGCACAGTGCAGCTTCGCATATTTTGAAGCCAAGTTATTTCAGCAATCATGAAACAAGGTAAGTTTCCAATCTCAGAGCTGAGCATCGTACACATATTTCCCATCGGCGATGAGGTTTTCTGGTGGAACCTCCGAGCTACTGGCATCTAACCCATTAGATGGTGCCCTAAAGTAACAAAAATTTACCTCGTATCTTTCAAGGTGCAATTATTTTGTCTATCGCTGGCGAGCCTCTACTTTATTTCCTTCCCACTGATCAACCAGACCCCGTTAAGCTTGTTATGTGTAAATGGGAATTACCGATAACAACTCTTTAGTGGTTAAAGGATAACTTTTTACCCTTTTTGTAAATAAAAATGAGGGGATGTCATCTATCCTATGTAACTATGGAAAACTGTTACTTTAACTTTCAGATAAATGGGAACTAATTGAATACTATAAAATGGTTTGGAAGTAGGAATGGCGAGCAAATTCAGCAAATCTGAAGGTTTGAGAAAAAAAAAACGAGAAACCTTTCATGGTAATACCAGTTTTATGGTAATTATTACTAAGAAAACGAAGCGTTGATACAGTAGAATTAATGGATAGTTATCCAAAAACTTTTATATTTTACTAATACCATGCAGTTTGAGAATGCAACTGTTACTGCTCAGACAACGTTTGGAATGTCGGCAGAGTATTTTCAATGAATCCCAATTTTGAGTGTAATGTAACACCTGGAATTGCATGATTAAGATAGAACATTACTTATTAAACTAATCTATTAATTTTACTAAGTAATTAAGGCTTAATCGTTTAACTTTGTGTTAATTTCAAAACGCCAGTTCAACTTTTCCGTAGATATATTTCTTTAATTCAAAATGCTTAACGCGTGACTTAAATAAATCTGTTTAAAATTCTCTTTTCTAATAAGAGGCCAATACATCACCATCAAAAAATCATCAGGGACCAGGATTTTTGCTTTAATTAGCCCGTTTATAATTTAATTAATGCATAAGCTGTTAGTTTTAGACCATTCAGTATGTTTAAGGGAAACCGTACCATAGCAATATATCGTATAAATCAATCAGTTATAGAATTTAAGTTGAAAGTCAATTTAGTTTTTCCTTTAAAAATAATTAACTTTATTTCAATATATCTTTGAAAAATAAAATGCACTTAAACACATATAGTATTAAAAAAAGTTTAACAGTATTTTTTGCAAATAAGGAGCTCTAAGATATAGACTCCAAAAATAGACTACTAAATACATATTTTGTATATCTGTTAAGAATGGTTAATTCCCTATCCAATCTCTAAACCCTAAACGACGAGAGAGTCGCGTGAGCTATACCGTTGACATTGAATTTTAACATAGGTTTGTACTTGAAATAGCACTTTAATAAAACCGCACGCAAAGTAAAGTTTTATGTTACTATTTTTAATTAAAATTCAGCACTTAGTATTTTATCGGATCTGTTACAGCTTCATTAATGTTTAGAAGAATAATAAACATAAATTACGTTGTGTAGTATGTTCTTTTGAAGTAGAAGTTTATATTTATATTTCTAAGAAAAACATTGTTGCAGCACCGGAATTTGACTAAACTATAAATTGCTGGCTTTAGAAGTAGTAAACATGAATCCTTAAAAAATTTTGAATTTTGCAAAAAAGTGAAAAACTACAAATGAATGTAATTATTTTATAAATACATTTGGGCCGTATGGTAACACCATGATTTAAGCTGTAAACCCCTTACAACGGGTAAGTCTTTGTTTTACATATTGGGGCTATTAATCCATTCACTCTTTCCTCCACCCAAACGCAATGTATTTTCGTGATTCCTACTACCCCAACGATAATCGACATAACTTTGACTACTTATAGTATTATATATAAGTATCAATTGAAAGTGGCAACATTTAATGCTAGGTCACTGGCATCGGAAAATAGATTCTTAGATTTGGATGAAGAATTGAAGAAAATCAACTGGGATGTGATAGGATTAGCCGAAGTAAGGCGAAAAGGCGAAGAGTATATAACGCTAAATAACGGTAATGGGTTCTATTATAAAGGAGAAGAACAAACAGGAAATGGGGGCGTAGGATTCATTATTAACAAAAGAATAGAAAAATATGTCTTAGAAATAAGAGGAATATCGAATAGAGTAGCGTATGTAATTTTGAGAATAAACAATCGATACAAACTCAAAATTATCCAAGTCTATGCCCCAACCACTTCCTATGATGACACAGCAGTAGAAGAATTCTATGATGAAATTAACAGATGCTTAGAACAAGGAAAAACTTACTATAACATCATCATCGGTGACTTCAATGCGAAAATAGGTAAAAAGCGAAACAGTATTGAAAAGTGCATTGGAAATTACGGTATTGGCCAACGCAATGAAAGAGGAGAGATATTAATAAACTTCTTAACCAACAATAATTTATATGTGATGAATAGTTTTTACAAGAAAAAGATTCAAAATAAGTGGACATGGCGAAGTCCAAATGGCACCACCAAAAGTGAAATAGATTTCGTTATAACCAACAATAGAAATATCATACAAGATGTGTCGGTGTTAAACAGATTCGCAACAAGCAGCGACCATAGAATAGTGCGTACTAAAATATCAATCGATACAAAGAAATAACGAACGAAACTTATACAGAGTGGAAACATTAAACGTATAGATGGGGAAAAACTAAAAGCACAAAATGACAAATATATTAATCATATAGAAAAAGAACTAAGTAAGACAACACCAGAGCAAATTACTAGCTTGACGGTAAACGAGATAAACAGAAAACTAACAACAGCACTTGTAGAAGCAACGGAACTTGTCAACACACGAAAGTTACAGAAACAAGACAAACTATTACAAGAAACAAAACAACTATTAAGTAAAAGAAGAGAACTGAGGCATATGAGGAAATAGGACACTATTGAGTATGCAGAACTAAATGAAACGATTAAAAAGAAAATTAGGGCAGATATACTGCAGTACAATAGGGAATTAACCCAAAAAATCATTGAAGAAAATAAAAATACGAAAGTTTTACTATCAAATTTTGCTCTAGGGAAGAAACATATAGTAAAGCTAAAAAATAAATATGGCCAGGAAACTACAAATCAGAACGAAATAACTAAAGCAGCTGAAGAGTACTACGCGACATTGTATACATCAAAAATACAGAAAAAAAAAGACAAGAATCAAGATCAATACCAAAGATAATGAATGCCGGATCTGAAGAAATACCATGTATAACAACAGATGAAATTAAAGAAGCCATCAAACACATGAAAAATAGGAAGTCCCCCGGCGAAGACGGAATAGTTATAGAGCACATAAGATATGGAGGCGATAAACTACTGCACACACTTAAACTACTATACAATAAGTGTTTAGAGGAATGAGACACTCCGAAGGACTGGAATAATGCAATACTTATTTTACTGCATAAAAAAGGAGATAAGGCAGACATTAAAAACTATAGACCCATTAGTTTATTATCAGAAGTAATACTATAAGTACTTCGATATTATCGGGTTATATGTCGTTAACTTGTTGCACAATAATAAAAGAGTGTCAGTTTGACAGGTTAAATAGTCCGACCGCGTCAGCGGGAGGATTATTCTCTGCAGGCTCCTTTGTATCACCGTGTACATTTTTCACTTTTACGTAGACGGGTTTGCTTATTAACAAAAGTGGTGGCGCTAACTTTTAACATAATTTACCTCGTTCACCGAAATGGTATCCCTAATTCAAAGGTCGTAAAGAACCTGCCCTCTTGACTGAGTTCTTCTAGCGGGAGCAACCTTTTCTTACCGTACATCATAAAAGAGTTAGAGCTGCGTATTCTAGGTATATTTCCGATGTCGGAAGTCGTGATCGTGCGGTATTAGCTTCTAATAGGTCAAACATCTAGAGCCGAGCGCATTCATTTAATTTATACATTTTAAGAACTGTAAGTTTAATTAACACAGATGCGCAGCCCCACTCCAGCGCAGCATTCAGCGATATAATACTACCAAGTAGACATTAAATATAAATACATATAAACGTATTTGTAACAAGCAGGTAAACGGGTTATTTCTTTAAATACATTTAATTGGAAAGTAGTTTGTTGTATGTATGGCCCTCAGAAAGTATACATAAGTAACTTCCAGTATTTGATAATTTTGTACAAAGGCGAGTTTAGATGCTCAAGTATTTATATTTAGTACTTGAGTCAGTGGAGCAAATAAATGAATTTTTAAAAGTCGATATTGAGAGGACGTAACCTACACCTACACTTATATACCTTTTTAGTTTGCTCGAACACAAAAACATTTAATTATGAATTTAAATTTACATAAAATTTGTGCCTATATAAACTTAGTTGCGTAGTTTTTAACAACGCCCATTAATTTTAAGAACATTCGCTGTTTAGAGCAAACATCTGCGTTTCAAGGACTGCCCGCCTCGCCGATGTAATCCTGGGAATCCTAAGAGCTTTCCCATTTTAATGATATATAAAAGCAATAAATAATCTAGGCAGGTGAACTTAATGCATTTCAGTAGCGTTTCCGGCCGTAAACCACGTCTGGATGCATTTATAAAATCATAAAACTCCCGAACCACCAGTGGGTAGTAGTCAGCGCAAGCCTCGTTCAAAGTTCGCGCGTAAAAAGCTGCAGCTTCCGGTATCGTCGATTTATTAAAACATTAAGGGCAGCTAAGCCGCTCTGGCAGAATAACAAACAAGACGTTCCGTCTATCTGCTACCTCGTGTGCCATAAATTGAACTGCCAGGCGTCAGATATGATTTCCGCTTTCCCAAGCTTTGTATTTTTTGCCACGAGCAGCATCTGGGGCCGCATTATAAGAAAAGCTTCAAAACAAATGAAGTTATTACTGCAAAGCCCTGCGATTTCTTTCAGTTTCCTTTGGCGTCCATTTAAAAATGGAGCCGAATTAAAGACGGCCGGCGTAAACGCTGCTAAATGCGGTTATTGATGACCCGTCTTAGAAAAACGTAGTTTTTTGATTACGACGATTATTCACCCAGCCAATTAGGGCTGTGAGAAAAACCCTTAGCGTGGTGTTATTCGAAATTGCATTTGTCGCTGTAATTGAGCACGAAGTTCTAGAGTAATCGACCAGACAAGAATTTTAAGTCGCAGAAGTTAATTGCCTGTACTTGTGAACTCAACAGGAATGTTAAAATAAGTACAGATGATCACATTACGCTATTTGATATTACAATTCGTTTGGTTTTGTAGCATAAAGAGAAATCTCGAGTTGTCTTAGTTTACATGCAGTTATCAAAATGGCTGACTTGTTTCTCAAGACCTATCGTAAAGAAGTTTTTATTACACCATAGCATTTGGTATTAATTATCCATCCAACCATATTGTGATACAACAATCAAGTGATGATTTCCACCAGCACACACATGATTATTATGAAAATTTGTTACGCCACCTCTGGTGAACCCAGCCTCGACGATAACAAGCATATTACTAGGAAAGTTTAAATTATTCATACGTTTTCTAATGAATCATTGACAAAACACAACCGTTCTTCACAAGCAGGAGCGGTTAGAGCTTGTACACGTTGAACGTGGTAGGGGTAGGTATAGCAATTATTGTTCATATAAGTGGAGCTAACAAGTGCAGAAGTTCACCTTATATTGGTGTTAGGGTTTTTTTTCAATTCTGATTAAGACACATGCTTTCATTTTTGGGGTTTCTCGTTTGTGAAGCACTAAATAATGTATGTGATAGAAGTCCTCTGTTCGGATACGCATCGGCATAATAACAACGTGCTTCACATATACACATGTCACCTTCATCTGAATTACATTAAGTAAATGTTGATATGTTGCATAAAGACTATAAAAATTACTCCCCTCTTAAGTAGTTCACACAACTAACAATCGTGCCTCCTGATCCACATGCTCATCCTCACATTTTTGTGGATTGAATTTATTATTTACCTTAAAAAGTTCAATATGGATCTCCATTTCTCTATTTCTACCGGTTTATAAAAAAGTCTTCGAATGCTCAATCTCCACTAATTTCAATCTTTTAACAAATAACTTACTGCATTTATTTCACCCGTCCAGCTCTTTTTGGGTCATTAATGTTTTCTCTCGCTGGCCTGCTCCCACTTTGATATTTATTTAAAAAGTATTTTTCGCAGAGATGTTCATCTGAATTTGAGAACATCGTTTAGCAAATGCTGTGTGTGGTTGATCCTCTCATACGAAGTTGAAGCCATATCTTAAAAATAGTTAGTATAAACCGACTGGAGGCACTCCAGATAGTAGTCTAGCGTTAGCTACACAAAATTTCCTGCACCGAGAAGGTCACAAATGAAGAACTTCTGCACACACAGAAGAGACGGTGGTCGAGAGATATTTATTCACATTTAAAAAAAAACTTATCTCGAATAGGGTAGGCGCAATCCTAGGTATAACTGCAATTATAATTCGAATGGGAGGAAAGAAACGAATAAGCAGAAAACAGGTATGTCATTTTACGAAATGTGAGATTGAACTAGATTACAAATTATAGAAAGGTTAATTCATGGATCAATGGAAAAGAAGGAAATTTTATCTTATATGGCTTGGAAGAAGAAGAAGTTTCTTTTCAGTACGTTGAAAGTACATGGAAATACATGTAAATTAAAAAAAAAACTACAACTCTGCAGCATTACGCATCTGTTGCCTTGTAAGTATAAACTTTACATTTTATTCAAAATGTTGAGTAATGGGTTATACCATTTCGAAGTTTTATTGATAAGGTGTAAAATATTAGTTCATCAATATTGCTAGTTATTGGATCATTGCCAGTTGTACCTAATCGTAATTTATTATTAATGCAAAAATGTAAAAAGAAATAAAAATGAATGTACAGTCGCGGAATTAAAAATCCGGACACTTAAAATGATTCAGTGTATATCTTAATTTACTTTGCTTATCACGTTACGTGGTGAAATTAGTCAAAGTCAAAATAATTACTCGTACATGACAGCATGCCTCATTTAAGAGTCGAACAAAAAATGCAAGTAATTACATTATCCAAAAATTGCAAAAATCATCTATAAGACTGGTCCGGATTTTTAATTCTGCGACTGTACGTTAAGTCATGCACTGTTCTAATGTGATTTTAAAGCTGACGACCAAAATCATTTGGAAAAATTATAAAAATACAAAAATGCCGCCTTCTTTATACTCTTCTACTAAATTCTTCATTTCCATATCTGACAAATCATCTATTTTTTCTTTTCCCCGGGGATACCACTCATACACTTTTATTATAATTTGTGACCTTATTGTATTATCTCATTTTGGAAATTGTACAAACGTCAGAACTATATAATGAAATACTTTAGACTGTTGCCTCACAAATCTTTTTGTTATAGCTTTTGTATTGTTGTCTAACCATAACAAAGGGTTTAGTTTTTGTACATCGACTCTCGTTTGTATGATTTTATTGGCTATTTTCTTTTTAACTGCCCCGTTCTTCTGATATTAATTGCATTAATCTTCGACCTGTTTATTTACTTTAAGCCAGACTTCTTTGATTATTAATTCATGCGTCGCGAGTTCAATCCTAAGTCCCGATAACTTTTTTAAAAATAAAAATCGCGTATAAAAACATCTATAGAATGCCATTCTTGTAAAGATATGTAAAACCATGGGTCTCATGTTACTATAATACATAACAAACGACAACAACATGATCTATATATGTCGTATTTGTCATGAATAAGTAAGAAGTCTAAATCGATATCAAGGCCCATTCTTCTACATTTGCTTTGTGAGTTCATGTAGATCTTCTGTATAAACCAACATATTTTTTAAAAAGTTGGAGAAAGATGGCAACTTTATTCCAATCCTATGAGGACTTTTATCTAGTATTGTCAAATGTGACTACACTTTTGTGGTGGGTACTGATTGCTAATATTACTTTTATCTAAAGCTTGATATAGTGCTTTCATTGAGACTGTATCGCAAGCTTTTGCAAGTCCATTGATATTATGTATGCATCTTGGTTTCTGACCTGACTATTGTTATTTCCTTTTCCATAGCTTCTCTATTATTATTTTCATCCTGATGTCTCACTCATCATACTCGAATTCTTAACTAGCATCTATGTTTCTTTTGCTGTTATTTCTTAAACCTCTTTCACATCCAATTGCCTGTTATACATTAAACTTGTGCTACAATTAATTCATATTTAGTTTTTTATTACTTTCTTCCTCTAAAAGACGACAACAATCAGATTTTTTCAGATCTTTACTTCTTAGGGTCCCTGGATGACGAAAAACAGTTTTTCTCAATATCCTCTGTCTATCTGTCTACATGTCTGCCTATTGCCGGTATAACTCAAAAATTCATGTAGATTATATGCCTCCCTGTCATGAAACCGAGAAAAATTCCGGAAGATATATGTAAGTTGAGCACCTTAAAAAATAGATTTTTTTCTATTTTTGCTTTACCCGAAGAGCTACTACTTAAATGAGCATATATTGGACTCAAACATATAAAGGGTGAGAACCTTAAAAAATAAATTGTGTTTATTTTTACTTTAACTATAGAATAGATAAAAATCATAATTTGCACATAGCTTAAGCTTTACACTTGACGAAAATGAGGCCCAACAAATGCAGGGTAAATATAAACAAAGTAAAAAGAGGCAACAATAAGTGCGTTGTGTTTAATACCACGGCGCATCGCAAAACCAATAGAGGTTCTCGATGGGCTCATGGATCAGACCGGCGGAGTTACGATCGCATTTCCATTCGCTGTTGTTCGAATCCCATCGCCGGTAATGTTTTTTATATGAACTTGATTTAATTTGCAAGTGTTTGATTTTATTGTTTCTGTATTATTACGAACGTGAACATATTTTGTTACCATGTTTTGATTTTTAAAATTGTTTAGTGTCACAATTTCCACTTGCGACGGAAGTTCTGAGTAAAGCCTTTACAGATTAATTGAAAATAATTTTTTTGATCTGTTCTGTTTCTCTGCTTACAATTGTGTAAAGTCTTATATTCTTTTGGGCTATCACGTCGAGGACCATTTGCTGCAGCTATTTTCATGTTTTTATTATTACAACTTTATTCAACAAACGTTTTCTCACTATTTGCTCTTATTATCCAATGCTAATAGGCTGCATGTATTGTTTTTCTGGTAGTTTCTTATTTTCTAATATTTCTTAAATAATATGTTTGTTTGACATTGGA
Organism: Agriotes lineatus; assembly: GCA_940337035.1. Classification (NCBI taxonomy): domain Eukaryota; kingdom Metazoa; phylum Arthropoda; class Insecta; order Coleoptera; family Elateridae; genus Agriotes; species Agriotes lineatus. The sequence goes on along the minus strand of OW679200.1, from coordinate 126,468,788 downwards.
ACTGTAAGTTAGCTGTTACTAAGTGATGATGGTAATCGCATTCTGCGCCCCGATATACTCGAGCACCAGCAGTTTTGATATTTGAAATTTATTTTTCTATTATATAACTAGTATGAATATATTGTGCTTAACATTCGTTTTCTGTAAGAACGGCAGAGGAATAAGATTACTCAATACCTGCCACAAGTTATATGCAACCATTTTGATAAGACGACTAACCACAATAACCGAAAATATCCTGTCCGAAGTACAGCACGATTTTAGAATGGGCAGATGATGTTCAGACGGCATTTTTACTTTAAGACAATTAATTCATAAAAAAGCAATTGTAAGAACTGCTAATAAGACAAGTATTGTGGATATTATTAGAATTAAATTTTTCACTTTTATTAGGAATATAAGAGTATATTATTATATGAGCGATTATGACAGCCATTATTCACGAAGATGACATTTGAGCCATAAGCCGAAGGCGCGTGGCACAAGTCATCCGAGTGAATAATGGCCATAATCGGGAATGTAATACGATATTTTATTTACTCATATGCAATAGGAGTTTTGTGTTCATCTTTCCGAATTATGATATTTGTGACAGCTGTTAACTTCAAAAGTCATTTAATAATAAGAATGAATTTTGTGATTGGCTACAATCTATTGAATAATGAAAATAGAATTTTCTGATTGGTTGCAACTTGCAAACTATTGAATTATGAAAATAGAATGCTATGATTGGCTGAAAACCGTAAATTATGAATCATAATTCATGGCCATTACACAGTAGGAGTAGATAAACTCGTTACTTGATATGCATTTGGTGTTTTTAGTATATATTTGTAAATGGTATAATCCGGTGAATAATGTTTATTCATATATCATAAAAAATGTATTAAAAGGAGCAGGCAAGGTTATTGCGTCTTCTTGAAGAAGTGCAAGGTGATGCTGAAATATTTGATAACGATGAATCTGAAAACGAAGAGAATGGTTTAAGTTCAATTAAAAAATAACTACATCGAGAAAGAGCGCAATGATTCCGAGGGTAAAAATGCCACTAAAAGGATTCTTTGCTATGTCAGAAATTAATAATACAAGGCAAAGTAGAGGGAAGAAAACCGGAAGGACTTTCGAACACACGATATGTCGACCAAGAAGCAAAGCTAATCAGATCTACGGTGCATGAATGTGCCCTTAGCGCTTTATATAGAGAAAGATGGAGAAGAACCATCTATAACTCTTTCACATAATGTTGTCACGATGCTCTTGCCGCAGAGAGAAGGAGAGAGCGAGAGAAAGAGAGAATAGATATGAGCTTGAGAGTAGACATGAGATTGAGAGTAGATATGAGATTGAGATTACTAAATGGTAAGAGCATTGTCCAACGCAAAGTGTAAGAATACGAGCCTGGTACATTATAATTGATCATTTTGGGATTAAAGCAAATGTTGAAGATGCCAAGTTTCTCACAAAATGCTGGAATTTGTTCTTTACTGAAGAAAGAGATTCTTGAAGAAAGTACAAACACATACTAACGCTTTCTGAAAATAATAGTAGGTAATGTTCGTGCAACCCAATAGATTCGATTTTAATTCGAGCATTGTTGGGTCTCCTGTATTTTGCTGGAATGTTAAAAAAAGCAACAGACTAAGGGCCGGTTGCAGAAAGCAATGTTAAGTCTGGTGTTAGCTAACATCGCTTCAAAGTGAACAAAATCGCATCAAATTTTGTTTACTAATGTATTAGTTACCATAAACATTTCAGATTTGATTCGTTTTTGTTCACTTTGACGCGATGTTAGCTAACACCAGACTTAACATTGCTTTCTGCAACCGGCCCTAAATGTAAGTGAATTTGGGGAAAGGAAAGGAATAGGCGTATAAATGTTTTGGCTAACTATGAATAAAAAAAATTTTTGATTCGGTGAGCTCAGTACAAGGAACGAAAGAAAAAAGTAGATAAATTGAAACCAATTCGACAGCTCTTCTAGAGTTTTCCAGAAAATTTGCAAAAACATTTAATTGGACATAATTCGACAATATACGAGAAGTGGGAAAAAATTAAAGGTCGATGTGTCTTTCGACAATACATACAATTAACTTCATAATGCAGCGATACGCATCAGCAAACAAGTAGGCCGTATTGAGTGGGAAACGACGCTGTCGTTCATTTACCGCGACTTCGCGCATAACGGGTGTCTTCGAGTTATCGTAAACTACGCGCTGGCTAGATGTAACGCTCGATAAGGCGATGTAGATATTTAAATACATTTAATGTATCAATAAAATTTCCTGTAGAAGCTAGCGTTACAAAGAGTTACTCAATGAAATTTGGCAGATAAAATTATGTGTTGATTATTAATGAAAATACAACAATGCATGTTACATAGTATACATATTATACAGATAAAAAGTGTTACACAGCGCAAGAAAATATATATAATAGTTTAGAAACAAAGAGAGTTATATAAATTTAGAAACAATACAATATGTAAAACCATTTTAGTGATCCTGGCGATTTGTCAGTTTTTAAATTACTCTAACTGGTTGTTGCCTATAATAATATGGAGCAGCTAAGTAAATACAATAATTAATTCAATTTAAATCTAAATTCTTCAGAATTTACATAACGAGATACCCTTGCAAACGAATTTAGCAATTAATAATTTAGATTTAAAATAATTATTTTCAACGAAGTTATGGCAAGAACTTTCTGCCTCTGACATAATTGCCGAAAAGTTTGCACGCAGACAACAGAGACATTAATGGAATTCTACGCACCTCTAAATCAATTGAAAGCTGCGGAGATAATATTCGCACCAAACCTGGTAAGAATTTAAATGAAGTTACTTCAATCAAGCTATAAGCCATTTTGACGAAGTTCTTTAAACCGTTACAATTATAGTCCTTAAGTTGAGAGCTGTGTGATTTACCAAACGATATAGGAATTAATTAAAATATAAACGGTACTACGAGTAATAGAAAGAAAATGTTTATGTAAAGAAATAATCTTGATGATTCCTTTATTTTTTTGGGAATTCTATTGGTGCTACCAATACAGCTGTCAATTTTATTGCCAATCGTTACAGCTAATAGTGTAAGTTTTTACTGAATATTAAACATCGCCACCAATAGCATGAGGACGGTAATAAACTAGTAAACGTTGTAATCAATAATGCAGTTTATATGAGCAGATATTACGGAGCCACGTAATAAATGTTTATGAGGATACTAATGAATATTCAAACTGAAAACGCGCAGATTACATCTTTCGCTTTATGGGCATATCAGATTTAACTTTTCATTGTAAAGGTACGTTTTATAAATTTTTAACACAAATTAAGGTAGATAGAAATCCGGCAGTCAGCAAGTTCCAATTTAATTTTATTATTACTAGCCCGAGTATTTTAAAAAATTTGGATTAAAACAAAAGCGTTTCCCACAGTTGTTAGAAACGTTATAGTAGCTTACAAAAAGTAGAATTTTGACTACCTACCTACAGAAAATGTTCGAAATGTTTATGAAGGGAAGTTAGAGTAAAATAATATGTTAAAAACAATAAATATGTGGCTAGGATTTGAGGTGATGCGATAACTCTACCTCGAAGGTTACAAAATTATAATATTACGCCGCGATCTGTTGAAGTATTACATTCAGTTCCGGCCATTTTAAATTACTTTGCAATTTTTGCCACAACCGCTCAATCAATCCAGACCAAACCAAAATTATATAAAAGGTCTCATGAAACTGCATAACTTTTATGATACCTATAACCACTTTGGCGTTAAGGGAACGTCGGAAAATACAGTTTAGTAAAAGTGTACCGCCAGATGGATGTAAACACGCTATTTCGAGAACGACATAACCTATCAGGATGATTTCTGCGCCAGTTTCTGTGTGGAGTATCCATAAAAGAACCTCGAAAGGTTTTGTGAAAGATTGCTAATTTTTCTTTGTATGGGCTTTTCGAATAGTATTCGGGGTACCAATAATAGCCGTTAAACAACTCATAACTACGGATCACCATGGTGTAATGGTGCAAAGTTGGGCATCTGAGCTTAAGGTCAGGAGTTCGAAATTGGTTACCGAAGGCACTTTTTTCATTACTGGAATATTCGGATACAAATGTCGATCCCTTGTCACCTTTAAATGTGAAATTTCACATTATAGGCGATCTCTGCCCCCACACTAAAATTAACCTTGCAATAGATTGCAAAGACTAAATTAATGTGACTTAAGGAGTGGACTCCAAAGTAGCGGTTGGCAAAACCACTGCATCCTCACACTGTGCCGAAGTATCGATAAGGCTTTTGCACCTTCTCATCTTGCTTCCGTTTATTGTACTCTAATATACGGCAAAGTAGTGCTTTTGGTGGTTCGTGTCTCAGATATAGCACCTTAGAAAGATTGAAGATTATTCTCGTCAGATCTACCTTTAGTGCTACACTTGATTAAATAAATGGAACAGCTTCAGGGACTCACATATTTTGAGTACGGGGATTAGCGATCCCTATATACCCAGCTGGACCTATAGCCTTCTTCATCTCATCTCAAATGAGGTTCCCACACTTTCACTTATCCTATCGGTGTCTTTCAGTCTTTCAACTAATGCTTGTCACTTCCATACCTCAACTATATTGCATTAATCGATGATTAGGAGTCTACACTACCTACATCCCTTAAAACCCTATACCGAGTATAATGGCAATAATATTCTATTCCAAACCATCGAAAGTGATGGAAACCTGCAATAAATTTATTCCCAAGGATCTTCATTCTTCCAATAAACTCTATTATGTCAATGAACCAAAGAGAAATGGTTCTTGTCCCTGCGCAGGTGTTAGAGTGTTAGGGGGTGTGAAGAGTCCCCATTGCTTGATATAGGAAAGTTGAGAAGCAAGAATCAACATGGAACGTGCGCAGTTTTCTTCGATGAATAACTGCGGAAAGTCTTGAAAGCACTGAAAACGTATGAGATTAACATCATATTAGACAATTTCAACGTGAAGGTAGGAAGTGGAAAGGTAAACTCTGTGGCTGGTGACTTTGCTTAGGGATCTCGAAATAAAAGGAAATAAACGCTAATCCAATTCTGTATTTTGCCTTTAAGATGGAGAGACAAAGATATCAGCTCAAGACAATTTTATGAATATAGCGGGAAATCAAATTGCTTACATCATAATAAATAAACGATACCAGCACTATATAAGTTTATCTTTAAAGGCAAAATTTGTACAACAAAAATGAAACAAAACGTATAAGACCTTGTAACGTTAGCGTCAGTAGCAAATTATAAGTTGTACATCAAATAATATATTTTTGCCGCCGCTGATCATGTAAGTCAGTAATACATCCTTAGTAACAAAACGTGTAAGTCGGTGATTATATTTGTTTGCTGTTTTTCTTGACAACGGAACTCAATATTATTATTAAGTTTGTAGGATAATAAAATTAGCAAAGCAAGATGCAGATTTAGACGTTTTGTTTATAAATTGCAAGTGTTTATGTGACATGTGACACTCACAGATAACACGACTCACGAAAACTAATCCTGGTGACACGTGACAAACCAAACGATTTTTTCAAAATTCTAGGAAAATTTCGATAAGCAGTGGGAAAAATATAATAAGATAACTCGGAATGTATCGTCTATTAACATTTTCAGCAGGCAACGAGCCGCGACTTCGTCTTGGCTTGTACTTGCCTTCCTCAAATGTTAATAGGTCCTTACATTCCTTGTTACTTAAATAGCTATAATTTGTACATCGCTCATTTACGCACAATCGGTCGTTACTTCTAGCCAACGCTCGGTTTTTCAATAACTCGGTCTCATCCGCTATGAGCAGACGAACCGTAAACCGGTATGCCATGCAGTTCGTATCCAACTACCTCGATAAAGGCACACATAACAAAGGTACCGAAGAGTATAAAAGCAACTTCCGCCGTCGTTTCAAAACACTTGTGTGCAGCGACCTTACCAGCAGCTGTACCCTGGAAGAGCTTTTCTCTCTAGACCCGCTTGGGTTTAGCGCCAACTTGAGTCATTGGACTTCCCTCTCATTAATCTTCTTCCGCCCCTGTCTTGTGACAGCGTTTCTGATCCTCACAAGGCATTTTCCCTAACCTGAACCTGACCGCGTTCTATCTTGTGACAGGTTACTGTCTCATAGGTCAATCTGTTAACTCAAACCTCACACCCCACGTCTCCTCCGCTACATTGACCGGCTTCACCGTCGTTATTATAACCTAAAAACTCATTGAAAAACTGACGTACCTGTAGGAACCGCATCGTACGTTTAGCGACGTCACCCTGGTAGTTTGCCGAAGGCAAATTGCACTGCACCGACCAGGACACTAAATCGCACGCCGCGCCGCCTTCTAGCTGGTTCGCGACAAATTTGCCGGAGTTCGACGGACATTGCAGAAGGTAAAATTTCACGTTTAAGTTATTCCTGAAGTACCGCATTTGCATACCAGGAAACCGCACCGATCTGCACGGCTTAATACACTACCAGTGAAAACCAGGTATCCTGTATTATTTATGTCTCACGATATTTTTCCAGACTGCAAAACATAAACAATTTCCCGGTCCGCATATGCTGTGTCGCAAACCTGTCGTTCGAAGCGCTGGATCTAGAAGGCAGCATACCTAGACGGATTCGTGCTCGATGCAGAAACCGACAGAACGTGCGTGCAATTTGGGTTGCAGTCTGTCCACGGGAACGAAGTACATCTAGATTCACCCAAATCTGTGTTACAATATTATTATACATATTATTACGCATTAAAGTTGATGTTTGTAATTAACTAAGAATTCATTATATGATTTATGGGACAAATTGTGTTTTTCCTGACCTTATACATTTGAGATTAAGGGACATTTCTTCGATTGAGTTACCCGAGGTAGATATTAACGAACCTTCATGGGCTTTTCCGAAATTATGGAGGTCATAAATTACTTGAATAATTTACCACGACTGAAATTAAATTCAAAAAGCCGAAACGTTACAACCTAAGGCAAGAAGTAAAACAAAAATAAAGGCCGAACTTCAAAACAGACTTTTAGAAGTCACCTTCAGGAAGAATTGTCTATCAATAAAGTTCAGGATGGTATTGAGACAACAATACAAAAGAGAAAAGGTTATAAGATATGACAAAAACATACAAACGAGCCCTGGATGAATGATGATATACAAAATCTAATAAAAACACAAAGATTTGCAAAGATTGAACCAACCAACACAATACAAAAAAATCACCAAAACCATTATGTAAAAAATAAAATGAATGGTTAACAGAAGGATGAGACGAAACAGGACAACTACATGAGAAATCCGATTCAAATAACCTTTATAAAATAATTGTTAAGGGTTTTACTCAGAACTTTCCTCGGAAATGGACGTTGTGACAATAAACAATTTTTACATTTAAAAAATAAAAGAAACTGAAAGAAATTACGGAAACATTCAGAAAACACCCATTAGCTAAATTATAAAAAGCAACACCATACCCACTGACCTACAAAACGCGTGCTAAATTTGGAAGAAATATATAGAACAAATCTCTAAAGATAACTGCACTCTTGACATATGTTATAAATGAAATGCATATTTTACCAGGTCTATTTATAACCCAATGTGGAGCAGAAAATGCTGTCAAAACCTTTATGGATGCGAAATCATCAGCATACGATAACATTCACGCGGATGTGCTGAAACTCAACAATTCAAAATATTTATGTGTCAATAAAATATACTGTGCAGGCCATATTTTTTCGTAGTACTTCCATCAACCTTTGTGATTATTCCAAGAAATCGGACGCCTGAACATAAGAGACAATGTTATACTTTAAAATGAATTTATGACAAGTAATCACGCTAAAAGTGTTCACAGCAGAGCACAGGCGCGGGTATATTCTGAAAACGTAGGTGGTTTTGTCTAAACAAACTCGGGAGGCACGTAGAAAGTATGTAATAATAATTTACCGGGCGCCACTGGATTATGAATTTTTGCTCAAAAGATGAATGGTGTCCCGTAACCCAAAACGATCTGAGCGTAGGGGTGTTGTTGAAACTGGTGTATCTACATACTGGCTACACCTATTAACATTTAATTCCGTCGTAAAATCACCTGCATGCAGTTGTACAAAGTACAGGTAAACACATAGTCGAAATAATAATGTATGTTAAACACAGAAGATTACAGAAGAAAATATTTATTATTGTCTGAGAATATGGCCGTAACGTGACGTCACGACTCCAAACTGCAGTTTGTGACACTTATAATAATACTGATAACCAGGGAAAGGCATAAACGTGCAGGAACTACAAGCTATCCAGAAAAGACAATAATTATAATGTAATGCAGTGTCAACAATACCGACATAAAGGCAAACGAATCTGTAGCTTTGAAGTAGTGAAGTTCAGAAAGCTTTAGGTTCACATTCATCTAGAGCGATGATAATGTTGTCTTCAAACCTGGGGCACAAGTGGCGCATGAGATGCTCGTCATCGACAAAAATCCGGGAATTTGAAGATGAACGTTGACCAACGGAGATATTCAGGGAACCGGATCGAGCACTACGTAAATAATTGCTGTATGCAAGAATTCCATCACAATCGTTTGTTAACGCGGCTGCACTTAATTGACGATTGCGAGACCGTCCAACATGTTTAAGCAGTCCGAAGTAATGTAGATCTGGTTAAACCAGCTATGTACTTACGTCAGAACTGATTAGATTCGTTGCGCTCGCACTACATATATTACGTGAAAGAGATCGCCTCCACTCGCACGTTTGGTTTTGTTGCCTTTTTGTTGCTTAATACTACCGTCCAATTTGCTTTCACGGTGAGAGTAATCGGTTCCGTGAATGTGGTATGCCAGACAGAGAAGTAAAAGCTGGCGGTATCGCGCATTTGTAAACCGCGACAGCACACAGAACTAAAGTATCGGCAAGTACCACATGGTAACAAACAATTTTAAAATAATAATGATTGACTACTCAGTCTAGTGGGTCACATGTGTAAAAAATTTTTCAAGATAATTTATTAAACAAGTAAGAGAAGATGAGCGAAGAAACGGATTTTGGATTCAAAACGGCATGGGTACCCGAAAACCATTGTTTTGCATACAATCCGTTGTTCAAGAACGTTACGACCGAATAAAATTCGTCTTTCTCTGTTTTAGAGATTACCAAAGGTCCTTTGATAACGTTTTTCATGACGCCATCGTGCCCATTATATACAACAGAGAGAATGATCAGAATTATTTAAACCTTTTAGTGGCATCAAACAGCAGGATTGCGCATCAGTAACTTACTCACTACAGAGGAGTTTGAAATTTTAACAAAGGTACGTCAGAAATGCATTCTTTCACCTATGTCATTCAAAATCTATGTGGAAAGAATATTTAAATTTACTCTGAAACACGTAACAGAATGTATCAAGGTCAAAGGTTTTCTACACGCCATTATTGATTGGATTTATAGGGTTGGCAGGAAATATGGTCCCAAGGTGGCACAGGAAACTAAATTAATAATACTAATAAGTACAGTGCCGCATAACCAATCACAGTTACTTTTATATAGTCTACGTGTAGAAAGAGTACAGAGACATAAATACCTCGGCCTCACTTTAACTGAAAACCGAGCTCTGTAGACTAGGGGTTACCACCTCTGCTTAACATTCGGGAGATCGCGGGTTCGATTCCCCTGGCCGTCTGAGTACCTTCTCTGAGGCGAATGCCGGGGCAGTACTTCTCCGTCTTTCCTGACCTCTCTTCCATTCTCCGCCCCTCCTTTCTCTCGTCTTCTTCTTCTTCTTTCATCAGCATTTAATTACTCCCTTCCTTCGGGGCCTCGACTCCGGTCTATCCGATGTTGTACTCATTCACTGCATCCCTACGATCTTGTCCACGTCGTCTCGCCATGTAGCCCTCCGTCTACCTCTGTTCCGTCTGGCTTCCCGAGGTCTCCACTCGGTCGTCAGTTTAGACTATCGATTGTCGTCTTGTTTCATGACGTGCCCCGCCCAGCTCCACTTCAAACTTGCAATGCGTTTCGCTACATTCTCCACTTTGGTACGTTCTCTTATTATTTAATTCCGTACCCGGTCCCGCAATTTTGTACCCAATATGGAGCGTTCCATGCCTCGTTGAGCGATCTTCAATTTTTGGATCAACGTTTCTTTAGGAGGCCATGTCTCGGAACCATAGGTCATTATCGGTAACACGAAGTGAATGTATATTCTCGTTTTGAGGTATTGGGGGTATTTAATTTTGAATACTTGTAGCTCATGAATTTTATTTGTTGTAAGTACAATATCGTCGGCGTATCGGAGATGTGACCTGTGTTTCCCGTTCACGTTTATGCCTTTGCCTTGCGAGTTTAGACCATTGAATACGTCCTGTAGTAAGTTAGTGAACATTTTCGGGGAGATGGTGTCTCCCTCTCTGACACCTCTATGTATTGATATTGGTTCTGTTCCGTCGTATACCCGAATAACCGTATTTGCTGCTTCGTATAAGTTGATATATCTATAATCTAATCTACAACGTTTTAGTGCATTTATTAGAGCCCACCTCTAGACCGTGTCGAAGACTTTCTCAAAATCTATACAAATTCCATATACAACGGTTGGTTATATTCTCTCATTCATCCTATAATTTCCATTCTTGGCTGAAGAGGGACGCAAGGTCCCTATAGCAACCCGTCCCCAGTTAGGGGAATTGAAATGACCCTGAACCTTTACCTTTACCTTAACCGAAAAATGGGTCTGCGGTGACAAAGAGTTGGGTCTTCATCTAAGTTCACTACCATACTTTAAATATATACTATGATCAAAAATTATTTTCATCTAGTATGGCTATGGAATAGTTCCTAATTTATGAATACAATTATGTTTGTACGGAAATGTCCAAACTGACATTTAATTTTTAAGTGAGTTATAGTTGCATTTATAAATTAGGTACTACTCCATAGCCATACTAGATGAAAATAATTTTTGATCACACTATATATTGGTCTAAATCCCTGAACGACACGATGCGTTCAATAGAATTCCGATGCAGTAAAACAGAAGTGCTATTAAAGGAATTTCCAATTACTCTTAAAAGAAAGCTTAATTGTAGTCACTAATATAGACGGTTGAAGTAAGCGAGGGAATGAGTGGAGAAAATAAACTTCTATAGAATAGGGAATTCTAGAATTTCTTTTTAATTTAACAATAACCTGGTAAGTAATTTAATATTTTTCATTTCTACCAATGACGTTTTCACGAGGCTGCAATTTATTTTTGTTTGTACCCCATATTTTACAGGCTTGACGCATTCGACTTGCTTACATTATTCAAACAAAGCGACAAGGGCAATTTATCAAAGGGATAGTCTATTTATAAAGTCGGCTACTGGATATTCTGAATTTCCAATTCCCGACAAAAGATTGGAAATAAAATAACGAATGTATTAAAAGCCAAAGTCCATTTCCCTCACTATTTTTACATGTTTTCAACATTAGCCGTTTTCCCATATATCAGATTTCCCCTTTATCCAGCGTGGTCGATATTCGTATTTTTGAATATTCGGCGATCCAACTGTGGCGGCCGTTTACTGGTTGTTTGTGCATCAAGTTAGACTTTATACGATTCCGAGGGACTTATTCAGCCCGAAAACTCCTCATTTCGCGTTCTTGCCTGCTGTTTTTCAATTTAGAATAAACGAGTGCTTATTGAGCCAGTAAAAGCTTTTGTAAATTTCATATTTAATACATAAATCGTTTTCTGCGGCAGAATGTCAGTAGGAATTTCCAGCGATTTTCGTGTGTTGAGTGACGGAGCTTTTAGAGAACAAATTTTATGCAAGAATTTTGTATTATCTTATATTTAATACGTTTTAAGAAATATCTAGCCGTTACTGAGAAAGCATTCAAAAAATATTTAAGACATCAAAATTAAGATTTTGAACGGTGCGTGATCATTATAAAATGTAATAGGTTTTCGTATTTTTTTATTTTTTCAGTACAGGCTACAAATTCAATGACTTTATTTTTCATTTTGCTTCACGAGAGTTGAGAGTAACTAAGATAATTTGTCAGCTACTGGCTAAGTGTGAAATGGGCAACGCCAATCTATTTTAGTGGAAGCCAGAAATGAGAGACCCAGCACACTTAAATAAAAAGTAGAACAAAAATGCAAAGTTAAAGTAGCAGAAAGAAATATAGACTTTATAAGTAATTGATGAATAAAGCAACTACTTACAACAATTAGCAATAATAAAGAAACACTTAAAAAAAACGTAATAAAGAGCATTCTTAACGTTTACTTGGAAATGCCGCGAAACTGGCAGTAATAAGGTTGGATTGTGTCCAGCCTAATAAATTTGATTGATAATAGCTTGTAATTTCGTGACGTTACTGTTGGAGCTATTTCTCGTGCAAGATTTTCGTTTGTAACTTCGAATTGTTAGTGCACTTTCTGTTAAAATTAATTAGTACGACAACCAGCAGGTGGTTTTATGAGTAGACTAAACGATTATAGGTGGAGGCAAGATAGGAACGCAGCTGTGAAGGGCCATGACATCATCCACGTCAAAGTCTTTAGGCAAAGGCCTAGAACACCGTGGCGCCCGAAAACTTAATACTTTTGAATCACTTGCAACTCTCAGAACAGACTCAATCCCTTTCCCATTGAGCTAGCTGTGGCCATTTCGTTTGTTACCAAGTATTAGTTAGCGGTTTTACCGGTAAAATATGAGCGCTGCCACCGGCTGGGCTAGGCTGGGTCAAATAGAGATTTAATACTTTTTTTTCATCACTGCATTCGAAAATGTTTTTGTTGCCTAGGAGATCTACGAACAGGGCCGTAACTAGGCAAAATTTCACTGTAGGCAAGCCGACATTTTGCTCCCCTTGGTACTATACTCGGAACAGAGAACAATAAAGTAGAATATGTAACCAAAATGACATGTACAAAGCGGGCTTGATCAGTATTGTAATAAAAATCACTTAAGAATCAGAGATAGCCGTTTTACACAGAATTATAAAATTTGTTGAGGTTATTATACAAATGGAAACTTCGGTGAACTCAACAAGCATGCCATTGGTGCAATAGTAATTGTAAATACCATGTAAAAACGCGAAAACAAGTAACAATAATAATAATAAGAGCGAATTAGACCGAATAAATAAAGTAACAAATCACAAGTTATCAAGCCAAATACGCGCAAAAATGCTAATCTTAACAGAAAATTTTTTTTTGTTAGAATTACTGGTATCTCTGATCTTATGTTAATTATTATTAAAATACTAATCCATTCGGCATTGCAATTAATTGGTAATTTGGATTGCACACTCTATTTGTTCCCTGCTCCGAGTACAGGGTTGCCAACTGTCCTTTATTGACAAGGACGACCCCTTTTTCGAATGAAATGTCCTCGTTGGTTTTTTAAAATCTAGTATTTCTTTTTAACAAGCCAAAATCTAAATTGTTGGTGTCTAGTCTTATTCTAACTTTAAAATCCTATCTATTTCTTAAAAGATACTCTAATTCTCCTGTCTGCTAAATGCAGGGAAAACATAAAGCTTACATTAGCTGATAAGGCACGTAGGTACGCCTTGGGTATTTTATGGAAAGCACATCAACACATCGTATGACCACATCTAGTTACCTTTTAAGTATTGAAAAATTTTAAAATATGATTAAAACATTTTTACACAAAAATTAAGAAGATGGTTTTAAACTGAGATATTCTATATGTTTTTCTTGGTGTTTGGAAAACTTTTATTAAATGAATAGGATCGAATGACACAACTTTAGTTATACAATATTATGGCTGACGTCAGAAAGTCTTTTTTATGATTTGGAAACTAAAGTAAAACTGAGATCCCACTTTGATGGAGGAAGAAGGAACAGAATGGAGTTAGAGTTTAATATATTTTATCAAATATTTATACACTATACAGGGTGTTATGGAAATAAGTGCAAATATTTTAACCCGTAATAGAACACTGTAAGCTGAACAACTTTTCCATTTATATTTTTTTCGAGTACGCCCTCAAAACTGAGTTAAAATTCAAAACAATTTTACTCTAAAAATGCATACCCGCCTATGGAATAACATTTTAATTTAATGGCGCAAAACACAAAAAACATTTTTTCATATGCAAACCAACAAAAACTGCATAGGTACTGATAAAACCTTTAGTTCACATCTGGTCACCAACGTACTTTATCAATTGAGGTAGGTAAGTTATTGACCGCAGGTATTTTGTGCAAGAACTTTGCAGTTTTAATATACTTGTGTCGTTCCCTTTAACTTAGATTTGCTTACCAAGCGGCTCGTCAAATTTAGGGGAGATAAATGATTGAGAAAATATACGATTAAATGAAAAACGATAAATAGAAAAGTTGTTCATTTTGGTGAGCTCTATTACTGATTTGCACCCATTTCCATAACACCCTGTATATAAACGTGGTACGACTTCTGGAAAGGTAGCCAAGCTTCTATTATTTAGATTTTCAGTATGTTATTCCAAAAAGAAACAATCCAAATTTGAAAACTGATATAAACCAGTTGTTCAATGACTTAGGGGTCTATTTTATAAAAAATCGTTATGGTACGATTCGTTAGGTAGCTACAATCGTTCAGGGCTTCAGTTACGGTTTTGCGAACGATTTAGATAAAATTGTTATTTTGTAACCAGCATCGTTGAGCATTGACCTTGAACGCTTATTCGGAACTATGAACTTTTGATTTTAGAATGAATAGTATACTTTTAGCTTACTTGATTTTTGAAAAATCAATTGTTTTGAGCCAGTTTGACAGTTGACGTTAAAAATAGCATATTTCAATTTTCAATTTAACTGTGTACATTGCGGACATTTCCAACTTTCAAAAGTAATGGCTGAAGATGAATATCAAAGTGGTTGCAAAAGAAAACGCGCCGCAAAGATCACTGCCGGGCAATATCAGATTTACCTGGAAGAATTGCAGAGTAATGAACCGTTTCGTACCAATAAATTTAACTCTAAAAATCCCGATGTCTTGGAGGAAACATGGAACACGCTCGCCCTAAAGCTAAATGCAGCAGGTGGACCAATGAAAACTGTTCAGCAGTGGAAAGAAGTAATAAAAGAATTTCTCATATTTGTCTAATTTTGTGTTAAATTATATGCATTGTTAACATTTTAGAGGTTTGCTGATTGGAAATGCAATGTGCGAAAAAAAGCCAGAAAGCTCGAGTTATCGCGAGTAAAAACTGGTGGAGGACCACCAGATATTCCACTTACTGAGGTTGAAAATAGATTGCTGGATCTCACAGGACGGGCTGTTGTTAATGGACTAGAAAACATTCCAGAATTAGGTTTAGATGGTGGGTATTGAGATATGTATAGGACAATAAATTACAAGAGATTCATTTATAATTATCAATATACCAACAGATGATGCACCTGCAATACCAGTTAAGCCTCCAACACCACAACTAGTTACATCTTTGGTTACACCACCTATAGAAAAAAATATTCAGCAACCCTCCAGCCAGAAACAGCAACCAAAGAGGGTAACTTTGGCCGCTTCTGTGAGAAACCTTGTGGCAAATGATTTAACCACAACCAATTATCTACAAGAAATCAATGAAAGTTTAAAAACGCTGGTCAAACTAAAACAAAAGGAAATTGCGATTTCAGAATTAAAAGTAAAGCTAAAATATCCGGAAACAGAATTTCAGTTTTTAGAAGATGATTCTCAATAGTTTTACTTTAATAACTGTATATATGTCATATACCTACTTATTACTTTTGTGCTCTGTTTTTATGTTCATTTTCATATGAGTACATACATTAATATTTCTATACAAAAAGTTTTCTTCGGTTTTGTAATTAAGTAGAATTCTTTATTTAAGTGTTATAATAATAAACATAATAAATTATCTAAAATGTTGCAATATTACATTATTTCTTATTTGACGTCCTTGCTGGAGCAGGTTTTCTTCGTCTTCATTTAAGGGATTTTGTGGAGGTTGATCATCATTCACTAAAAATTAAAAATCACAGCTAGAAAAAAATTATTTATAACAGACAGAAAACTGCTTACTTATCTCAATATTGTCATCAACAATGTTCCTCATCCGTAAAATATTATGCAAAATTGCACATGCATATACAATTTTGGCAGCCGTAACTGGCGTATAATGAAGCACACGATCTTTGTGTAAGCATCTGAAGTATGACTTCAAAACCCCAATACATCGTTCGACGCAGTTTCTAACTGTTTTGTGGGCTCTTGTGTAACGACCTTCTGGGGTTTGCGGGTTTGCTCCTTCAATGGGCGTTAGAAGAAAAGGCTCTAATGGGTATCCCGAATCACCTAATTAATTTTTGGTATGTGAAATAAGAGATATTGTTATTGCAATGCTTATACCTAGAAGCCATGTTGATCTGTCTCCTCTGTTGGTATAGTTGTCCCTCAAAATTTGTTTCACCCCACTCATCATCCATATCGCGGAATCATGAACAGATCCTGGAAATCTGGCATTAATGGACAGAATATTCAAATCAGAGTCACAAATCTGTAGATAAAAATTTCAACAATTTCTTTATCATTGAACGTAGATATTTTATTTACAATTTGACAATTCAAGGAATGTCTATGATTCCTGTTGATATAAATTCGACCAGGATATATATCATGCACTGCTGGAGGAGGAACAATCAATACGTGGGTTCCATCAATGCATCCCAATATGCCCGGAAATCCAAACTTTTCAAAAAATCTGAAAATGATTAAATCAAACAATTAATTACCTAATGGACCTTATTTTAAGTTTTTGTCATCACCCAGTTTTAACTCTGGTGACGTCTGCCACATTTCTCGGAAATCTTATATAATTTGCAGCTGCATGTTCCACTAGAATGTTGATAATTTCGTGAAGGCTATTGCTGACTTCACTTTGTGAAACACTGCAGTGCTGATCTTTTCCTACTGATTTCTGATAGCTGCCTTGTGCAAAAAAATGTAACGCTGTGATGAACTGTAAAGTTTCAAATATATAGAATACTCAATTAGCTTAACATAATTCACATCCATACTCTCACAACTGATGGAATTTTTGTAACTCTTCTGCCTATATCCATATGCTGTGATAATTCCAAATACAGTGTCCTTGCGGCTTCTCTACTTAACCTATACAATTTTCGAAAGTGTTCTTCAGGAATTAAGAAAGGATCACTTGTGTCCCTCAAATACCTGTTCATATGTCGACTTCTCTCTCTGAAAATAAAAAATATTTTCGCCATTTGCAGATAAATCTTTTTTAATAAAAGAGTAAACCATTTTGTGTCGTAACACAATATACTATTTAAATAAAACATCTTCCTACCTTCGTTCTAGTTCCTCCAAAACTTCTAACAAGTTATTAGGCCTATCCATCACTAATTATTTAACAATTCGAACAATAATAAACAGGAAAAGAATAGATAAATAAAGCTATTTGTCAAAATAGATAATTACCGTTGCGTAACGACTGTCAACAAAAGTGCCGTTCTTTAACGATCATATCATAACGGTTTAATCGTTTAGTAACGATTACGAAAAGTTATGAAATTGGTTTTCATTGCAAAATCGTTAGCGGAACGAGAATCGAATTGTAACTGGTGCTTAACGACATCGCTATGAGTTATAAAATAGGCCTCTTAGTGGATATATCTATACTAGGCGCAGCGAACAAATAGAGTGGCTTATGCAACCCAGATAACATATTTCAAAGCTGACTGGATCTATATTTGAATTATAATTACTAAAGAATCAGAGATGGCGGTTCTCATAATTATACTTCATTTCTTCTGACATTAAATAATTTTTTGAGGTTCTGATTCAAATAGAAACTTAAAAAGCAAGGCATTTATGCACTTGTAATATGTAGGCAATAATGAGATTTAACAAGCTCCAGGCCACATGCCTACATATTACACGTGCACAAATGTTATGCTTTTTAAATTGGTCGAAGTTTCTATTTGCATCATAACCTCAAACAATTGTTTAATGTCAGATGAAATTAAGTCAAATTATGAGAACCGCCATCTCTGATTCTTTAGTAATTATTATTCAAATACTGATCCAGTCAGCTTTGAAATATGTTATTTGGGTTGCATAAGTCACTCTATTTGTTCGCTGCGCCAAGTATACCAAGAGCGTGACGGTGAAAAAGTATTTATAAATTTACGTACTAAATGGTAGGATATTGATAAACTCCTCAAAAATAATGTAAATGTGTTTTTTCATATTTATTGAGCATACATACCTGAACGAATGTTTGCTGTAGCACCAAATGGAGAGAGAAAGAAATCGATGCTCCAAAGAACTAATTCGTTCAGGGTTGCAGCGTTAATACAAATTAGGCGGTTGATTACAAACTTGTCAATACATTCGGCGTACGTAGTGTTTTATGGCCAAAACCGTTAACTTAAATGAATGTAACCCAGAAACAAACATCATTAGCTTTTACCTTGGTAGCAAGAGGGCAAGGAGAAGAGCAGAGGGTACTAAAAGCACCGAAACTGATCAGGTTCCCGTAAGCAAACTATGGATTGCGACGTATAACGTACGATCCTTAGGAACAGAAGACAAAAAACTGAAAGAATTGAATTATGAATTGGAAAATATTGATTGGGAAGTCTACGCATTTGATATATTTCTCATGTGTACTGTATAGATCAACAAAATATCGATGTTGAGAAATTTTCTCCAATTGTCGTTTGTACAGCCAACCCTAAAAGTCAGAAAACTAAGAAAGAAAACCACGCAACTCTCCATGGAGGTAAATATTGCTGTCAAAATCTTTCCAAATTTAGAATGCAGCAACAGTAAAATCTTTAATTTGTGCACACCTATTGAACTAATTCTTGCTATAGTAAAATTTCAAATATATTTTAGGCTTCAGCGTGGTGCTTAATTGTTGCCACTTGTATGCGTGGATGATTTTAGTCTTTTGTGTTATATAATTGTGCCCCCGCGTTGTAGCTCAAACGTGTTCTATGCCACTCCCGTCATTTTAATTGCGTGTCGTTTAACCAGCTTCTAGGATGAATAATTCTAGACATGAAATGTTATCGCATGTAGATGTGTACATTTACCTGATTCAGTTTGCTATTATGCTACATCGAGGTTGGTCGAGTTGAAACTAATTGGCGGCTTGAACTTGTGGCACGGTGTGGCCGAGAATCTTTTCAAGGATGCTGATCGACCATAAACTGCTTATACAAAGTAAACTGTTAATTAGTTAATTATGTTCTTGACATTACGTTTGAAGATCATCGACTGAAACCCGATAGAGACTACGGGCTTTTCACAAGGTAGAATACAAAATCATATTTTCTGATGAAAATATATGCGTCTATAAGATTGGATAGACAAATTAGTATGAGCTGATTTATTGACACGCAACTGTGAAGTTTCTACGTTTATTGAATAACGATGGACGTAACGTGGCATCTTTTCTCTTAAGTATATGTGATTTACATAACGAGAGACTATATCAGGACAATCTTCCCCAACATTTATAGCGATAACATGCAATCTAATTACAAAAAAAGTGCTCATGTATCAACCCAACAGGAAATTCTGGACCATTGTGACCTACCTGTCTTTCTTTTTAAATTTTTTAAAAGGAATCGAATATTTATGACTTGTTTCTACGTGTTCATCTACAATGTAGATTCTACATTGTAGTGCATGAATATACAAAAATTTCCAAAGTAAATGTTCAACTTCCACGTATATGTTTTCTGGGTAGTTAATCGAAATTTTACTGTGTGTTTTTATAAAAACCGTATTTTGTGTCTTAACAATGCTATAATGCCCTTTATATATTGGTCGAGAAATCATGACATTGAAGACCAATAGAGAACAGTATAAAATTGAATTACCAGAATAAATTCTTACAATCTCTTTCCCTTCAGTTAATATGTGAATTTCAGTTATATTGCTTTGCTACAGTCTAAAACCGGATAAAGAAAGTATAACAAACCAAAAAGAGGTGCTATAGCTCTCTGAAGAAGGGGGGAGGGCGACTCAATATTTTTGTTTTCTCGTGCAACCGAAATAGGTTTCCTCCAAGGCGGTACAGAACAATCGGAGAAGTTGGCAGAGGGACCATCTGCTGATCTAAGCTTGTAGGTAAAAAGGAAAGCCTTTCAACAAGACAATCACTTTTCTGGAGTTCAGGAAAACTGGACTGGCTGGATCAACAGTTACCTTAACTTCTAGAGACGTTTGAAAAGGGAAACTATTTGTAGTTTTACACACAGCAAATAGTATGTAAAATAAAAAATAACTAAAATATATCACAACATCTATTTACCCCAACTACGTGGCACCAGTTGGGTTTAAATGATAGGAATCTTGGAAGTGTCAGCTAAAGCTGACTAGTGACGTCACCTTGGCGTACAAGATAAAGTAATATTTGTAAATGCCTCGAACAGCCGTACAAATATGCAGAAAGTAAAAATAAAGCCGAAACTATTCGCTGAAAGCCAGTTTGATATTTTGTCGTAATTATTGGTAAATTCCAGGTTATACACAATTTAAAACATCGTAATTTAACACCTAGTTGAAATTAGGCAGGCAGGCGATATTTCATCAATTGTACTAAGCCCAAATCACAAGAAAATAGCCTGAGCTGATTTGAGAGAAGGGCGGTACCTGGTGCGGCAGCAAGATGGGGTACTATCTTAAGCAGATGGAAAGACGGTAAATGAGCGTATGCGAACAAGAAAATCCAAAGTAATTCACAGATAAACTGCCCCAGGAAAATAACTCAAGAGATACGGTACGTTAAAGACACTTTGAGGATGTGATCGTTAGACCCGCTTTGTTAATCCGATATTGTCGATAGGCAAACTTGGTGGAAATTACAGAACGGAGCACACGGAATTTGTTTAATCCAGCACCAATTACGTTCTTGTTCTTTTAATCACTGACTCGGCCTCAGTACGTTGCGGCTGAAAATAAAAACCCAAAAAAAATCTTTCCTCACAATTTTCAACCATGCACGATCTGCCACAGCCGACACAAAACCAGTATAATCGCGTTATACATATTAAACATATTTGTCATTAAAACATATGAGAATTAAATATACTAAAAGTCATTATGTCTATCCAAAACATAACAACTAGTATCAGAAGTATTATCAAGAAATTGCTAATAGCAAAAAATGCGTATAAAACCAGAAGTCAAAAAATCAGTATGCAATTGTTTCTGTCATTAATTAATAAAGTTACAATATTTTGATAAATTAAGCAACGCCGAAATAATTTAATACACTTTATTAATATTGTACCCAGCGAGTATTGTAACTAAGGGCCGGATGTACAGTCGTGTGCAAATAAATCTGGGACAGTGTTTTTTCAACATGCAGATTCAGTTAAGAATTGAAGAATATCTCCATAGATTTCCTGCTATCAGAAAGAGTTACATTAAACTTTAACAGGTACTGAAACCCGTAACTCTCTCTGATAAAAGGAAATCCATGGAAATATTCTTCAAATTCTTAACTGAAGCTACATGTGAAAAAAACACTGTCCCAGATTTATTTGCACACGACTGTACTTATATACACTAAAAAAAGTCGGAATATGCAGGCAAGATATGCACCTAAAATTACAAAATATGCAGTTAAATATGCAAAATATGGATGAAAATATAAAAACAGGCACACAGAATTATCTAAGTATTTGATATTAATATGAAGTAAAAAGAAGCACCAGAAACTAAGAGCACTAAGTTAAACGTGTTTTAATATTGATAATATAAGTTTATTAAACTAAAAATATATAATTATCGTGTAATTACCATTAAAATGGCAAACACGATACTTTCTAAATTTTCTGGAATAAAATGTCGCCGGCTAGGCAAAATATGTTTACATCTTGGAAACGCTCGTTCGACATCGGAAGATGTTACCGCTGCATATTTCTATTCTGGCAACTCTTCCATGTCTATGGTGCAGTTGATCGCACCAAAGCCAAGGTTTGAGATATTTCGGAGAAAACGGAAAATCTAGGTTTTCTGTTAAAGTAGCTTTAAGTTTATATCATGCTGTTTTAGCAACTACGCCTGCTGCACATGCAAGAGGTTTCTGAATGTTTCATATTCTTTCCCAATTTTTACCAGGTTTTCACCTGTTGGTTCCAGCGCTTTAACTGTCTTAACCAGTATTGTCGAGTGAGTGGCAATGTAGGCTAATTCGCTTTGTATTTTGTCTATTATTCAATGCCTGTTGTGCGTTTTCTATTGCTATTGATGCTGAACTGTCAAAACTATCAACAACCTAAAACCAATGGATGCCTTAATCCGGCATTTCTACGTTTTCAAATGCTGAATAAAATCAGATAAAAAATATACAAAGCCATTTTTTAACATTTCTAACAAGTTTTAAGGTTTGAAAATTTCTAAAAATACTATATATGCAAAGAACTATGCAAACAAAAAGATTAGTGTTCAGACAAAGAAGCTAATCGAAAAACGAAGAAAACTATATAGGATTTCGCCAAAATTCAAAAATCTAGGCAAAAGCATCTCCAAAAAAATCAAAAAAACATACGAGAATACCACACAAGAGAACTAAAAGACACAATAGAAAACAATAAAAATTTGAAAGTGTTAAAGAAAAGACTAAATTCGGAAGCAAAATCCATAATGACAAAGCTGAAAACCGATTCAAAATAATACATTATTGATAAAAAAATCGAAAATTATTTCAGAAATAGAAATCATCTGCCGGATTCTATACTCTTCATATACTCCAAAGCCAGAAGACAAATACGAAAGGATCATCATGAATACATGCTCACCCAAAATAACAGTGGATGAGGTTCAAGCGGACATGAAAAATGGGCGGTCCCCAGGAGAAGACAAAATAACTAGCGAGATGATCAAACATGGTGGTAAATCACTTTTACAAGCGATTGAGATTCTCTTGAACAAATGTCTAACAAGAAACAATACTGACAACATGGCAAAATTATGAAACTATAATTTTACCAAAAAAGGCGACACAGCAAAATTAGAGAATTATCGCCCTTTAAGTCTGTTATCACATCTTTATAAACTACTAACAAAAGTAATTACAAAACGGCTCACAAATAAACTAGACTATTACCAACCCCTAGAACAAGCCGGATTTCGGAAAGGTCTTAGCACAATAGACCACTTGCAAACCCTAAGAATACTAATAGAGAAGTGCGAAGAATATAATGTACCACTACATCTTTGCTTTTTTGATTTTCACAAAGCGTTCGACACTGTTGAAAGTTGGGCGGTGATCGGGGGTTTACAGGATGGTAGAATAGATTCAAGATACATCAGACTAATAAACAACATATACAAACATGCCACAATTCATATAAGGAAGGACGAGGACACAAAAACCAATAAAAAGAGGAATAAGACAGGTAGACACTATGTCTCCCAAACTATTTACCTTAGTGTTAGAAAACGTGTTCAAGATATTAATATGGGATAAAAGAGGAATAAATGTAGACGGCAAATGTCTAACACATCTAAGATTTGCAGATGACATTGTCCTCATAATTATCAGATAAAAACGAATTAGAGAGAATGATCAGAGAACTGCACGTAGAATTCAAAAGAGTGGGCCTTGAAATGAACATGAATAAAACAAAGATAATGACGAACGGTAACAAACAATATATGATAGACGAGCACCCTGTATAGATAGTAAATGCATACTTATATCTAGGTCATCAAATGAAATTGGGAAAGCCAAACCAGACATCAGAAATAGCGCGGAGAGACTAGACTGGGCAGCCGGTAAAATGAGTAATATCTTGAAAAACAAAGACGTTCCAATAAACCTAAGAAAGAAAGTGTTTGATACCTGCATCCTTCCTGTACTAACATATGGAATGGAGACATAGACATTAACTAAAAAATTGGGAGTTACACAACATGCTATGGAAGGAAGATGCTAGGTATCAACTTAAGAAATAAAATTAGAAACATCGAAATAAGAAACAATACGAAGGTGACAGGTGTAATCGAAAGAATCGCCTAGCTAAAGTGGAGCTGGACAGGACACATCGGCAGAAAGTTGTTAGAGGAATGGCAAATCGGCATAGTACAGTGGCGTCCTAGAACAACAAAGAGCAGCGTGGGTAGGCCCCAGACAAGGTGGGTAGATAATATAAAACGGATAGCAGAGAACACATGGATACGAAGAACAAACGATCGAGTAAAATGGCGACAACTAGGGAAGGAGTGGTCAAGAGACGCCTGAAGAAGAGAGAAGGGAAGAAGAAGATGCAAATATAGTAAAATATGCATTTATTACCAAATGTGCAATTATATGCACAACAAAAATGTCGGAATCATCTGAAACGCAAAGAAAACTTTAAATTAACGAAATCGACTAGCAAAGAATATGTAAATGCATATAAATCCGGCCATTCATTCTAACTTATATTTCCTGCTATTTTTAGATGGAGATCAATATTTGAAAAGTGAATCCTGCCGGTAATTCCACAAAGCTTATCGTTACTTTTGCAACCCCGTCCGCATCCACCTTCACAAGCTCCTTGGGTCCAAACCAAAGTTTGTCATTAAATTAAGAGAAACAAAATGCAAACTTCCTAAATATTAAATAGTACAAGTATAATTAGAGTTTCGGAGGTTCTGTGCAAGTTATTTAATCCGCTAATGTGTTTATAACTTAATTAGAGCGTGGAGGAAGTTGTTAACTTATCTGTTAATTACTTTCTGACATTGTAGAATTAGAACAGAGCCACTCGCCCTCTTAATAAAACGATGTTTGCCCATGCGTGAATTTTTAGCTAAGTTCGGAGTCGGAACGGGGATTTCTTACAATTTACGATTTGTCTTTCCACCGTACTAACCAACTTCCAGGCAAATATTGGCAGCGGAGGTACCAGAGCGAAGTGAATTGTAATTAATCGTGTTTGCAGATTCATTGATATTGAACAATTAAGCCACTATAATAGTTGGAGTTTCCTGTGCCTGGGAAGGAAGTCTACATTTTGTATGTCCATAGAAGTGTAAGTGAGAATAATGTTGTACGATAGGAAAGGGACCACAGGGAATAACGAAATATAATACATATTATTTATTCATAACATTTTCGTTAAATTTTGGATTTAAGCTTTTTGTGGTTTTGCTTTGTGTGGATGGGGGGGGGGTAAATGGTTTTTTGGTCCCAAGTAGAAGATAATGTGTTTCATTTTTCCAGTGAATTTCGTTGGAATCGAATAAAAGAGAAAACAGATATAAGGGTATTACATTGTTAAGTTCAGAATCGACGCAGTTTAGCAGGGCTCGAAATAGTACATGGTTAGATATATTGCCCATCTTGTTCATATTTGTATTTTTATTTATTTGGTAAAGATGTCATTTCCTAACTAATTTTCTTAAAACAGTTAGGCAATGGATATTGCTGAACTGTTTACAAAAAGTGTGGAAAATGATGTTATAATTAACAAGTTAGAAAAAAGAATTGTTAGAGGTTAAAGTAGTGTACTGCAAATATCTAAGTATGGTATTTGTCCGATAATTATCCGACCTTGCACTACAAACAAATGAATAGCTACGCTAGCACCACGCCACAGTCTACTTCAAGGTACTTCCATTGGGAAACCACAGCCTTAGTCCAGAGATGCATCTGCTTTTCGAAGGAATGTCTATACTTAGCCTTTGTAGAGGCCTTTAGCTTGTTCGCGATACGCTTAACTTCGGGGTTTTCAGCTTGACCCAGATTACTAGTTACATCGATTTAAGGCTCCACTTGAGAAACTGAAGACTTCAGTATATGTTTATTTACAAATTATTCGTCACGCGAGCGATCTATTCGCTACCGATGTCAATTAAAATCTGCCTTCACCAAAATTCCGGCTTTTACAGGAAAGCTTGCAGGAGGCTATTTAGGTCATGGAAACCTGAGGACAAAATCGGTCCCACGCATAATGGCACGTACAAGTCATAATGTTTACTATATAGTTCCGGCCCTATTTGGCCTGCGAAATTTCTTTCACCCGTCCCGGACGTACTTCAAAGGACGGATAATTTGCTAAACTCGTCCTTACATAAATACATTTTATTTTAGGCACTAAGCTATGATTAAATAATATTAATTACTAACGTCCATTCTCAATATAGTCTAGTGTTTATTATGTTACAGTTAGGATTCCTAAAACGCTACTTATTGATCGGCTAATTCAAATTTGAGAACAACCAGGAATCAGCAGGAACCATATCCAGGCTGTACGAAAACTGGCGGACTTGAGTATTGAGGTGTTTGACAAAAAATCTGAATTCCCTAAGATAAGGCTGCTTTATCTTAACTGTATCTCTCAATTCCTTCAAAATTCTCAAAAAACATTTCTTGTGTACCGTGTGATTTATGGATCGTACTGATGGTGAACAACACCGACTCGGTCAAAGAAAATAGTGAGGAGTGACTTAAAATTGCTCTGGCGTGTGCTCTGTGACTCTTCTTCTTCTGGTGCTTTTTATTAAGGAAACTTCGCTCTCGTCTTAAGGTCATAGCCATAAACCAGCTTCATACGTGAATGTTCACGCAAATTTCTGCTGAACATGCTCGGTGAAGAATTCTAAAATGCAACGAATAAAAATTAAGTACGTCGAGTCACTACAAATCGCAGTGGATCGATTAACTGCAGTTGCGTATTATGGTCTTTCTAATAGACTCCAAAATTTCATGGCAATAGTACAACCAGTTGGGAAGTTATTGGTATTGGTGGAGAAAACGTCGTATCTAGTAACATAATGATATGATTTTATTAAGCTGCCCGCTCTCGCGCAACAGTCCCTTACAAACTGTTGATGCACCGCCTTGTCTAAAGCTCAATGGACATAAAACTTTAATCACCCGTGTCTTGAGAACAACACGGCTCTGTTTAGTTGGAAAGTAGTCAGTAAACTGCCTGCTTCTCAAAGCAAATTCAACCGTCGAATGACGCAACGTTATCCATAACTGATCAACGGCTAGATTTGCTAAGGTATTACATTAAAAACCAAGAAAGGCTATGTGCTACAGGGTGGATAGACATTCAGGTATCTACCTAAAAATTTCTTCGTGACTGTCTAATTAGGTATCAAATATCACGCACGCCGCGACGGCCTAATTAATTCCAACTACCTGGTAGACCAGAAAAGGTCGACTTTAATTTCAAAGTTCGCTGATTTAGGTCAGCTACAACATGAATCAAATCAAATAATTCTGGCTGATCGCTTGAAGAAACTATAGCCAAATTTAATAAAACACAGCAACTTAACCACCACTGCGATTCCGACCGTTAAGAACAAGATCTGCAGGTCAACCCAACTTATTTGCCTAAAAACTTTGGTAACTTAAGGCCGAACTACTATTTTGCCTAAAGCTTTAGCATCCATCCAATCTCTACAGTTCGCATAGAATACGAAAGCATCCATAGCGTACGAGCATTCTTGCTCACCCCGCAGCTACCTTTCTTTTCCAGGAGGCCGCCCCGTTGATCACCAGCTCCACATCCGTGACTAGGAGGTACCTCCCAGCGCACGATGCAGCGCATCCTCCAAGAGGACGCGCCGCAGCTCACCATCTCGTCCAGGTTGAACCTCCAGGATGCCAAATCGTTTTTCATCCCCTCAGCCTCCGCGCCTTGGCCGAAGTAGCGCCTCGGGTTTTACTTTTCTTTCTACGCCCTGCACCTTGGTCAGGGGCCTTTTCGTGCTCCTGCCAACCTGAGTCTGGAATCATCGCTCTATAACTGCGGAAGACAGTTTGGAGCACTGAACTGTATTCTATACACAGACAATCGGTTTCAATAAGACGAAGAAGAAAAACGTTATTCTTTCATTAGCATTGCCTAAAATGTGTCCACTTTTATAGATTCCAGTTTAGGAGTAAATGTTATATAAATAAATAAACGATTTATCACCAGCCTTATTTTTTACATCTTAACTGCTGGGGGATCGCCCTCTCTTTTTTGAGCAGGTTTTAGTATTAAAACCTTATGATTCCCAAACACAGATTAAAAACTATTAGTGGTCGCTAACATCAGCTAAACCGAGTTTCGCTTAGGCTACCTGAGTGTAATATATTTTTAAAATTCTCTGAAGTTTACGTAATTCCATTTAGCTTGCCGTTTCTTCAGCTTGATACATTTGTTCTACTTCTAAGTTAGTTTCCACTAAAGTATTGTATTAACTTCTACGTAGTACTACATCGTTTTAGCGGATAGTTATTGTCTAGGCCAGGGGTGGCGAACCTTTATTCATCTACGTGCCATTTTTCTAAAGAAATGTTTAATGAGGCCATGACGTGCCATCAAACAATCTTGACTTAGTGATTAATGGAGAAAATATAAAACTAAGTACTATCAATTTAAAACTTTTTATTTGCAACCAAAAATATATACCGATGGGACCACAATTATACCGATGGGACCACAATTATATATAACAGCAATGAGATAACATGAATAAGAAGATAACACATATTGCTTGAGTAGGAAAGAGATAAACGTAGTAGCAAATATACGAGTAGGCTTGACGCTTACTTTAATTAGGACATATGTCAACTAATTGTGCCTACTAAAATAATTTTGTTGTATGGGCATCACTTTCTTACTCAAGCATTTTATTTTGTTGTTCATGTTATCTCATTGCTGTTATATATAATTGTGGCCCCATCAGTATTTTGTACAGCAATAGTAACGTTATGTTTATTTAACTTAAATTAAAATTAAAATTAAATTAAATTAAAATTAAATTAAAAATGAAAGAAAACATTAGTACTTCTGCTATTGCAAATTAGATGCTAAATAACTTATATTAGCTTCATACTTTGATACTTCTAACAGAATGCAAGCTGAACTGCAGTCATCTGACAAACGGCTTCTAATCGAGCCTTTAATGTTATTCATTTATGAAAATAATGACTCTCAGGCATAGGCAGATGAAAATATTGTTAAGATAACAAAAGCAGGCTTCTTCAGACAGCTACAGTCGCGGCCATAAAAACCGGGACAGTTTTTTTGACCTAATTTTCAAATTGCGAAATGAAGTGCTGACTCTAACAATTCTAATTAATAAATGTCATCAAGTCATTATTCAGATTTAAGCAATGACGTTTGAAGACATTTATCAATTAGAATTGTCAGTGTCAGCACTTCTTTTCGCATTTTGAAAATTAGGTCAAAAAAACTGCCCCGGTTTTTTTGGCCGCGACTGTAAATGTGTCTGGAATTAAATTCTACGTTTTCATAATTTCGATATTGGCATTTTTACTCATATTACCTGATACAGATAGTCTTTCTATTTCATTTAATTCCAACTCTTTCCTTGTTTCGATACATTTTTGAATCCATATTGAACTAGACTAGAAATCAATCAGCTGCACTTCAGTTTCTCCAATTTCCAACCAATCAAATTTGACCAAGTTCAGTTTAACAAGTGAAGTCACATCAGGATACATAATAAACTTCAGTGTTTCCGATAATTCTTTGAACTGAGAAAATCTCGATGACAATTCTTTGATTAAAGAATTAATTACCGAATTAAACTCTTCAGTGACTTTTGCTTGGTCTGGTTTTTCGTGTAAATCCAAATCTCTCTGGTGATTTTTTTTCAAGTTTGGGAAAAACTTGCAGTTTAGACTCGAAAGCACGAATGAGATCTATCATAACACAATAATTGTTTTATTTGCGCCTTGAAGCTTCATGTTCAACTCATTGTTAAATATAAATTGTTTTGATTAGGTACTTAAATTCCATAATTAATGCCGTGCCCAAATTATTTTGTCACGTGCCATCAGTGGCACGCGTGCCACGGGTTCGCCACCCCTGGTCTAGGCTATAGAAGGCATTGCTTTAGAAACCATCTTCTACATGCATCTTCTAATCTGCATATTGTCATCTGAAGATACTAATACCCATTCCCTAAAAGTATATTGATAAAAACATTTCTGGAATGCCTTACGAGCATGATTTATACCAAAGAAATTACAGTTAGAGCGAGTGTGAGTGTTTCGTACTACACAATTACATGGCATTGAATCAAATGGTTCTGTACTGTACATTTTGCAACAACGATAAAAGTTGAAGTGCTAGAGCAATCCTTGTTGCTAATATTGTTGTATGAAGGAAGTTGTGCTATGTGAAGAGTTTTTTACGAAAAGGCGAAAACATTTACTGATTGATTTGTCCTTCTTAGTAGTACACCGACGACAACCAATATCGTCGTATGTAATGATACAAATAGATCAAATAGAAGTGTTCTATCGTTAAAAGCAAAATTATTTTTTAAATACATTGAAAAAAAATATTGACGTAAAGAAAAGGATTTGTATATAGGTAAGTTCAATTAAATGGTCTTACCACGGGCTCAGCAATCTGCCGGTAAGCCACGCCCACTTTGCCTTACTACAGCTTGAGATAACAGTTGTGCGTTTATGCCTTCTGAACGTTTTCGGCGTTGATCCGAATTATTTCGATGCCTACTCTCGCTGTTTCAACATTAGAATTGCATCGTAGTTTTTCCTATATTTTATGTTGAAATTCGGTTAAGATTATATGAAGTTTTGAAGATTACTGCGCAAAATAAACCTATTAAAACAAGAAGAGCGTCGAAAAGTCATTGACAGAATTATAAAACCAACAAAAACCGTAAAAAAAAACGTTTACGGTAAAATACTTTCAAAGTGAAACATTGCGGTCTACTAGTGTATGTATTATGGACAAGGTACGAGTAGCCAGTGGGAAAAACTGGATAGTATTGCAAAAAGTTTGGATGAAAGATTGAGATATCCCTTGAATATATCAGGACAAAATGTAGTAGGAAGACACTTGTACCGTTTATAAGTAAATATTACAAAGATGAAAATTTTATATTCTGGACTGAATGATAACGTCACTCTACGGTACAGTTTCACAATCGGAGATTTTTTCAAACGTTTCACAGCTAAGACAAATTGGAAGATTTTGGTTTCAATTAAAGCAAAAAGGCTACAAAGATGAGTGCTAACAAACGATTTAGCTGATTTGCAGAAGATAATTAAGTAAAAAATTAGTCTTAGAAATGCACGCTTAGAATTTTTACTTTAAGACTGCATACGAAAGTGAGACATGCTCTTGATTATGGCCCTGCTTTTGCTACTGCACGTTGTAATAGGCCTGATTCGTCGCACCAGCGCTTTCCAATATAGAAACCCGCAAGAATAAAGCTGACCTGTAACTTTAGTGCTGTATTAATTAGGTTACGGTTAGGCGCCTAAATGCATTCCAAGCGATTCCCGATGGTGCAGTGAGAAAATCGACCAATCAATTCCGGAGGTAAAAACGACCGATAGGATGCCGTTTCCCAATGCTTTGTGGGAAGCTGAAAATATTAGTAGTTTAATGGTAGTCGCAGGCGAGGCAAGACAAGTGCAGCGGGCAACGCTTGGTTCCTGGAATCGACGTTCGAGCCTAGAACGTGTTGCACACCCTTGGGGAACATCTCCAAGGCAAATATAGCTATCAGCGAGATGTTGCTACAGGGGTTTCAAGGTGAAATTACACGTTTTACGTATCAAGCATGATATGTGCAAATCTTAGTCTCGACCCCATGCAAAAGTGCAACCAGGTTAGTTGATTTACGACCGATGTATTTGATTAAATCCACAATCAAGTACTAAGCTACAACGTACTTCGGATTCAGAGTACATGATGGCGTCATACTTTAACGCGAAATTGGGGCACCAGCTTTAAGAAATGTGAATCAGCAAATGCCTTCGTGCGGATACGCGTGAAGCAGTACCGTTGCGAGGTGAATTGACGGACTGTTTAAAATATATTTTCCCAAACTTTCATGTTAATGTTAATGTTTGACATTTTGTTAGTTGTATCTTGTGCAAATTGTAAATAACCGTAGAAATTAGCTCTTAGATCACAGCCATTCAAACTAAATATTAATCTCTATTATTTACCGTTTATATCATTTGCGTATTAACGTTTTGTATTTCTTGTATTTGTATGTAGGTAAAACAAACGTCTATAGTATATTACGTTCATGTGAGTAGCCTTGGCTTTTATTCCTGGTGGGTTTAGGATGTTTATTTTCAGAATTAAAGCTGAGTACCACACAATCTCTGGGCAAAGCTGTTTTGTCATTCCCATAGTAACAACTAAGGTAACAGGAGTCTTGTGCATTGACGTCTGAGCTAGATAGCAACTTAAGGGCAATTAAAATTAAAATAATAAAGGAGAGTAGAAACGTCTCGCTGCAGTTTGGTGCCTAAAGAAGAGGCTGAACAAACGTCGGTTTTCTACGTTATCCCATATTTAATAAAAATGTGATATTGTTCTTATATTTCTGTAATAAATAAATAGTAAATTATGTATATTAAAATTTATCTTCTGTACGTATTTTTAGATAACACACAAACTTTTAGAATTAAAGCATTACTAGTTCTCCAAAGCGCAAGTTTTGTCTTTTTCCTTTGTATAGTTACAAATCAAAATATAATCGTAGCTTGATTTATCTAGTAGCCTATTAACGAGGTCAGATTCTTAATTAATCTACCTAATCATAAAAAAATAGGCTATCCAACTAGGTTGTTGTGACATTTTTAACAGGACGTTGAAAGTGTTGTCCTTTTTGTGTAATATTTCTGTTGCAGAGTAGTTTAAGTTCATAAAAAGCTGAAAAAGCATAGTGTAGTAATAATAAAGTTCTTGACAAAAGAAGGAAACAGCGCCAAACATATTAATGGAACGATAATCGCCGTAGTAGGTCACCGTATTTTCAAGTAAAATATTGGTCAAAACAGTTTCGATGGGATAGATAATCTATTAAAGATGATCCGAGAGCTGGAAGACTTGTAGAAGCAGTGATAGATTGAATTGTGACAAAAGTTGACGAATTGGTGTTGACAGGTAGGCGAATGAGGGTCTCTATTATTGCGAGACAAGTTAGTGTATCTGAGATAACTGTTTTAAAAATTGATGAGCCTTAGGTGCATCATTGAGATCCCTTAAGAAGGGTCACTGCAATGGATACATAAGGGCTCCCCGGTGTCAAATAAAGCAGGAGATGAAATAGCACTAATTGAAAGAAGGCATCCTGCTCATTGAGTACATGCAAAGGGGTACTACTACAAACTATATCTTGGAGAAAGCCGCCCGCATTCTTACAAAAATAAAAATCTGTCTTTGCATAACAACTGCCCAGTTCACAACAAACTCAGGAGCCAGCATGTTATTCAATATTTTCGATTTCTTGAGTAAAGATATTCCCTTTATAGCACTGATTTAGCACCTAGTGACTTGCCCTGAAGAAAATTGAGACAGGGTTTGTTGGCAGATGAGAAACTGAAAGCTGAGGTAAAGGAATATTTTTAGGGGCCGGTCAAAAGATTCTTTTAGGGTATGCAATAGTTGCAAAAGTAATGGACCAAGTGTATAAGTACGGAAGCGCTGAAGGACCAGAGTAGCGTGATGTTTTTAAGACGATTAGTAGTTGCAATGTAACGCGACTAATAGACGCGCAATCGTTAGTCGTGTTGTATAGCGACTAGCAGACGCGCAACTGACAGTTGACAGATGACAGTCGACAGATGCCAGGTGACAGATGACAAATAATAGATGACAGTTGACAGATGACAGGAGGCAGACGACAGGTGACAGATGACAAGCTACAGATGACAGTTGACAGGTGACAGATGACAGATTGCAGTTGACAGATGACGGGAGACAGATGGCAGTTGACAAATGACATGACAGTTGACAGATGCCAGGTGACAGATGACAAATAATAGATGACAGATGACAGGAGGCCGACGACAGGCGACAGATGACAAGCTACAGATGACAGTTGACAGGTGACAAATGACAGATGGCAGTTGACAGATGACATGAGACAGATGGCAGTTGACAGATGACAGCTAACAGAAAACAGTTGACAGATGACAAGTGACAGATGACAAATTGCAGTTGACAGATGACAGGAGACAGATGGCAGTTGACAAATAACAAATGACAGTTGACCGATAACGGTTGACAAATAACAGTTGACAGATGACAGTTGAAAGCTGACAGATGACAGTTGAAAGTGATAGTTGAGTTGACAGATGGCAGTTGACAGATGACAGTTGACGATTGCGCGTCTGTTAGTCGCGTTGCATTGCAACTACTAATCGTCTTAAAAACATCACGCTACTCTGGCCCTTCAGCGCTTCCGTATATAAGTATTAAAGGAAGTTGTGTAAAAAATATTTGTTTAGTACTCTAACACTCGTATGCATAGTCGTTCGCCAGCGACTCGCCGGCGACTCTTTTGCTACGCGCCGTGCGAGAATTACATTGCATAGTCGCTCGCCGGTAAAACAATGGACGAGCGTTACCATGGTTGTCGCCGGAGCGACGGCGACGCGCTGAACACGCGAGCGATTATGAAATGTAATTCTCTTACGGTGAGTAGCGAAATTCCGGAGAGTCGCCGGCGAGTCGCTGGCGAACCACTATGCATACGGGTGTAAACGTTTCACGTTTCATGACCAAGTAGATTATTCAAATATCTTTCCTCCTATATTCGTATGAAACCTTATTACCTGCTTTGTTCTGTATTTTATCTTACAGTTACACATTGCCATAAACTACGAATTTTGTGGTCGTTCTTCTATTTATAAAGTGTACGCCATAATGATGTGTCACTCTTTGAAGCAGTATAAACAGAAAAAAACCTTCTGCATTGCAACGGGACTTCATTAACATTATGGAATATATTACACCTTTTATTTCTGAATATTATATCCTATAAATGACGGCCTCGCTCTTGTAAGCAGTTATCTAAACGCGAAAGGACATTTTATGTTCACCTGTGTATCAACATCCCATTTTATCATTTAATTGCTCAATAATTGTTTGAGGACGATCACGGTAGTCTCTGAATTTGCGGTACACCTACAAAATCAATTTGCAAACCGTCCAAGTCCGGTGATCTAACCAACCAAGGAACATTTCCGAAATGTAAAATTATTATTAGGTGACTAGCTCTTCATGCTGAAACAGTAAGAGCAAACACTGAGTAATGCAAATTACATCAATTCGTAATGAAAAACAACATCGCAGTCGATTTGTGCTTCCAGGCGAAATGCGGTTGCTAGTCAAACGCTTTACGTTCTCAGCGAAATTGCACTACCTGACGTACTTGCCTATCGTTGCATTACAAATGATACGGTGACGATAGGACCTATGGCGACTGAACTGCGTCCGATCGGTGCCAAGAAAAATGTGTCACACGCAAACAAGCAGACACAACGCGCGTTTATATATATAAGGATTTGGAACCATTCCTAGCAGTATGTGCGTTAGTTGCGTCCTGCTAAAATAATCACGCAGAGAGTATCATAGCTCCGGAACAACAATTGTTAAGCATGTCATTGTTGAAAGCGAAGAGGGACATTTCCATTGAGTTAAATCATGCTTTAATTTAGGTTGATAGTGATACACCCACGATCAAAATCATTCTCTGGGTATCTACCATTTCATGCCGGGAATTCAAACATTTCCTTATGTATATCCTTTGTAGGAAGCCTTTGTGCTTGCAAACGTTTAACTTTGCTCCTGTACTGTCGAGTAATGACTAATGTTTTCAGCTATCCCACGCCAGTTTGTGACTTATTTACTACCCGTAATTATTTTAAAATTGTATAGTATTTGTATAGTGTGAAACAATTTCTTTGGCTTCGCTTAATTGTTTCGCCATTTACCAATTTATTTCAGGCTTAACCTGTATATTTTTATTTGAATTATATATCCTTTGCATTTCGAATTCGTAAATTTTCCAAAGCAGCTTATTTTGTACCTGTATCGAGTTCCTTTCGTTTGCGCGATGCCCTTTCTGACCTGCGCTATCTCTTATCAGAGTCCGAGTCTTCCTTTGGGCACGAATTGTTCGTACCTGGCACTTGCTATTTTGGGGCCCGCCGTCTCCGGCGTGGTTAAACAATGTTCAAGTCAAATTACGTGCGCTCAACCAATTTCTATGAGCTTTGTGTTCCTAAGGGCTGATTAAAATCAGGTACGATTGCGCTTTTCTGTCTTATTATCCCTATAGTAATTACATTTTTTCTTAGCTCTTAAATATTAGTTTTAACCCAAGAATTTGACCGGGAAGGCAATGCCGCCGCCCAGTTATAATTTTCCACACCGGCTAATGCCTTATTCACCTCTGCCGTTGGGAATGTTGTGCTGCTACGATTACGGATGTATCCAAGGTGTTTATAGCCACGTGGTGTAGCAACCCCTGACTAACATCTTTTCTCTGAGTAGAGGTTAGTGCCAAAAGCTACAATAGACCGGCTATTCCACGATTACGTTGTGTTAAATTATTTTCTACACCTGAACTTTTATTCTAAAATTATCATTCTTAAAATCTGCATTTACGCTTACTATCATTATAAATCTGCAAAGCTCAATTTTATACATGCTCTTGTATGTTCATATTTAAACTTTTACGCAAATATTTAATTTTGATTAATGTAGTTGCAATTTTTGATGTGTATTGACCCGTTGTTAGGGGAGCATTCACGCTTTTTGATTTCAATAACCTAAAAGGGTTTTATTAAATGAATGAGGTATGCATATCCCACGAATGTTTTTTGTTAAAGTTATTAAAATAACCCGAAAGGGGTTCTTAATTTTATGCGTGTCGCAACCTTCAGTTTACGTACACAATTTTGTTCTAACATTATTTGCATTTTAATTATTCAGATTATTTATTACTGATACTTCAAGACTTTTTATTGCTTATTAATTAAACGCTAGTCACTTGTAGTTTATTTTCTTATTATTTGAAATCTTTTGATTTCTGGCGCCCATTTCCCTTTCCTTTTCCTTTTTTTGAAGACATTCCAGGGTACACAGCTGATGATTTGAACCTACGATCCAAGGCCGCCGAAATTTAAGCTAGCTAGGGCCATCGCGGTGAGTAAAGAGTTTTCAGAGCTGCCGTGGTGTATAAACTGTAGGGGGGTTGATCTGCGATTTTTACTACCATCGATCAATTTTATTAATTAATCGCAGGTCGGCTTCTTTATTGTTTCAAGTGCTTCTGGCCACTACTTAGTATCGGTAGTTTTGTTTATTTACAAACCCAGACAGATAAAAGTGCATTTCATGTGATATAAATTATTTAGGACTTCAGGATGTTTACCTAGCAATGCAATTACTGTGCAACAGAAAGTAGCGTGAACGACACAGTCTTGATTATTTAATGCTTGCATTATGTGGACATATGCACGATAGTTTAAATCCTTTGCAAAATTCGGTGTAGGGCTGTGTTTAATATGCTTAGCGCAGCTGAATGTCCAACGGAAAAACGTGTGGGACAATGTTGAATTGCTTCTTTCACTCTATCAACATTGTATGTAGTACGAACAGATGCAGCGCATTCTTCTGATTTTGGTTAATCGAGGATGGAAAACACACTCTTTTATTGTATTTCTATCGTATAACAAGAGCTGAATAATAGATTCGTTATGAATGTGATCCACTTCTCTTAAACGTAATACAGGGTGATTCACGAATAGTGTCTGATTTAGCACCGTTTTTTCTGCAACACAATTTGATTGACACATTTGATTGACACTTTTGTTTCATTTTTCTGAAATCATAATCACAAACTTGTATCCAAATTGAAAAACAGCGAAGTATTCTATGGGAGAGTAATTTTTCTTACAGGAATAAAGGTGTTAAATCAGACACTATTCGTGAATCACCCTGTATAAACTGAAGCGGTTATGAATAGTAGATTATTCAATGAGGGAGAGAAATTGCAATGAAGCAAAATAGCAATCTCTCCGAGTTGCATATACTATTGTTTTTTCACGTTGCAGGAAGATTTAAAACGAAAAACCTGTTTTTTAAACGTTATTTATTGAGAGTTTAGTTAACATATTTTAAAATTAGTAGCCTATGGTAAATTTTAAAGTTGGTGGCACTGTAAGTCATTGTGACAAGAGCTCATAATTATGTCAAATTCGAGTTTAGCAGGTTAGATTTTGCAGCAGTTTTGACACAAACTGACGCAAAACCTAACCTCTTGTTGCTCAGTGATAATGAAAATTCCCTAGGGAAATTTCTCTCCTCTAGGGAGTAATTCATTATTTCTCTCACGATTTTGGTATCGTAGAAACCGTGTTTTGCTCCCAGGCGTGAAAATAGTATATTACTTTACAAGGGATGTAGGTAAGATTTACACTACCACCGAGGACCGTTTGATGCCTGAGTGAGCGAAGCGAACGTGGGTAGCAAGTTCGAGGTAGTGTAAATCTTCCTACATCCTGTGTAAAGTACATAATTTTTTTCACTACCAATATTTCCTTTTGTAAAGTAAATGGTAGGTAATAACCTGGCGTAAAATTATGACATTTGCTAAACTATAGTAGTCTTATAGCGCTGTAACGTTTTGTTTGACAGTTATAAACGCACTGTGAAAAATTATTGGAAAAAATGCGTGAATGTGATTGCAAATGCTGTTTTGTGATCCTTGTGCTTGTATTCTGATTAAAAATGGATAATAGTACGAACGACAAAGGTTTTTTTCGTGTTAACCAAGTGACAGACATGGCATTTTATCCGTTGCAATACATGCGGGATGTAAGTAATTCACTTCTCTAGGAAAGTAAGTACATTGTCATGGAAACTGAAACAATTTTTGTAAATGTAGCCTACATCCCTCAAACTTGACAGTGTAAGGATCATTTACAAAGAAGGTAGTGAAAAAAATAATTTTATTCGCAATCACATTTCATGACATGTCAACAGCTGGGAACTAGATGATTACTGAAACTAGCCGGGAAATTATTACATACCCCGAAAAATATTACCTACCTGAAGACTGGGTTGTTTTCATGGTAACAAAAATATTGAGTGGTTTGTTTTCATGGTAACAAAAATATTTGCTACATCAAGATAACTATTATTCAGAATTCAATTGTAGTTATTTTTAAAATTAGATGATTGCGAATAAAATAGTATACATTTCACGGTAATAAGTTTCATTCCTGTCTCGAGATAAAGTTAACTACTATATCTCGACAGGAATGAAACACTTCCCACCTCGGTATGTAATATACTAACGGGTGTTCATAAACAGTCGTCATCCCAGTTGCCTTAAAAAACAAAATGTTATGTCTTTGATTAATTCGTACAACTCAATGAAACGTCATTGAGTACTGTCATAGCGCGTTTTTTCTCAATTTTAATAGACATACGTTTCTGAAGTCAAAACCTACTGGGATGACGACTGTTTATGAACACCCGTTATTATTTAACACTGTGATCAGAAAGTGGCATTTTTTGTAGCTTGTTAAAGAATTTTCTGTTAGCGAAAATGCATATTTGTTTCCTTTGTTGGTTTCCAATGGCAGCGAGAGGCAATCTAATACATTGGCTTCCATTGCCATTGCACACGTTAGATATTAGAGACAAATAGATTTTTTAGGATGACATATTTTTAGAATAAATATTCCTGTGTAGCGTGGCATTTGTTCAGCCCTTTATTTGGACACCAAACTGAAACGAGATGTTTCTACGCTTCTTAATTTTTTAACTTAATTTCCCTTAAGTTGCTGGCTATCTCAGACGTCAATGCAGAAGATCCATTTGTTACCTCAGTGTGGATAAGGCCACGCCAGCGCAGCTTTGCTCCGAGCTTGTCCACCACACACCTTTCTTTCTGAAAATAAATACTCCATACTCGCCTGCAATAAAGGCGAAGGCTGCTTACATAAACGTAACCTACTATATACGTCTGTTTACATACATACAAACAAAAGAAATACAAACGACAATACGCAAATAATATAAGTCGTAAATAATAAAAAACTAGTTGAATCGCTACTGGCTGGTTAAAGTTTGGTTTGCAGTACTACGAGCTGAGGGCTAAATTCTACGCGCATTTACAGTTTGCATAAGATACAACCAACAAAAGGTCGAACGTTAACATTAACATAAATGTTCGCGAAAGAGTCTTTCTCAATTCACTTTATCACGGTCCTGCGTTGCGCGTAACTGCTCGTAGGTTTTTGCTGACGATGAAGAAATGCCTTGAAACCGGCGTCCCAATTCCAAATTAAAATATGATGCAATGTGCTCTGCTCGAAGTATGATGCCACTTAGCACTTGACGTTGGATTTAATCAAACACATTGGTCGTAAATACACTAATCTTTATTGCCACCGAAACCGTGGATCTCGTCCCTTGCTGGCGTAGCTGTTTGAATCTGCACCTGTCAAGCTAGGCATGTGCCATCGGGCAATTTGACCTAGCAGTCGCTGTGTAAACTTTCGACTGTTAGCTATATGGACCTTGGAAATACCTTTTCAGGGTGTGCAGTACTCCCTGGGCTTGGGTATCGCCCCAAACGTAGGAGTTGACCGCTACACTGGTTTGCACGCCTGTTGTTTCTTGCCCTCTGTTGTCACAGCTACAACAGTGTCTTCAGTTTCCCACAAGGAACTGCGCCACGGTGTTCTATCGGACTATTTTTACTTAACATACAGCGTTAATTAGAGATAATCGAGGGAATTAACATGGGCGTGGTTTCAAATGCAGAATGCGTTCGTTATCTAATTAATCCAGCACAAAAGTTACAGGGTAGTTTTATGCTAGTAGGTTTACACATATATTAAAGAGCTCTGGTGGAACGAATCAGCCCCGTTACATCTCTGACATGAAGAACATTCAGTAATTAATCAGACAAAGTACTAAGCCTGCCGGTCTATTTTTAGGTACATCCGGCGTTGATTAGTGGTAAGTGCAGAAATTCACATGGGCTTGGCTTAAAATGCAGAATGCGTCTTTAATCTAATTAATATAGTACAAAAGTTACAGGTCAGCTTTATGCTAACGGGTTCATATAATAAAAAGTTCTTGTAAAACGAAACAGGTCCGTTACATCTGTGACACGATGAACATTCAGTAATGAATCAGAGAAAGTACTAAGTTATTGACAGAGGTAGACACATTTTTTCAATCTCTACTAGGAGAAGCTACGACTATCTTTAAGTTGCATAAAATCATTTACATATCACCCTCTCATATCTAGAGTATTCATTTTGAAAAAAATGATTTCCTTCTGCGTTTTATATCACTTCATTTAGATAGGTAAAGCGAATGACAATAACTACTAATAGTAATTTACGTTATAAGTCCGGTAAACGCAAGTTTACAGTAGCGAGTCCAAACGTTTCGGGACGAGGCGACGTAGGAGCCGAGTCTGGAATGTTGAGACGAGCTACTGTAAAAGTTTACCGGACGTATGTCGTAATGCGTTTTATTTCATACTGCAATTATTAGATTTTTACTTAAAACTACAAAAAAAAAATTTTTTCAATTGAGAATAATAAATAGTTTGATTATTGATTTATTTCATTTGAGTCCGGTAAAATGTTTTACCGGACCTGTTTATTTAATTTGAGTCCGGTAGAATGTTTTACCGGACTTGTTTATTTCATTTGAGTCCGGTAAAATGTTTTACCGGACCTGATACCGTAAAGCCTCATTTTCCGGACTAAAATCATTAACTTAAACATGGGTTTTACGATGCAGTATGAAATAAAGGTTATTTCTTTATTTTTACTAATTTAATGACAGTAGAATACCACCTGCAAAATTTCTATCTATCTATTTTTACCTACCACATGTTTACTGCTATGATAATATATATTATTGGTTCGCAAAAGTTACTAAAAAATGTTGGTTTCTTTGAGACAATTAACTGCATGCTTGTAGTCCCTACATCTTTTTGTGTTTTGTTTCTGTACTTTCTATTCATTTCGATGCAAACACTTTTCTTGTTTAGAATTTTAAAAGTATGATATTGAGCGATATGCCGCATAAAGTAATGAGAGAGTTATGTTGCCAAAGCCGATTTAATGAGGTAAATAATGAACCTTCACTAACCACTAGCGTTCTAGAAATTTACCTTTGAAACTTCACACATATTTTGCATTTTCAGCTCTTGTAATAAACCTAGGATAAAATACATACCCGTTTGGTTAGAATAACGTTATTGCATAGAATAGAATTTAAAATATGGAAAGTTCTCAAATACATATATTCCAAGTTGAAGCCACTAATACCATTAATCGCATTTAGACGTTGATGTTTTATATTTAAAACGATACACAAAAATACATCAAGTTATTGGCCGATCTTTTAGTTGTCAGTTATTTTGCAGTAATGGCTATAAGTAATTTTAGTACAAAATTTAATTTCATTTCACTCTGGCATTTACTAAGATGGATATGCCTACAATATACTAAAGTATTATATACATTATACCTCTACTTGTGTTTGCGGCAGCTCAATATAACAAAAATGTAAAGATTTAATGCTGTAAAAACGTTGCACGTCAAACATTAATTACTTCATATACGATATAATCCTTCTAACCGACAGCAACGGAGCTCGATTCCACAAACACTATTTACAAAAAGGTGTCTCTGTGGGCAATTAGGTACACATATAGCGACTTGTTGGATACTTCCTTCTTTCCAATTGCCGCAAACTGAAAATATTAGCTTTAGAAGAGTAATACTTTGTGGTCAAATACCTATGGGTGGATTTGTAGTACGCCTCATATCTATGGGTATCTGTCCGTATAGAGAGGATGTATTCGTAGCATTGGAAAGTGCAACTAACACTAAGAGCAAAGAACCGAGAGTGTACATGTTACACAAAAGACAATTACAAATGCTTTGAAATAAGTTCTCGATATTGTTAAAAGTAGCACTAAAAATTATATGGGCTATAACAAAAGTACTCTGCCAATTATGTGTAATGGAATTTGTGTAAATAAAGATTTATGATAGTTGGCTTCAATTAAGCAGCATTCGAGTTATGATATTGCAATTACAAAGACTTCACAGTTTAAAAATTACATTGCCGTAATTGAATTGATAGCTTCTATGGTTACTGCTTTAAGAGGTTCGACAGTGTCTTGTATCATCGATTAGGGTGAAAAGATTTCAAATGAGTTATAGATCTACAGGGCTTAAAATGAAGATTCATGAGGATAGATAAAAACATACAAGACATTTTAGAGTTCAAGATGCTTTCTCTAACTAAACATAATTCTAGGTGGCATATTTCTTTCTTTTGTTTAGGCTTGCATAGACAACCTTGTGGTTTTTTAGCACAGTTAATTAATTTTTAGGACAGCAATGAGAAACTACTTTCATTCCATTTTTACCATTAAAATATAATAATTACATTCAACGCAAAATTTGTTACGCACAAACACGACTTTACGACATAATCGGGAAATCTACCTAGAATACGCGACCCTAACTCCGTTACGATGGCAGTAACAAAATGTTTGCTGGCTAGAAGAACTCAGTCGAGAGGGCGGGTTCTTTACTACCTTTGAGTTAGGGCTGTACTCAGGTAACGAGGGAAAAGATGTTCGATAAATGGTGCGCCACCACATTCGGACTAGATCGGGAAAACAAAAGCAACACAGGTGAACGCACTCTGAATGTGGAAGTAAGGGCCTTCATCTTGCTACTTCTAGCTTGGCAGAGTTTGATCAACAATCCACTTACAACACTGACTTACCTTGCAGAAATAACTCATTGGTGCAGCTGCTAAACTCCTTTTACAACAGAAAAATACACACATAACGCATGAAAACATCGTAAACCACAAATGGAAAGCATGCGTACTTAACATAAACTCTATTGAAATAATAAA
Source organism: Agriotes lineatus (assembly GCA_940337035.1). Classification (NCBI taxonomy): domain Eukaryota; kingdom Metazoa; phylum Arthropoda; class Insecta; order Coleoptera; family Elateridae; genus Agriotes; species Agriotes lineatus. The sequence continues at coordinate 126,425,035 of OW679200.1, read as the reverse complement.
TAATGTAAATGACAATGAACAAGGTTTGGAATAAAAATAACAACACAGCATGGGTTAGTGAGGGTTAGGTTAAATTACGTAACGTCTTAACTTAGTTAAAAGCGGTAAACCTGTCTGCAAATGAACGACATGAATCACAAACGCTATTATACATTAAATAATTCAAAATACTGACTCATTAGCAAGAATACTTGACAGCAAGTACATACTGTGGCTCAAAAAAGAAACTGCCACAACGTTGCGTTAAATAGTAACAAGAAAATATGACGGCAATTCATTAAATTTAGCAAATTAGCAACTAACAGTTCTAACTTAACTGCAATATTTCGCAAGATTGTTCAACACTTTTGGCGGGACGCCACGTTCACTGTACGCTATGCATAATAAACCTAAAACAATAAAATTGGTACCTAAAGGAGGTTAGTTGACTGTGTTTCACGTGATGTAGAGCTGTAGGTGATCGTCTTCCCAAACAACTGCCTCAGAATGCCAAATGAAACTGCACAAAAGCAACACGAAGCTGTGAGTTGAAGCGGTCTGGGTCTAATATCCACAACGGGACTGAAATTGAAGTCCATGGCGAAAAGGCAAGTCTCGAAACGATACGGAACTTCAGTATGCACAAGTAGGCCTTTTTACTGGAATTACCACGACAAGAATCCGTCAAACGACGTATTTAAAGCTGCCACTTTACGATAAACGAAAATGTGTAGGTTTACAGCGATTAAATGCGGTACTCAACGAACTTAGCAACAATCCCCAGGCACAACACGTGCAGTTCCAAACACAATAGGTAGGGAAAAGTCACTGCTATTCGAAACATTCACTTTACGATCTCTGATCGACGGAAAAACATACCGGTAACTACTTAAACTGAAAGCGGAATTACAGCGGCTTCGAAAACAAAAATCACACACGTGTTTTGTAGCTCAGAGCTGAGGCAGTAATTGAATGGCTTAAGCTGCGGTCTTAAAAACCAACTGAAGCCACGCAAGCGCGGCTTAACTTGCGTTCTCTCTTTAGCTTATGCGAAACCATAGGCCGCGCAAAAAATTCCAACAAGCTGATGCAATACCTGACTAAGCGATTCGCAAGAGACTCAGGCGAAGTTTTGGGCCTGTCTGGACAATAAAAATTTTGTGCATCCGATAAGCCAAACTGCAACATAGCGGGCAGGGATAAAGCCCGATTTAGAATTGAATTTCGACGAATATAAATTAATCTGCAATGCGTTAGCATATAAAATAGGCGGAAAGAAGTATCGGCCACAGTAAAGGTTTGATTACATCACTAAACTACGAATTTGACCTAAATAAATCGGAAAAAGGCTAACATTTGGGCTCAAAATACGGAAAATACAAGCTTCCAGAAATTGTTCTAACAATTTATCTACCTGAAAGTGAAAAGGAACTGCATTTTTAGGAAGAATATATTATACGCGATGAAAAGCTATGGATTGGTGCAATTTGAAAAAAGAAATAACACCTCAGATGAATAAAATACAACAGGATTTCATTTTTGATGTAAGTAAAATCATATGTAAAGTGTTCGAACATCACGCTTTGATGACGTATAATAAGATTACTTGTCAAGATGTAGAAATAAGAAAAAGTTTTATATTTTGGGCTTTGACTTGACTTATAGCTACTCTCAATGCCATTATTGTTTTCTTTGATTATTCTCTTTGTGGCTGCATTGCACGTATGTATTGGTTCCCTAATAATAACAATTAAGATAAATACCAAACCCTTAGCTCTAAATCTTGCTCCAGAGCTATCTTAGACGACGAAAGCATTCATTCCGTTTGCAGTTAAACAAGAACACTAAACAGAACACTTAACGAAAGGATACTAACGGTAAGGCATTTTAACGCAAAAAACAAATCAAGAAAATTTAATCACAACATAAAATTATACGATGTTACAGTTCGAAAGAAACCAAAGAGAGAGGCGAGGTATTTCTGGATTCTTACACGATAAACCATAAAAGTGCCAATAACACGGTACGACAATAACGTACACAAAGACAATATAGGTGGTGCCCAGCCTAAAGGATGCACTTGCATCGGGAACTTGACCTTGCTTGCCTGAGTGTACTTGGAGTAACATTTTAATATATGGACGTTTTATACACGTTTTTTATTATCTGTTAGTATATTTTGTTAGTTTAAGCTCGCGCTAATGTTTTTACCCATATCGCGTTGCCGGAAATAATGCAAAGGCGGTCTGCTGTAAGATGGTTGCGGTGTTTAACCCAGCGTTAGTTAAAAGTGAGCCTTACTTTTTTTGGTGAACATCTAGAATAAAGAAGTATCGTCATAGTGGCTTGTTAACCTTACAGGAATTTTTTTTTTTGCTTGGCGACTGATAGGGCAAGGAGACCGACCAAAATAGCGTGTACTTCATCCAGTGACGCAATACTAAAAGTATCGCCGGAAGTGCAAACCCAGGGTATTACGCAACTGGAATTCTAGAATCAGCTTTTAGGATAGGTGATTTAGAGGAGCAGGCAGCAGTCAGAATGCTTAATCACTGATCTACCGATTCCGGCTATTTATTTTTTAAATTTATATAATTAAAATCTCTCACAAAAGGTGTAATAATGTTCTGTCTGTAATGCCCTGGGTAAACAGTAACTGGCCAGATACAGCACACAAACTGCTAACTTGGGCAATGTGGAGTGGTTTCTCTATATTGACATCTAGGTGTTTAAATCCAAGGAACCGAGTTGTTTCTCGATTGATATAACCGTTAAGGTGAATGACTTTCGTCTAAAAATCATACGTTTCTCAAAAAAGCGGGATCTTCGTAAACTAGAGTAAACGCACGTCCACAGTAAACTTCCCTTGCACGGTTGTTCGCAGCGTTTAGTCGTTGTACAATTTGAATGCGGTATGAATAACTAATAGATTTGACCAGTCGATGTGTGAGTGTTTCACTGATATTCAGTTCAGGCTTAATTTTGGAGACTGTATGACCTTGTCAAGAACGCGTCCTTGATTATTGTTGGTAGAACTGTTTTTCGACGATATGAAGAGCCCTTGCGCTGACACAACACACTACCAGTGCAACAAAATTTCTCAATAATTGCTAATATTACACTTTTACTGGCGGCCGATTTGTTTGACTCTTTTGTCGTACTATAACCACTTTCATTTACTTGCAATGTAATGTTGTTCATCTTCGTCATAGATATAAAGTACGAAAAGCTATTAATACCTTCCTAGAGATTTTTCAAATTATTTCTTTCTCAATCTCATGGTACCTATGAAACTAGAAACAACGTCTTAGCAGCCATACATTGAAGGAATCCTAGATGTTACTTACATATTCTTAATATAAATGCATTTATTCTATTTGGAATGTCATACTATTTTTACTAATATGCTAGTAAATAAAATATTGTATTGGCCACTGGAGATATTCCGGTTCTATACCTTTGGTTGGGGGTCAGAAACCCTCGATCTGTAACCAACCAACCTCAGAGAAAAAACATTCATATCTCCCTTAATGCATAAATATCTATTTACTCGAACCATTTTCAAGCAGATTTTAACACTAGCGCAATGTTAATATGACAAATAATGACAAATAAGGTAAATGCATATTGTGCGAGCAAGTACACAGCACTCTAAATTTCGGTACTGTTCATTTTGGCAAATACCGTACTGCTAAAACTCTTATCTAGCAGTAAGGTTCACATCGAACATAAAGCAGTTCATATACTATTGTTAAATGCAGAATTATCGATATCGGCAGAGGGCTTTATCTTCGAAGAATAAATGCAACATTAGATCGAGAAATAATTAGCAAATAACATTACTAAAAATACATTTGCTATTTTATGGGTCATCATCTCCGACATCAATATCATCATCATCACCATTGGCCTTACAACACTTGCATTGAACTTTTTGACCAGACGCTACTGAGCTCTACCTTACATTAATACATTTGTTTGTTTTTGCGTCATCTTTTCTAACTACCTGTCTTGCATATTTCAGAATGTACATATTTATCAACGTTGCCGTATTACCATTCACTTCAGCATTGTTACACGTATGATCTCAGTAGTTTTGATTTTGTGATAACCAACTAGGAGATCCACCAAACACAAATATTAGATGTAAGAACGCAAACTTCAGCTAACTGCGAAGCAATCCAGGCGGTGGTTCCAAGTAAAATAAGTCTAAATATTAAAGCAAAACCGAAACACAAAGCCCCCAGTATGGAATAGATTGACGTCGCACAACTAAAAGACCAAACTGCCCAAATGTTAGTCTAATCAAGACTACGGAAAAATATCTAGAACAACCTACGCATAGAAAAAACAAACTGTATAGGAAATGTGAACTACGATAATGTCATATGTTCGAGAAGCAGCTCGAAGAAAGAAAAACTGAAGACAAAATGAGACTAACAAACATTTCCTGGTTTCTAACGAAATAAGAGAATTGATTCTAACAGGGAAAAAGGCTTTTTTAAATATAAAAAGCTCCCTTTTTGCCTCCGAAGAAGAAGATCAGCGATAAAAATCAATTAGGAATAGAATAAAGCAAGAACTAAAGAAAAAAAAGGAAAATTACTGGGGATACTATACAAAAGATAAGAAGTTTGGTTTACACGGTACCCAACAATGAAGGTGTTGGACATGGAGAGTCTACTTTAAGAATAAATTCAGCTAAACTCAGAGTTGGAGCATGACAACGAACTTCACTGCTACTCCAACCGACAATAATGTTAAAATATTAGTAAAATAGACGGCAGTATGCGCGAACTCAATAATAGAATAAACCCACGACCTGATTCAATCACCAACAAACGCTCTTCAACAGATGTGGGAGATTATTTACATCAGTAATTCACAACTGGTTGTACAAAGAAATAGAAATAACAGAAGAGCAATAGGGTTTCCGAAACAGCAGAAACACAACGAACGTAATCGTCATACTGAGACACATTACAAAAATATAAATAGAATATAGTCAACCTGCCTTCCTCTACCTCGTCGATCTGACAAAAGCCCCTTTTTGTTTAAATTGGCGATAAGATGGGCATGGGCACCTATAAGACCTATAAGATACGAGGGCAAGTCAAAAACGAGCCAGATTGATTTCTTTATTGTATCAGGCATAGGACATAGGGAAATGAATCATTTTTGATGGACAGAGCATGTCTTGTGGTGCAGTTAACAAATAGTATGATCGCATAGGCGTATGCGTTTGATAACACTGCTATGACAATTGCCAGTGATCTGCAGTCGCACGGCCTTACGCTACTAACGTCGTTGCCCAATATTTGGCCCGACAAAATATTGAATGTGTGCTCCACCCTCCATGCAGCTCGGATCTTGCTCCGTGTGATTTTTTGTTCCCTCGTTTGAAAACGGAGCTGCGGGGACAACGTTTCAGCTCATATGCGCCGTTGTTAAGAAGGCGGAGGCAGTTCTGAAGACAATGGCAAAAGATAAGTCTTCTAGGAGTGGCAGACGGTTTGGAAAATGCATTCAAGTTGGAGGGGAGCACTTTGAAATCGACCATATAAACCTAGACAGTACCTAATGTATTTTGTGAATAAAAATCATTTTCACCCTTATTTGACTTGCCATCGTAGTATGCTATGCAGACGATGCCGCCCTAATGACAAACAATCGAGGAAGATCTCCAGAAACTGATACATCATTTTAATGTACCAGCTAAGCAGTTCAATAGTGAAGTTATCACAACAGGAAACAAAGTGGTATCCAAGAAACCGGGCGATGCAAGTTGCAAATAGAAAATTCCACAATGAAACAAGTGTCGTGCTTAAATAATAGGGAGTCGAAATTACAAGCCATCGTGATGTGTTTGGAGAATTACAAAACCAAAATACAAGAGCACTACAAGTAGCGGGTTACCTGAAAAGAACTGTATGGTAACACAAATATACGAAAACGGAAGGAAAAGTTAAAACCCTGGTACTACCAACACTGATGTATGTCACCGAAACCAGGGCAGGAACGGAAAAAAGGAAAGTAATAAATTAGAATAAATGAAATGAAAATATTGATACCAATATTAGGTATGCCCTTAACAGACAAGCAAACGAATAACAGGATAAGAGAAAAATGCAACATACAAGATGCGGTCAAATGGACACATAAAAGTAAGAAAACTCTGTAGAGGGCTTTACTCAGAAATTCGCTCGCAAGTGGACGCTGTAACACTAAACAATTTTAAAAATGGGGGGAAAAATATTTTCATTTTCGTAATAATACTGAAACAATAAAAGGAAACACCAATTTTCAAATAAAAAACATTAGATGATATTCGAACTTCAGCCCCGTTCAACGAGCCTGCGAGTGCGATTTTAATGATCGGTGCTGTAGTCCGACGTAAAGCAGGCGGTAGCTGCCTCGCCCAGTGAGAACGCCTCTGATTAGTGAGATGCGGCTGCCTTAAATACAACGCATTTATTGTTGACGCTTGTTTTATTTTTATTGTTATTATTAAGCAAATAGAAGGGCAGAGGGTTTCACTCTATTATCCCACAACAAAATAAATAGAAAAGTCGCACATTATAATTTAAGACAATTATACGAATATGTATATACACTACTTTATGGCTCGACATTATTTAGCCAGAAAAATATGCTGGAAACGTTAAATGAAAATACAGGCTTTTTGACGCACTCGATATGCTCTATACTTACTCACACTACACTAAAGAAACGCGATCAAACGCGTCGTACTAGTTTTTGAAACAACTGGTGGTAGGAGCATCAGCATCAGGCCGAGAGTTCTATTTGTGAAAAACGCGATTTTCAGAAATTCTGACGTTGGGTGGTTTAGAAAGAGTGGTTTGAAGGAGTAGCATCTCAATCTAGAATTCGTGTTTAGTTTAAAGATGTCACTAAGATCCACCAAGAGATTGTCGCTTGATAGTATGCGCCAGGTATAGATCATGTCTCGTCTACTACGACGTTTTGATAAGTACGTGAGATGTAGAGTCTCAAGCCTGGCGTAATTTCTATGAGAGCATGAGGGTGGCCAGTGGGTTTTAGAACGTGTATCTTGTATATGTCGGTTTCCATTTTTGTCAATGGTAAAGCCTGAACTATAGGGAAATGATCACTGTTATCTTATTTCTTAGCGGAAGCAAAAATTAACAAACTTTTATTTTTTTAGGGTGCTCACCTTGTATATGCTGGATCCCAAATGTGCACTTTTTCATCAAGGGTAAAACTTGAGATTTGTACAAAATATAACTTTAAGTTAAATAATAGTTCTTGAGTTAAAGCAAAAATAGGCAGGATTTTACATTTTAAGGTACTCTATACTCCGTACATTGTATGTATTTTATTGCCATTTTCCCGGTTTCATGGCAGAAAGACATATAATCCGCATGCAAAATATGATCTTCCTCCAACAAATAGTTTTTGAGTTATATCGTCAACAGACAAACGGAATTGAGAAAATCTGCTTTTCATCGTTTAAGAAGTCTGAAACGTGAAGATCTAAAGAAATGTTCGAAGGTAATTTTTGTTTAATTACAATACTTCCTTCTTCTTTGAGATGAGGGAAGTAAAACATGAAATGGATGTGAACGGACTACCTCGCATTTGTATCAAAGTACAACCAAAAAGAGAGAGGACTTCCTGGACGATCACGTGCAAGTTTGATCCAAAGCTGTTTGCTTCAGCTACAGAATAAGACAGGGCATGCAAGGATTATCTCTAGTCGATAGAATAAGAAGAAGATATCCATAGCTGTCTATGGTGGGACCATATTTCGTCCACAATATCTTACCTTCAAAAATATTCTATACGACGTACGTGCATACTAATACTATTGCTTTCATTGGCTATAATCTTATTAAAAATGTCAAATAAACGTCTAACATTCTACTTAAATTGATAGATCTCTATACAATTTTGGTCGGCACTAGCTATTATAGTAGTATAATAATATTTTCTGTAGTTAGTATTTAATGCAAAATGTATAATAAGCGGAAATAAGGAAACTAAAAATGTTTCTTCTGAATAGAGAGCTGAAAATTACTCTTTACTTTCTGGAGAAAACAAAATATTAACCTGCATATTAGACTACCCTAATCAACTAGCACTAGTAAATAGTATTACTTATAGCAGAGCGATTAACTTGTTTGAATACTTCGAAAATGGCATCATCTAGAAACGGATCCAAGAAGAAAATCCAAAGATATTTTAAAATGATGAGACAAAACGGAAAGAAAACATTTCATGAATCCCATAGCCGATGACGCACAAGGAAAAACTAATAGCTATAGGGATTGAATTGTAAGTTGTATCGATATCTGAGAAGGACATCTACTACAGTAAAATCAGACAAAAAATGCCCAAACTCGGAAATCCAAAAAAAAACTAAGGTCTGACTGTCACAAGTTGTTTATTACCCTTTGCTATAAATGTGTTAAAAAGTTTCCGCTGTCAGAGCTTCGCGTTTGGGAGAAGGTACAGGGGAGGTATTAAAACAGTATGTGTTCCAGGTGCCGCGAAACGCAGACACCCTGGTTGTTTAGTCAGGAATTACAGCAGCTCAAAAGAGGTTGGAGGTGAACGTAATAGGTGCCGACACTGACCTGTTAGTTATGTTAATTTTTCTTGCTCCACCCAACTGCAGCTTAAAGAAGATTCTGCCTGGTAAACTCATCCAGTCACATAAAACTCACAATATTCAAGCATTGGAGCATGAATTAGGGTACATGAAAGACGTTTTATTGTGTGTTTATGCCTTTACAGGCTACGATTCTGTGTCCGCAATATACACGAAAGGCAAAACGGTCTTTTAAAAAAGTGCAGTAATGTGGAACTAAGAAATAAATTTCTTACTTTTAACGAGCCAAATGGAACTGGCAACGATTGTTTCCTATCTATATACGGATCGAAAAAACAAAATTTAGATATTCTACTCTACCAGACATACTTAAAGATAGTTCCAAAGCAGCCGGTGCAAGGAGAGTTCAAGTTAACTACTCTACCTCCTACAACAGCAGCATCAGAGGAACATTCACTAAAAGTATACCATCAAGTGCAGAAATGGCACGGATTCAAGAAAGACCTCCTGAAATGAGGATACAAAAAGGTATCGGGGCACCTGCACCCAACAACAACATCTCGTCCTGCTGCTCCAGAACCATTGCTTCACATGATCTTTTTTTCATGCAGTGGAAAGCGCCTCAACAACTGTGAGTGCGGAAGAAATGGTTTTCAGTGTTCAACCATGTGCATCAACTGCACTGGATACGGATGCAACCATACGGTGGTATCCATTGATTAAGACGATGGATTTACTGTTGCCAGATGAAGAGGACGGGTAAGGACCCATACGAATGGATTCAGATAGTGATCGGAGTGACAATAAAGAGCAGTAGATTCGTGCATAGTGTATTAGTTATAGCTTTAATTTTTTGTTTTTCTGTCTGCCTATGAAGATTCCTATGAAAATACGAATTGTATACCTATTTCAGATGTAGGGTCATGAATTTTATACATTAAATTTATTTCTAGTATTATCAAAATCGTTGGGTTTTTTCTTTATTGAGTCTATCTCCCCTCTGTGTACTAGTACACTTCAACAAAACAAAAGGAAAAATAAAAAATGCTAGATTCCAATAATTTGATAAGTTAAACAACTTTTCTACTATATCCGACGAAATAACTATATTTTACCCCCTTCATATCTCCGAAACTACTTGGCGCAGCAAAAAAATGTATAGGACAAATTTTGTTAAAAATTTAGCGTACTTTAATAGTACTTTATGTAACTAGTCCTCAAAGCAACGAGTCGTAATGTTTCCGGACGAGGCGGAGCGAAGCGCAGCCGAGTCCGTAATATGAAGATGAGCCCTCTAAAGCCATTTGAGGACGTGTTGCATACAACGTTTTTTTGTATTAGCTCTCCAAACATTATAATATGAAGTTTCAATTACCATTAACGCGGCATTATATTAGGAGGCCGCGCGAAAATGTATTTTTCGCTCCCCAAACTGGTTACTTTGGAAACTGTCTAGGATCCTCAAAATGGCCATTTGGAGGCCTTGTACGTAAAGTCGTCATGGCAACTAATGTTTGAGTCCGCTAAAATGTTGCCATGACGACTTTAAGTACAAGGCCTCTAAATGGCCATTTTGAGGATCCTAGACAGTTTCCAAAGTAACCAGTTTGGGGAGCGAATACAAAAAAAGTTTATACAATAAGCTCTAAACTGAAGGGTTCCAGAGACTTTTTACCACATCTACAGCAAAGGGTAATGAACAACTTGGGAAGGTCAAATCTTAGTTTTTTTTGTTCTCTGGTTTAGAGCTTTTACTGTACTAATAAAGAATTGTAATAAACAGCAATTTATATCTCATCTCAATATTAGTAGGGGATGAAATTACATTGTCGTCGCGTCTAGTCACATTATTTATGACGAATCTGTAGTTAGGTCATGGGCCATTAGCAAACTTGATGTAAGCAGATGTCGCTATACTTTGGCCGATGTAAACTTCGACCTACTCTGTAAGAGTTAAGCTCATAATGCTCTAGAAACTCACAGCACGTATGCTCTGCCATCTTTTCAATAAGGGCGTTGGTGTCCGCTTACTTTAGATAACTTATGAAACTTTGATTTTCAAAACTTGCAGTTTGAGATTGCTGCGCGAACCGTAATAAGTCGAACGGTGGCGGAAAAGCAAGCATATGTGAATAAACCGTTGTTGAGTTTAATGCTTGTACAATGTACAGGGAGTAATTTAAAATTCAAAAGTTGGAGATATCAGAATATATTATTAATTTTATCTCAAATACGTCGTCTACTCTAGGGCGATTTGCATCAACTATAATTAAATTGTATTAAAGAGAAAATTAGGTGAGTTTCAATCAATTAATTGCAGACTATGAGTATAATATTAGTAATTAGTATTGAATGTCGTGTCATTGTTCTTAAATTTAAAGCTTTTTCTGTCAATAGGATATTGTATATAATACGGTATTAAACTAAGCTTTATTTGGTCACGACCTATGTCCTCCCTGAATAAGGCTCTATATGAAGCGCTTGTTATATAAACAACTCTTACCTACTCTAGTATATAAAATTGACTTGCCATTCGATATATTCTCGTTCGAGTGCGATGTAATTTGCTGTGTTGAAGCGTTTAAAATCTGTGTGGCACTTTCAACCTTTTTCCCAGATACGTAAGCTTTCCAGGTATAATATTATTTTAAAGTTCCATTTACATCCCGTTTGGGTGTCGGAGAACTTTGTTTTAAAATTTTTTTCGGATATCTTAAGCAACCCGTTAGACACCGCCCGTCATTGCATGATCTCAACTCCGTCCTCGACGTTGTTTTCTGCTTCAACCTACGGCTTTTCTTATGCTTTGCCGAGCCAGCAAGTCAAGCCAAAGTTTTCGTTGTATTAGGTCTAAAAACCAGGGTTTGGCCCACAATATTCGCCGCCCATACTGGCGTGGTTACCTCCAAAACATTCCTTCGCTCGTCCCAATCTGAAGTAGCTGGCTTCCCTTTCGTCGCTTGCTGTCCGTTTTTACTGCATTGAGCTAAATGCCTCTACGTTATTGTTTTAATAAGGCATGTGCATTTTACCGTCTATTTTGAATACAGTAAGTGAGTGAGCTACCCCTGTTTGCAATATTATACAGATTGGCCGCTTAATTCATTTAAATTGGAGCGCATCTACGCCTGGGGTGTGATATTTGGAAACCAGTGGCTGACTTGTCGTTATGCCATCAGTACTGACTTTGATAGTTTGTATTTCGACGTGACACCGACAGGAAAAGTACTGTGCGGGTTTTCTATGTAGTAACAGAAAACAAGTATACACTGACTACTAAAAACCAGTACACCGTAGCTACTAATTTAACTATCGCGAGCGAGTTCTGTTCTTTCAGTCTAACACCCGTGCTTTTCTCACAAGCAAAATTTAGGCTCGCTGCAGGATGTAAATACTGATTTATCTGTAACATAGTTTTAAATTATACTACTCCAGTTGTGTGTGATAGATATTTTTTTATAATGATATATTTGCAATGACAGTAAACATGAATATCAAAACATACATGTTTAGTTTTATCTAATTATAGTGGGAGCTGATCCAGAAAACTATTCTGAAGATTATATTTAGAAGTAAGTTCAAATAAGGAGGAAGTTAATTAAATGAAATAGATTTAATCCTAAAGTTTATTTTTAATGCTAAATGTATAAGAAAAGCGAAAAAGCGAAACTAACAAAATTAAGCAGCAGCCCTTACATTGGTGTCTGAGTGCAACTCTCTAACCGCCAGTAAATAGTAACACCTACTGCACGGTTTTTTTTAAATTTAGGGTACCTTATATATTTTTACTATATCACCTTGGTGTAATATCAGAGCATCTTGACAGATTGGGAATAGGAGGACAGAATATCGAGCTGTTGACCAACGAGCTAGCGTTAGGAAGACGTTGGAGATTTCACTCTCGTCGTCACCGAAAAACATGGGTATGAAACTCGCAGTTACACAGACGGCTCCCGTAAGGAGGACGGCAGGGCCGGCGCCGCGCTTGTCGTATATATTTAACCAGAAGCGAAAAAGCTACAAAGCGGAATCGGCAAGCTAACCGACTGGAACTTTATTTTCCAATGTAAACTATTAGCAATTGTTATGGCACTCGAATGCATTTCACTAGGAGGGCTCGAGCGCGACACGGTTTGGTGCTCTCGGATAGCAGAACTGCATTTATGGTATTACTTGATATGCGCAGATCCTCGAAGCTCCAGGTGGAAGTGTACAAGTAGAAAGCGATAATAGAGTTTCGAGGAGGATTTAGTTTCCACTAGGCTAACTTAGGCCTTGGGGACAACGAGCGTGGAGACGAATTGGCGAACGGCAGTGGCGTATTAAGCAGAAGTCTGAAAAGCCCGGAATTCTGGAAAATAGTTAAAGGAGGCTTCAAAATGTAATCATCGACAAAAATGGTTCCATCTTGGTCATAATTTAAAAATTTCTAGGCGTATAACTACTAGAAATTGCAACCTAAAATGATCATAGCAAATAGTTTATTAATTTTTCTAACACTCAGTAAAATATGGGCGCAAAAGTTTAAGGGGCTTCTGGCGGCTAACATGGTTAATACGCCACTGGTGACGACGACATCAAGTTCAATTTCTTGCCTAAAAGCCTGCCGAAGGTACGTGATGTGGAAAGCGGTGATAATCGAAAGATGACCGAGAGATCCATTCCGAGTTTTGAGGTCAGAAACAAAATTTCCGAACGCCTGGACCGGAATACAGTTGACTAGTGATCGGCGATAGGGTCTTGATTCCTAACTGGTGCAGATCGAGAATGTCTATGACGACGAATGCGACTGTGGCAAAGACTCGAACACTGCCGAGTACGTGCTGTTTGAGTGCCTCCTGAAGACACAGCACAGAAGTTTGTCCGCGAGCCGCGTGATGGCAGCGGGGTTAAGATTGCCAAGTGACGTCGCCTAGCTGGCGACTGAGGCAGAATGGTGGCGTGAGAGTTAGGCATTCACGCGAAATATCGTACGATTACGGGTGGAGCACGACTGATATCGAACAAGGGCGGGAGGGTAGTTTATTTGGAATTATGATGATAAAGTAAGGAGAATGACCAAAACATGTTTTTCGGCCTAGTTATAATTAAGAGTGGGTACTTTAAGTTAAGTATTAATAGTGTTAATTATCGAGATTGTTTATAAAATATATTGACAGCCGATATAGTACTGAAAGGTGGAGCACTGGCGCAATTGTATTTTTGCGAGGAATAAATTGCTTACTCACAGAAGTTTAACCTTAAAGTCGTTACTGTACAAAGTATTGCGAAGATCGTGTAGGTTGAAGATACTGTTATGAAATTTGCACCTATAACGCCTTTCAGAACAGTTCCTCGCAACTTGATTGTAAAACTGGAGCAGACGATAAAGTGTTGAAACTGTTGAAGAGGAAGATAATAGAGAAATTAATAACGAACAGATTCAAGAATTCCAAGACCAGGATAGAATTAGTTTTGACAAAAACATATAATATTTGGGCATCTCAGCTACTGGCATTACGTTGCCTGTCAGCGTTGACTGTAAGAAACATTCACTTTCAAAAATAAAAGTTGCACCAAAAAGTTGAATGAATCAATGTAAACAGTAAAGGTTGAAGGGTGAAACATGCAGATGAAAAAACGTCTTTGATTGAAGACATATTATCACTGACATGAGAGAATTTCTTGGGTTCAAACCGAATTATGACAACATGGAAAAGGGTTTTGCAACCAATGAAACCGTTTCAAATATATTTACGTGTGTGTTGATATAATAAAAATTTGTATTCTTCTTTATTAGTCACAGGTGGATGCTCTTGCACCCACCTCAGGATAATTCAGTAAATTTGTGAAAAACTTATCTACATGTGTGGACAAAATACTAGTTGCACTTAAAAATAACCAATCCTTTCTTACTTATAAAAATGTATTCACAACACATTCATAATTACATTTCCATTTATATTAACTCTTAATGATTACAGTATACCATTTTTCCTCTGAATTTAGCTGCTTTAATATTAAAATGTCCGAGTTTAACCAACGCTGACCTAAATATAACCTTTGCCCCATTCCAGAAACTTGGCATATCAACAAGTTTGCCCCAATTTAATTTGCTCCACGTACTAGTAAAACTGATTTGAAATTTTCCGTTCGGTTAGATCCTCCACATACACGACCACAAGCTCGATTCTGCCGCAGAAAGATTGTGAAGAGGTGGCATTACGTCTTAATCTCAGTTAAGCAAACTTTCAGGACGGTGTCTTTTCAGCCCGCCTTGAGATGAGATCGTAAAAAGTAAAAGGGTGTAAAACAACGGAGGCATGAGTAAGTGGGTGCCTAATGTGCTATTCGCTGGTTAAAGTCGTCTCACCACATTTTTGCAGACTGCCAAATCCGCTCGAACATCATCTCTTTATTTCGCGCCATAAATAACCCGATATTACAAACGCAAACACACGCTCCACATCACCCTTGTCTCCTTTGTCGCTTCCTAAGCAAACGGAAATCCCTTACGCAAACGTAGAAGGAAAGACAAAATTCCCGCTTAACTTCCTCTTATCTGCTCATCTGCTTATCCTGACAGTAGCATGAAATCATAGCAGAAAAATTGTGGATTTCATTTCGTCGCTAAACCAGCCCCGTAACCACGGGGAAGCAAGTGTCTAAAACCTGGATTAATTTAATAGTATATTACGCAACACTTTTATAGAAGTGATATTTTATTGAACAAGTATGGCTGGTTTGAGAACGACCGCTAGCGCGTACTTTAACAGCCAGTTCAGTAATACTACTTTTCTAACGCGTTTCGTATACTCTTTTATCGCAATTTCATATAGAAGTGTAAAATATCAAATTTTTATATAAAAGTGACATTAAATGTCAAAACATAAGCCGAGCAGAACTTGTTTTTATGTACTGAAACCAACAAACAGCTCCAGTTTATGCTATGCGTTTGTTAGTATTGAAGTGTATTGTTGGTGGAACTGTAACTATATGTCAAATTCGAGGTTAGCAGATTAGGTTTTACGTCAATTTTGACACAGACTGACGCAAAAACTAACCTGCTAACCTCGAATTATGACTTACAGTGCCTCCAATAATATACTCCAGTATCGCCAAACGTAAAACGAATCGCCGTTACTATGCTGTACTGGTAGCTATGGTGCAAAATACCACTACTTAACGATTTTGAAAGTAGAAATGTAGTACATTACTCTATGAAATGCGATAAAATACATTACGGAAACGTTGGTTGGGTTATTGTTGATAAATTAGTTGCCACTCGTAGTACTAGTAAGTATTGGTGAAAATAGTATTTAAGTGATAACGAAACTAATTAGAAGAAGAGATGGCCCCTCATCATACAACCAACAAAGTAATAACACAACCTCTGGCACAGCAAAAATACATTGCCCATTCCTCGACTATAGTTAGCTGGAGCACATCTTTTATTGCCGAATTAACTACTTGTGGTTATCGGCATATAAACATTGATTGTGTTTTAAATACTGTTCTGTCCTGTATTATTCGTGACCTGGCCTTTTATAAATCAGGTGTCGACATGAATATCGGGCTGTTAGATGAGTTTAAACTTTTGCAGCATATGTTCCGTTACACGTGTTCAAACAACCACTCTCTCATAAATTACTCTAATTGACAGACGCTTAACTCTGCAGTTGCTGCCTCATAAACCAGTCAAAAGGCAGGGTAAATAGTCACTTCAACATTAAGATATGGCCTATAGGACACACACGTTGAGCAGATAATTTCGATATGTCAATCAAAACGCTCGTTAGGTCATTAAAAAAATCGTAAAGGTTATTTTAAGATTGATATGTAAGCATAGAACTAACAAGTGTTCAGCAGTAAATTCCTTCTCGCACAAAATCAGTCAGTCTATCTCCCCAGTAGCGCCTCAGCCAAACACATTGCCGAATGAAGGGCACGCTCCATCTTTAAGCCAATAGTAGTAAACATCTAATTGTTTCCCCACTACAAAGCTTTCAAATCTTTTAAAAAGGGTCTTGGACACTTTCCTGCAGACAGTTCCTTCAGTTATCGCTTCGTAGCAAGCCGCTTAGCTTGGGGCCGAGTTCTTTGCGTGTTTTTACCACGACGCGACGGTTCTAATTTCCGGATATATTTTCTCAATCCGCTCTGCTGTATTTAATTTACGGAACTGGATCGATTTGAGTAATTTAACCTGGAGTGCTTACCGAATTTTCGTTTGTTATATCGACGCACTCCGGAATTTTCCTGCACAAGGGAAAAGACACGAAGGCCAAGTTCTCGCACTGCATCATCCATCGCTTGCATTCCGTGTTATCGATTTTTCTCCCGGATTCTCCTGCACAATCAGTTACGGCGAGCTGCTTGCCGCAGTTCATTCTATCAAGTTCCCGGATTCACTGCACCGGCTCGTCCAAGTGCGTTTCCGAAGGTTCATCAAGCAACTCAAGTCGCAGCAAGCTTAGGAGAGTAACAAACGACTTCCAGGATTGGACCGTGTCATGATTGAGATCGAAGAACTCAACTTTTCGCCCACTTTCGTAAGGGGCTTCATCAGGAGGAAAAAGCAAAAGAGCACGGTAACTCAACGTGTTAACCCTTTAACGCTCTCTGGTATGACTGTTATACCACTACGCATAACAGCCAATAATATTTATTTTGAAACTTAATACTGCTCTGAAACGTCTGGTTTCCGTTCTACAGACATTGCAGTTCCTTTTTCTAAATTTATATTTTCTAGAATTATTGTAGTTATAAAACTACCCCAATAAACCTTGGTGTAAATGTGTAGCTGGTATGACAGTATTACCAGCGTGCATTCCCCGTCACGACCTTGAAGTGTGTACGCGCATTGGTGAAGTTTTTTGTTTGTTATTAGTTTGTGGGAGCAACTTTCAAGTTTTCAGCTGGTAAGTGTTTTAGTATAATATGTAAGGATTATAATATTGATAAGTAGTAGAAATAATTTTGTCTTGATTTAGAAAAATAAATTGTTATTTGGAAACCTTTCATTTGCGTCGCAAAAATAGTCTATATTTATGTCCAATTTTTTAGTAATAACGTACGTTTTATACAAATTATTTATGTGTTTCAAGTATTTATAAACATATCTACTGAAGATATAATCGAATTGGTTTTGCTGCTATGTTGCGCTAGGAAAATATTTACGTTCAAACCGATCGCGGCGGCATTTTAGCTGAAATTTTTGAGGAAGGTCGTGGCAGCCCGGATTGTATGGGGTAGTCATAAATTTTAAACAAAACGTTAGTGTTCCACTCGCAAGAGTTTATATTATTCAGTTCAAATTTCAAAAACTATTTTACCACCCGTTATACCAGTGAACATTCACAACACATTTTGTCCTGAATGCTCACTGGTAGAACGGTTTACCAGCATCTTTTGCGAAAGTGAAAATGGATTTTTGATAAAAAAGTTGTTTTTCGGTTTCCTGGCATCTCAAAGAACGCATACGAGATAAATTTTAGATTTTTTCTACGTACAGTAATTTTGCGCGTTAAAGGGTTAACCACGCCAGAGGCGAAACTCTTTGCAAGGGATAGAAGAGCACCGCGCTCTTCTATCCCTTCCCTTGCAAAGAGCTTCGCCTCTGGCGTGGTTAACACGTTGAATTACAGTGCTCGTTTGGTTTTTCCCCTCCTGATGAAGCTCCTTACGAAAGTAGGCGAAACGTTGAGTTCTTCGATCTCAATCATGACACGGTCCAATACCAGAAGTCGTTTGTTACTTAATGACAATGGCCGTGAAAGCCTCAAAAATCATCTTAGAAGGTACTGTGAAATTTATATTAATGTAGACGCCCATTGTTTTCGCTAAGTCAAATAGTCTCGCGAAAGCAAATTAAGTGACGCACGTTTAAAAGACCTCATGTAACTTTCAGATAACGACAAAATAGTCAGTATCATTTCACCAGTTCATAATCCTGTAAATAGTTAAATTAAGGTTCGGAATGAGTATATTATCGTCATTATCAGTTCACAAATTTATAATCCTGTAAATAGTTAAATTTAGATTACCGAAAGACGTCATGTAGGACTTAGAATTCAAGTAATTAAATTAAATTATTTCATTGCACGTAATAGTTTGGTGTTTGACCTTAATATATTTAATTTTAATTATATTGTTTTTTTGGATTTGACGGTTGTTGAATGCTTTCTTTCCTGTATTTAAGTGTAAAAGATTCTAGCTGTAGGAAATCACTAAAGTCAGCTCTATCCGGAATAGCGCCAGGAAGGACGTCGCTGCAGCAGTATCAACAACAAGCCTACGGGTGATTTTCTCTTTCCACTTTTAAGAAATCGCTCAGTATTATTATTCCAAAAGTGGTGGCGCCTAGGCATTTCACCCCCCTTAAGTTACCGAGCCCTGCCCGATGTAAAGTACCTACTATCCAGAAATAACCTACTCCCTCGCCACTAGCTGCCGGCAAACCTTTTTTTATTACAACCATTCCCGCCGGGCCGGGCTTGTAATTACGCAATATTGTAGTAATCCCGTTCTATCGTGTAATAGGGCATATTCTTCTGATGGGTTGGTTTTACCAAAAATGCATTTAATATAATTTCAGCCGACAGGACGAAGCAATTTTGTGCTAAAGAACTATTGAAAGAAGTATCAGCCTTAAATTACGCCAATACTTAAGGCTGAGCTTTTCTAGAAATTTTATTTTCATGTGAAGAAGACTGAGAATGCTTAAATAATAAAAACATCTCCAATGTTTTTTCAAGAAATATCGCAAGAAGGCGGTATATCGAAATCTGTAGAACGTAGTACTGCCTTGTCTAAATTAATGTTTTATTGACATACCAAAGATTAGCCAATCTGGTTTATTGCAATCGCAAGAAAAACTGCGTTAGCACCCCTGTCGTCACCGATATGACAATCTTAACTGACGACTTAATGTGCCCTTCGAGGCAGCGCTCTTACTATCATTCTCGCTTGGCCATTTATCCGCGTTACAACCGTGGCTAACATAGCTTAATTGTCGAAGCGGTTAATCGGCGTCGTAGTAATTGATCATGCAGCCATTTAATTAATAAGCCATATACAAACAGTTTTAAGAGTAATTTTTAATAAGTACGAAGTTTACTAGCCATAAAACGTATTCCCGCTGTATAGATATTCTGAAACTGAAAAAAGCTGCTGCCACTTACTTGGTATCCTGTTGATGGCCCGCAGCGGTCGCAGGACCCGGATGGTCCTAATCGCCGAAAGGTTCATGTTCTCGACGTTCAGGCAGTATTCCACTGCCCCCGCCAACACGATAAACAAGTCGAGCCTGTTCCAGGAGTCCGCCAGGTAAGACCCCGTCCCCAACACACCCATGGCCACCATTTTGATGGTCATTTCCAACGTAAAAAAGGCGAAAATAAAATCATCGAACACCTGAAAAGTGAAAGGTATATGTTAAGAGTAAACAGACATTTTTTTTACATGCAAACGAAATTGAAGCTTTGTGTCGATCTGTGGTGAAACTAAATTACATGGAGGGATCTTCCTCAGAATTTTAAATTTCAAATTGTAATTGCCTGTTAACCTACTCTCCAGTGTTCGCGTGTCATTTCTAATTCATCGTTATTGTTGGATTTAGGTTAGCCTTGCAACGAAGCTAAAGATTTTATTATGTTTGTTGCATGCATTTTATTCATTATTACATTTGATTGAATTTCAAATATTATACAGAATGACTTTTTCGATAACTTTAAGAAGATTTATCTTCCTACGTAAGCGTTTTCCGAATATATTTGTTAGTTTAGCGAGAAGAATTAATTCTTCGAATAGACGTTTAAAAGCAAAGAGTTTTGGAAAGTCAGTATAATCGAAGTTGGTGTTGCTCAAAAATTTCAAAAATTATGTAAGTTCATTGTCAGTCACATTTTTTAAGATTATAGTGAAATTACTATGGCAAAATAACCGTCTGTGTAATGTAAAAAGGTAGTAGAAGGATCGGAACTATATTCTAGAAAAACGGTTTGCAACCAGTAAAATGCGTGTCACTGGTGGTACATGAGAGATAAATAGGTGAAAACATAATTTTTTGTACTATATGCAATTATAGAAAATAAAAGCCAGCAAAGTGATAATTTCTAATTAGATGCTAGATCAGTCCATTTAGTTAATGTTGTTTGATGATTGAATTGTTTCAATGTAATTAAATGTAATGACAACTTGATAATGGCATAATTGATAAAAATAAGACTGAAAGATCAAACATAAATGCAACTTTTCTGTTTAATATATAATTTTAATTGTAGTATTCAGAAGATCATGATATAGGGAATTGAGTCAGGTCCCTCTCTTATTAAGAAGCAGAGCAAATGAGAATTTCGTGTGACAGATATTAAATTGACTATGTTCCAGGCGATACATTAATCTAGTTTTATTAAACAAAAGGAATGAATGACATTCCTAGAAGGGAATGATAATTAACGTTACAAGACCGGGAAGTAGTGTTTTGCAGGTCGAACCAAGTAAATAGAGCCGCAGGCGAGCCCTGGAAGCTTGGGGATACCTGAAAAATACTTTCCGGTCATGTATCGTAGAATATTTTTGTGACATCCGAGTCCATACTTTCAAAATTGCGAATTCACTTTCGAAAACTAAAAACAATTATGATATTAGTATCTATTATTTAACTTATTCAAATTAGGGATGAGCGCTTGACGTGAAAACATTCGGGTCCCGGCGGGTCCCGTCGTGCACGTGAGTAATATTTGAAGATCGGGTCGTGAACGTGAGTGAAAATGTCCAAGGCGTGATTCACGTTTCACATCAATTTCACATTAAATATTTAGTAACGAATGCACGACATGAGGAAGATCTAGAGCTGGAGCGGGAAGTTATTCAATTTTTGTGTGGCAGCCTGCTGCGACGGAGCTGCGAACTTGTGTTGTGTTGTGAATACTGTGTCTATAGTCAATCGCGTGTCTGCGTCTATAGGTGACCAAGTAAAACTTACTTTTAGTTCCTCGGGCGTAAATGTACTTTTAAATCTAGGAATTAAGAGTGTTGCCTAGCAACATATACTTTCCTTTAAGTATTTATCTCTTGTTGTAGGTAATTGTAGTCAATTTTCATTTGTTTCTTTTTGTGGCTACTATTCTGATTGCTACATATCACGTAAAAATTCTAGCATTAGTGGGTGTTTATGTACAAAAACAACATGACCTATTCGGAAATGTGATTATATCTGAATATAATTATCAGAAAATTTTAATTTAGATAAAATTGAAATATATAGACTTGCAAACGTGTTCCTATTCAATTTAATATTTCTAAAGAAATCAGTCAATAGCTTGGGAATGAATACAAAATTGAAATTCTTTTTAAATACAAGGTGTTTCCTAAGTATGTGTAAAAATCGACCGGCATGTTTCCTGGCTTTTTGTATTATCATCAAAATTGCGGAGCAATTTCTTTGTTCTCGAAGTTTGAGAGAAGAAAATTCTAGTTTTTGTTGATTTTTATAATATTAATTACATATTTGGTGGTGTGGGCAGTCGTGTTCATTAAAGTGTTGTACAGCATTTGTGCTTTGTGAATATAAATTAATTACACAAAGTTAAAAAAAAGTGTTTTATACGAAAATAGTGAAGGTATACATATAGGTCCACCTAGTTAATGATACAGTGTGAGCCTTTGCTGAGTAATAACAAAACCACCAATAAACTTATAAGTGTCTCTGTACAACACATTTTTAACACGACTGTACATTTCACACCAAGGTAAGTCATCTATCAATTCACCAATGGCCAGTCCCCTTTTCTCGATAAAGTAACAAAAAAGAAAAGCCACGTAAACGCTACTGATGTTTTTTTTCAGTTTCGACAGTTTTCAAATCTTTCCATTAAAACTCTACAAAAAATTCTTCTTGGGGTGTTTGTTAAAATGAAACCAAGTGCTACCATTTTTTATTGTTGATTATACGAGGTGTCTTTGAGCGTGTATGTAATTTAATGGGAGTTTACTGAAAACTTTATTTTCTTTTAATTTGACTGTATTGATGAAGTTACAAAATATAAATGTCATTATGACATTAGAGCTTTTGTGAGTAAATATTTGATATACTAGTGAAACTATTCACATGCAAGGCCTGCTTAGCATTACAAATGAAATGAGGTATAGCTTGGTATTCCATGACCAGCTAATTTATAAAAAGTAGTAAACTTATTATATGTTCAGTGATGTGCTATACATAATCAATACGTTTGCACACCTATAGGTGACATTCCACCTAAAAACATATTTGCTAAATGCGAATGTGTTGTTAAAAGGTACAGGTATTAAATTGACTTTTAGAAAAATCTTGGAGTGTACACATATACCGTGTGTCCACAGGAGTACGCACCATAGAGATAAGATAATGCTAATAGAATATAAATATCAACCAGTGCTATGACCACCGTCCCTTTTCCTGTACCGTTTATAACAATATTGTTTCATACAGTGGCGAGTCAGAAGCCAGAAAACAACGTTTTAGCGTGCCGGCGATCACAGCATTAGCCGATCTTTCTATTCTATTAGGTTATCCCTATGGTGCGTCCTCCTGTGGACACACGGTATATAATCAAGAGATTGATTTTAATGAGTCAGTGGTAACAGTTAAATTAGTCCCTACCAGTAGATATGATAGTGACTATATAACACGAGTCAATAGTTTAGCCGGTAGTAATTAAACAACAATTTTGAAGAGAATAAATGTCAATGTAATCCTAACCAACTTATCAAGAATAACAAATTGTAATTGCAGTAATAAAAATTATGCGATATGATAAACATTTCTTAAAACAAATATTTTAAATTAATACTGTGCTTTTAAATCAAGGAACCCAGACATCGCATTCAAAAACAAAAATATTATCTGCAAACTATAAAGTAACAATTATTCAAGACTATACACCGAATATCGATTACAGTGATGATAAAGTAAATTATATATATTCCATGATGTTATTGTCAATGTAAAAGAAGGAAATGCAACACCATTTCTGATAATATGGTGAGATTTCAACTTCAAAATTTGAAAAATAGAAAATATTTTAGAGTGCAGTAAACGGCGTCGGACAATGTGAAACTGTATGTTACAACAACAATTTTACTTACTGAATGCAGTTTTTCCAAAAAGAGTAAACAGAAATTGGAACTGGAAAACTTGAAAGAAAAAACGAGAAACGAGATCGAGTATGTTGTAATTGATAAGAAATACATAGTGCACGATGTAACTGTTTCAAAGAACGTTACATCAGGAAGTGATCACCACACAGTGGAGGCAACGATACTTGTGGATACTAAACAAAAGAAAGAAAATGTAGAAACTCCGAAAGATAACGACAAATATAAAGAAACGCTTACTGTAAAATTTAAAAAAAATTAAGTGAAAAGAAACCAGAGAAAACTTGAAAAAATAAGAGAAAGTTGCTAGAATGTGGTAGTTTTGCATCAGAATGAAATTCTAATGCCGGAGAATTAAACAAAAGAATACCTAAAAAAATCGAACAAAAAAGAAATTTAAAAAATATATAAGATAACGAAAACATGAAAACTATCAAGGATTCAAAGCTGTTTAAAGGAGATAATTAAATTCCAAAATAGTAAGGAAGAAACTGAAAACTGAAACAAAGCGACAAAATGTCCTTAAACAAAAGAATACTATAGTGAACTATATTCTACTGAAAGTGGTCGAATAATCCAATAGCTGCGTTAGGACAAATAACAAAACTCAACTAAGGTTTGGAAGACATACTAGAAGCTACTAAATATGAGTTAATAAATGTTATGAAAAAAAGGAAAGACAACTGGCCTCTTGGAGAAGATATTGGTACAATAGATTTAATAAAAGTGAATAATTTATTAAGCAAAAGCACAGTCAGGCCAAAAACCAACACAGTGAAACAAGGCAATAGCAGACTCATCGGAACTAAATGAAATTGACATTAATATCGAGAAACTAAATCACCTTCCGCTCGTTGACAGCATTGTTTCAATATTGGAAGGCATTGGTGAAACTAAAGGAATGTTGTCACAGTTGTGAACCAAAGAAGCTGGTCTATTTGTTGTAGATTAACTTTAAAACAAATATGACGAACTTCGTTCTAAGTGGCGAATGAAATATAAGGTAGAAAAGCATAGTAAAACATAGGGGAAGTTGTATACCTTATATACATCTGGGTCAAGAAATACCAAACTTGTGAAATCCAAAGAAGGATGGAAGACGATTGCGCATGTTGTGGCAAAACCAATCAGCATCGCGATTAGCATAAACAAAAAGTTTGGGACCAATGTGTACCACGTGGCTTAACATTATGGCAATGAAGCGTTAATGCTGACTAAAAAATTAGCGATCAACCCAAAGATCCATTTTAGAAATAATAATAATGGACTCTTAGTGGTCGTTAACATCCAATAAAGATACTGGATAGGCAGTCTGAGAAGAAGAAGTAGGTTTAAGAAACTATACACTGGTAAAACAAAAATATCATTGGTATGAGTAATTATATCAAAAACCCAAAAGGGCGAATATATTTGTAAGGTCGAGTTAGGAATACAAACATAAAGTCACAAACTGTAGTAGGTATGTGGCGTGTTACCAAGAATTGCAAGGTTAAAATGGGCATAGGCTGGACATGTAGCCAGAGATTTATAATGGTGACCCAAAGACTCAGACTCCAATAGAAGCAGAGGAAGACCACCAACGCATTGGACAGACGATATAAGAAGCACAGCAGGAAAGTGACAGCAAAAGGCACAAAGTAAAGGGGGGTGAAAATACCTAGAGGAGGCCCATATCCAGCAGTGGATGTTAGAGGCTCACTGATGATGATGATGATGATGATAATTATAACCTACCATTAAATAGTAGAACATCAATGGTTTTCGATCATCATATTTACTACTTAACGTGTTGAAATATTTCATAAAAACAAGAATAAATTTATATAAAATATATTTCTTACATGTTTCTAATGTAAAACTGAAAAGAGATGGTTTAAATCATCTCTTCCAGAAAGTAATGATTTATTCAAGAAGGTGTTGGCCACGTTTAAAAATTATTTTGAATTTAATAATTTTTATAGGAATTCATTTTGGAAAGTTGCTGGTTAAGTTTAATTTTATTATGCAGGGGTTATATAAACACAATAACGCGTGTGTGAGTAAGTCCAGCTTCTAAATTCTAATCGTCTGCATGCAATAAGTTGCTTGAGTATGGAATTAATTATATGTAGGAAGAAAAGTTTGGTCCTTGCAATCACAATTCCTAGTTACAAACAATTAAACCTTGATTTTAGTTACCTTTTTCAAAAAAGTTTTTAATATGGAGAGTAAATTACAAGATAAAATACTAATGAACTCAAACAATAACATTCTAAGTTTCTTATAAATCTACAAGACTTACCTGAAGTATTTTGCACCTATTACTAATACAGCTGTCGTCCACACAGGGCTGGTACATGCCCAGGGTGACGCAGTTCAGCAGGATAACGATCATGGACACCCTCTCGAACCATGTAATCTTAAGTTAAGGAAATACCAGAACAGATGCAAGAATAACAAGAAATATCGCAAAGTGCGTCCTTACTTCCGCGTCTCCGAGCTGGAAGTTTTCAAGCGTTAAGTCCAGGCCTCAAACGGACCAATTTGGGGCAGACATTTCTCAACATTTCCACAATAAAACATGGAGATTCGAGCCGAGCACACAATAGGGAAACAATAAGGGTTTTCATCCCCCAACCAAAACAGTGCCGGCGAAGTGTGCTTAACCTGACCTACAGCAGTCAGCAAGTTGTATCATGCGTCCTTGCTGAAAACCAATGTGCATGCATTATGAATGCATGCACGTTCCTTGTTTCTCTATTGTGTCCTGTTTTGAGGGTCCATTATTATTTGCGTAGGAGACATCCAGGCATGGCGATTCGAAACTCGACACTGTACAATAGTTTGTTTTGCCAGGATATCAGCTGCTGCTCGCTGATTATTTATCCCGGTGTCTAGCTATTTGTTGCAGATTCTCGTGTTATGATATTGTTATACGTACATTACTAGCGCAAGAACTGTTTTGACAGACTTCTCAGCCTGTTTGCTTTGGATTCGAACAGCTTGTTTGTATGTTTCAGTTTGTGGAGTTAGAGCCCTGTCTTCAATCTGCTAAGGCAATTTGAAAGACAAACTGCTTTCGCAATTAGATTTACAATGTTCAGTTTTAGTTTATCAAATCATATGCACATTGTTTGCGTACTATATGAGATGGAGCAATTAACACGGAACTTACACTTGAAATTAATACAAAAATAAAATGTACTTTGCTTTTATTACGAATATTAATAGGTCGATTTCAAAACTTAAACACAGTTAGCCAACCAGTCAGTATAAATAGGTCTTTTACCCCACTTAATTTGGGCGTTGTTTAAATACTATAAAACATGTACTAATATATTGTTATAGTACTACTTTGTAAGCCAATATTATAATAATAGCTACTAGACTGCTAAACTACTCCGATACATTCACTTCAAAATACTTTAAAGAAAATATTTGCCCTAATTCCAATTTATGTAATCAAATTATTTATTTCTTTGACTAGCTCAGGTTATAACAAACATCTTATCTCAGGTAGGTACTTGCGTTAGAAAAAATTATCACTTACAATACCATGAGTAGTCAAAGTTATGTCGAATATTTTTGCTGTGGTATCACTAATGTCCATTGCGCTTCGGTATGATTAGGACGAGTGCGCTAGCACGAGTCCTAATACTAAGCACAATGGACATGAGTAGTGATACCACTACAAAAATATTCTACTTAAATTTGACTAAGAATGGTATTCTAGAGACTATTTAATGAACCAAACTACTTTTTCAAATTAGTTTACATTAAATCTAGCAACAAACTACGCAATTTCTATAGTAACAGAACACTAATATCGACTCTTTCTAATAAAAATCACATTTGTTTAAAATAGTCACTTGAATACCTTCTAGGAAGATATATCCACTGATATTTTTTTGATTGGTCAAGAAACGTCAAAATTCTGGATTTTCATTGGTCACTTTTTGAGAGATGACAGGTGAATTGAATAGTCAAAATGATTGTACAAAATGTTTGGTTATTGATAAGTTATTTCAGAATGATTTTAGATCTTTCAACTGTCACTTTCAAATGACTAATATGACACTTAAGCTGAATTTATATTTAATCAACACATATCAGTTCCAACATGTTAACAAGAGTAAGTATTTATTTATGCAACTCATTATTCCACTGTTAATACCAATTAATGTTTATTAACTACATATACCTGGTTATCTTCCTCTTCTTGAATGGATCCAATCCCCTTGTAGAAAACAGCACAAATATAACCAACCTATTTTGTCACATGTATTTGCATCTTCAACCAAGAACCCCACATCAATTAGAATCCACGGTGTAACAATGAATTAAACACTGTTAAAGTATCATGCTACAATCCCAACAGCCACCCAGCCCAAGATGTCATCTTCTTTACAGCAACCAGCATGGAATCCAATCCTTCAATTCCAATCCACAAACTCCGACCCAAATGCTGAATTTGTGACAGCAAGCTCAATTAACATCTAATTCTCAGATGTCCTCGATTTAACTGCGACTTGTATGAACTCGAACCAGCAACCTCAAGTTCAGGTTATAATTACTCCATTAATAACTTTATGCTAGCATACCCATTCCAATTAGTTACAGATATCTGCATATTGACAGAAAATGTCTATTACAGCTTCTACAATGATGCCTGGTAGAACGGACTGCTTTCATCAGTTGAAATATTCGATGTTCTTCCTTAATCACATAAATGGCCCCCTTCTTCACATCAAAGTCGGTTTCAGTTTAAAATTCCCTTTTATTCTATTTATTTTCATTACTTTTGTCCTCTGCACCCTTGTATATCCGTCCAATAATAATCTTTTAATTATACAGGGTTTATTTTGTTAATTTAAATAGATAAAATAATTATATTCACATTTTAGAAATCAAAATAAGTTGTTATGCTCAATATTAAAATTCACTATAGCAACTCTCAATTTTAATACAATGTTTTAAAACTAACATCCTGGATTACTTTTAACTACATACAGTATATTTTCTTAGTTAATCAGACAAATGCCAAGTAAGTTATTCAAATATTAATTCACTTATTACTTTTATATTATTTCAGACTAACTTATAGTTTTGTTCTAATTATTTACCTTTTAATCATAAATTGTTCTCTGTTAACTTCAATAACCATTCATCTTAATCCAAAGATAATAATTTTATTTATTTTTTTAACATTATTTTTGCATAGCTATTTATTTTCTGATTGATTTCACCCTTGTACTTTTAATAATTAGATAGTTTTTCTATTCAAAATATCCTCCTATCTAGTAATTAATTTTTTTAACAATAAATCGGCAGTCCTGTTCTGCAACTATCACAATTTAGACGAATAAACGTAGGTGAAACTAAAACACAGCTGTACATTTTAAAAAGTCTATTGTAGTTTGTTAATAAACCTGAATTTATAGATGTTAGAAAAATTATATTAATAATATAATAAAGTTACTACTTACAATCATAAATCAAGTAGTTATTTATGTATTAAGGGCATAATCAATAGATTATAGTACGAGGGAATGTTTAAAGGGCGACGCGAATCGGAAAGCTTTAAATTTACCGATAGCTATAATCGTGCTTAAGCACGTGGTACTTACAACCTTTTATTATATTTTGGTTCTCAAAATTTACAAAATTCAAAGATTCAGTATTTTGGCTACAGACGACTGCGTCATCGTTGTGCTGGAGCTGTAAGTTTTTGGTGTGCTATGGTAACTATTCAGATTCTTGATGTTGCCAACATTGTTGGTACTTGTGATACTGCTTAGCAGCATTATAGGCCCTAGGGCCATAAAACCAATGAACAACATTATGGTTCCATAATGAAATTAATTAATTTATATCAAATAGAGAAAAGAAAATACAACCGTTATAGTTCATGTTCTGTTTGCTATCACATAACGTTCATTCTAAAGTATTTGAAATACTGTTATCTAGAGAAACTCTACACCATACATACAAGATGTCTCAAAAAGATCGGTACACCGATTGGTCATAGATTCCCTACGTTATAATAAACCGATTACACCTAATAAATCTTAGTACAAAGTCCTTCCAGTAAGAGGTTACAGCCCCTTTAAGTTTATATTTTTCTTTTTTTTATGTTACTTTCCACAAATATAAAGATATCGATGTCAACTTTGGTAGAAGGACTCATGGAAACATTTTCGTAAACTAGACCTAAAACTAAATTAAAAAGCGCAAAAATAAGATACTCTTAGTTTACATATGCGTAAAAGCAACTGTTTACCTTAAATATCCTACCCAAGTTTTGGGTTGTTATTAAAACGTGCAATTATCAAGTAGCCATGATCACAAAAACAGTAGGTACTGATTGTGATTTAGTAAACAACAATGTTAAATCAATTAATGACGTTGTTGACATAGAAATGGTTACTTTTGCGTTTATGAAAATACCGCGATGTAACAAATTCTCTAATGCTGACGCGGATTTTCGTAGAAATAAAAGGAACAATTTCTGATATATCATTGTTGTTTGCGTATAATTCAAGTAAAGTTAATCAGTGAAATATTTGTCAGGGTTTTAAAAGAAAGGTATGAGAAGCTAGATAAGCTAATAAACGTTGCAACGAGCAGCTAAGAAGGCATGCGCTAAGGCATTTATGAAAATTGTTAGAATCAGTAAGCCAGGGTTTAAAAGCCAAGAAAAGGACACAGCAGATGGACAAAAAATTGTGATGAAAAGGAGACAGGTGAATTCAAAGGACGCCTTGGTACAGAATATACTCTAATAAAAATTAATCAATGCCGTGACGTGTGTGAACATTTAAAAGCAATTTAATAAACGTGCAGTGGCGAAAAAACACGGTAAACTAATTATAAATGTACACAATGATATTAAGAATAAGAATTTTCTACATAGTTTTAGTTATAGACAAATTTGGTGCTATAAGTAATTATTTTGAACTTGGTTCATATCTGTTTTTTATTTAATATTTAACTTGCAATTGTTTATAGCAGATATTTGAGAGAGAACAAAAGAAATTAATTATAAATTGACACGTTAAAAATGTACTCCAGTTAAATAAAATCTTCACATGATAAATCAAATTATATCAGCACAAAAAGTATACCATTTCATTGAGTGCATGTTCGTGGTCTTGTGGGAGTGTTTGTAGCTAATTCCAACACAAAAAGTTGAAAAGTTCTCCGAGCCCAGTGTACATAACCTAGAAGCTGCGGCAGACCAAGTCCGATCCCTGCGTGGAGGAAGTCAAGCGGGTACAACCCAGAGGGGAAAGCTGCAGAGCATCGAGCAGCCCCGTGAGTACGTGTGCAGGAGTTGCAGCAGGATCCGGCCCATAGGAGCCCCAAGAACTACATAAGCGTGTCCTTCGAGCTCCCGGTACTGTTTAACTTAAAACTAGCTACGTCAGGCCCGCGAAAGTTATGCATGTGTAAGAAGAGTCATACTCCAGTCAATCCAAGCGATTTCTGTTGCTGTAATGTAAATGCGGCCCGTAATATAGGCCCAGTCCATAATTTGAGGTTAGGCGGAAGCAGAATCCAGATCGACGCCGTGAAAAACAATTGGGAAATTAGCGCGCATCCCTTCGACGAATGCTAGAAAACATGACAAATAATGCCGCGAAATCAGCCGAATTTAAATAATTACCGGTTGAACTTTGATGAATTTTCACATTGTTTTAATTCACTGTCAGCTATCTTGCCAGGGGGATTAATTTTGGAGTAGCGTTTGACCTAATTTCGAGTATTTGCTTGTGCGCAGTTGAGCGAAGACGGAATACAGATCCGTACTCAATTAATTTAAGAATTACACATTCAGCCAGGAACCTAACCGAGATTGAGTGATTGCTTTACCAAATTGAGATAGCGATTAATTATCAATATTTACAGATAAATAAAATATGATGCAGGGCATATAACCATTTATTTCAACCAGTTAATAAAATACAATTCACTTTTAATCTACCTAGAATTTTATCGTGTAAACAAAATATTTGCCTGGTGGTTCTTAATCAATATTTATTTAATTAAATCATTTAAACAACCATATCATTGCAATATTTTACCGAAATTTTCTCGGTTTCGTGTCAGGGGGGCACATAATCTGCATGTAAAATATCGTCTTTCTGTAAAAAATAATTTTTAAGTTAAGAAAGTACACATAGTCTGAAACGAAGTTAAAGGGTGGAATTCAAATATTACCAAATTGAATTGTTTTTAAAAATGTAATTATTCCTCAGCTCGTGGTGAATATCGAAGTAGAAAAGAACTCCACAGTTCAGGCGGTAAATGTTAGGAAATCAGAACCATTATTTAATAGATTACAATTAGATTAGTGAACAATTAAAATCGGCCATATTTAGAAGTAAAATTTGCGAGCCCTAGAAAAACTTGAAATTTCGCTTGTTTCTCTTTTAAAATAGAAAATCAAAACAGTTTTCTAAATTAAGGTTTTTAAAGGGTTTTCTATTAATTATTAAACAAATCAATATAACGTTTATAAAAATGTAGTATCTTTAAACTAATAATTATGAAAACAAACATTTGTAAACGAAAGAGTATATACATTTTTCCAAGAAAATTTGCTTGAAGCAATTCACGTTTTAGTTTCTTCACTACTTGGTGACAACACCTTTGGGTATTGCTGTCATGAGAGACATCGGTGCATACGAATATGGACATTTAATGTTTGCGATTGCAGTTATAAGCCCAAACACCAACTAAGGGGTAAGTCAATTTATTGGTATAGTGTTAAAGTACTTAACAAGTACTTCTCTACAATTTATCAGTTGGATTTATCTTTTAAATTTACTAGTTTGATTTATCGGTTTTATTAATCAAACTTTATCAAATTTGTCAACCTTTCGGCATTCGTCTCTGTTCTGCTTTTCCTCTTCTTCGTGGATTTTTCGCAAAGTGAAGCCGTATGTGTGAATCCGTTTTGTGCACCGGCTTGCGGCGAGTTCTCGGGGTTGTTGAGAACTTTAGCTGATGGTCTACAGCCAACTTGGAGGGCTGCGTTTTGAAGAAGACATCATATTTGTGGTTATGAGCAAATTTTTCATGTAGAGTCATAAATTAATGTTTAACTGTTTATAATCTTTAATTTTGGTAATGTCACTGTAACTATTTATTATTATTTGGATGAGATATATATGCATATGCATTAGTCTATTAAATATAATAGTTATTACTGAGTATATGGTTTTGTTTTCTTGGTACTTTATGTGTTCTTAAGCCATCAGCATACTACTTCAAGTGGCTCTATCGAGGTATTTTAAGTCACTAGGCAGCACGTGGCGCTCATTCATTAAAATTGTAATGATTACGATTGGTCTTTTAGTTTGTATTTGAACTACGGAGGCTCTACCGTTTTATTATTTAAAAAAAAATCTAGCTATGTCTTAACTTAGTCTGTAGGTGAATGTCAGATTGCATTTTGTGTATGAACACGTTTGTTAGTGTGACAGGCAAAAGTTTACACTGCATTAAGTTTACAGATATCAAGCAAAAAGAAAAACAAGATGGCATTTACAAAACAACAACGAGTGTATTAATGATACCAGTCAATAAAATTGTTTTTATGAAGTGTTTCGTATATTTTTAGGAAAATAGTTTAATATCAAGATGTAATTTAGTTCTCTCTGACTTATGGTAGTTCATTTGCTTCAAGTTATGCAAAACTTCAATTTGATCATGGCATGCTGCGAATGATTTTTTTTAAACACACACAATATAATATGTTGTCAGATTGTCCATTCTGTTCCATATTTTTCGTTACAAAATAACTTAAATATGAGCAATGAACTGTTCTACAAAAATACGTGATCTAATTTTCTGTACTTCGTACCAGTTTACTGAAATACTTGGTGGCAGGTGAGAGGATCGTGATTCTACAATTAGGGAGTGCCTGATAACCATTTATCTAACTCTGCGTCCGTACTTCTGTACTGAAACACCTAAGAGCTTGCTCGGCAACTTTACTGTTTATCGGAACTTCAAACGAAATTGGGCTCGTAAATCAGTTCATTGTTTTAATCCCTTCTATTAGCGTTTTGCTCGCCATTGTGGGGCCGGGTGGAACACTTAGTAGAATGTTCCAGCTAAAAGGAGCAAAACCTATACAGCGGATAATGGGACGACGTCGACCACGCACAAAAACCTTCGGCCATCGAAAACTATAGTGTTCATGAATTAAGGCTAATAATATCGCTACTGGAAAAGCTAAAATAAAATGAAACATTTTGTTCGGCTAGAAGCGGCAACAAAAAGCTCTGCAAGAACCACATGATAATCGTTGCAAACCTTCAGATGAGTATAATAGAGTTGGTTGCGCACAAAAAGTTTTATTCAGGGAGCATATAAAGCAGCAAAGCTATTGAATTGAGAGTGCAGCCATTGTTAGTACATGAAGGCTGATCGTTGTTATGACGTCTCATATGCACTGTTACCTTACACCCTTATATTAACGTAAATTCAATGAGAACATAATAAATTAAGCTTTTAACACCTATGAGTTTTTGTTCCGTATTGAGGAAAATTATATTTTTATATATAAAAACAATATCCCGAAGAGGGACTACAAGAAAAATTAATTACATTATGAAAATAAATAACTGACTAATATTAACAAATACATTTGAATGATTTAAAGCATTCTTGTATAAACTTTGAAAAATTTAGAACACTTACTTATAATTGAAGTTATTTTCTCATTTCCCTCCGCTTATTTTAGCTTTTCAACAATATCTAGTACATTATAATATGATTTTTCTGGTTTTACTTTATCTTCTTAAATCCCGTCAAATGCTATGAAATTGTATAAACAAAGCGTACCCGGAAAGCGAGGTATTTTGAAAACCATTGCATATATGTATATTTTCAGCGTATGAAATGTGTAGAAAAGAATGAAAACACCTTTAGGGAAAGAATTACCTGTATTGCTCTATTGATGTTTATTTTCTGCTGCGTGTTTTAGTTATACGCGTGGCGCGCCTCGCTAATCACTGATTTTGGGTCCCGGGTGGTGTAGCTTGAACAAGCGTCCACGTTCGATCAGTAGAATTAAGCAACGGTGAGAACTTGGATGGGAGTTCCACGGTTGCATCTCTCGGCGCCTCGTAATACAGCTGTCACGGAAATAGTTGGTCCCGGCTCTCATAACAACATCAGGATAGTCGTTAGTGGGGTAGGAAGTCCCCATAAATGCATAGCAACGCCTATAATTGACCTAACGGCTGTTGGCTGAGTGCGAAATAAATAAATTAAAAAATTTACATCGCGCAGCCCAGGAAATATAGAGATAACGTCGGGAATAGTTAGGAAAAAGCTTTGGTCAGTTGTTAGGCCACTACAAGAGCTAAATTTTCTCAAAATTCCACGACATTCCTCTGTATGGTTTCGACTTAGCTTCTCTTCGCCCATTCACACACTTTAGAAAACTACTTTATACTCGGTGACTAATAGTCGTAACGATGTACATTTTTTGAGTTTATCTTAAAAGATTGTGCCCGAAAAATATTTTTATCTATGTTTTAGTTATGTTCACAGACTTTACTTGATTGTAATGGAATCTGAAAAAAGGTAATTTCATTTCAAAGTTTATTTCCTTGTAGCTTATTGAAAAATGACAGAATAAGTTACAATACCATAATGTTTTAATTATTTACAATATATACATGAAACTCCACAATACATACAGAGTCACTCGCCAAAGGAAGATTTATTTTCTGCTAGAAAAACAGGCGAGTGATGACTTGACTAGCAGGTATACTGCCTTGTTTAAAGGTAAATGTGAGTAGCTCCAACTATATAGCACATAGTATCGTTTGCCATTTTATATTTGTGTTTAGGGGTGACCATTAATTTGAGGTCTTATTTGTATTTATAATGGTAGGTTCTTCCGGGTTATAGACAACGGCCGTGAAAGCCTGCATTCGATTATTTGTATTTTCTTTTTATATGTGATTGAGGGTCAGTATATTTGTGTAAGCAAATATTTTCTTATGTATGTTGATTGAAGTCAGTTTCAGAACGAAACACTTCAGGGTTAAACCTGTTTCATGCGTTTGAAAAATAGTGATCGTTCATAGCCACGACTGGGTACTTAAAAGGGCTTCATGCATGCTGAGGTAGTTAGGTAAACAGAAAGGGCAAGTAAGTTATAAAACAACTAAGTTTAATTCCCCAACGAGAGAGTGAAACAAACGTCTTGAGACGAGAATACCAAAGGCAACTAATGTTTTATCATCTAAATCGACCCCCCCCCCCCCCCCCCCCCCCCACTTTTACTGTATTTATATTATGTGCCATCTGCAAACAACATTTTTGTAGATAAATATTTTTGTAAGTGACGTTTGTAGCACCAAAATTTTTTAAGGTAACCATGTTTTCATAGTAATAAGAACCTTGCCAATTCTGCTCATTATCTGGAAAGCCAAGCAAGTAATCGCTTACCAAATCGGCACAGTCGCGTTAGCGTTTACTATAGTTATTTAGAAAATAGTCTGTATACATTTGGAAAATTTACTCAGTAGAAAGCAACATTTATGTTAGCGTTGCTGATCTATTTTTGGGTGCTAAAATTTGGCCATAGAGTGAGATCTAAAACTCTTCACTATTGAAAGTCACATTTTGAAAGCAAACGTTATTAGTGGCTAGGACTTCATTGGTTCACAACTCTAAAGCTAATTTTCTTTGCAAAACAATTTGTTGTTCCAGCATTTTATGGAGACTACATTTTGGTTTATAAGACAACATCTTTAAACCAAAGATTAAGTAGATACAGTCAAATATTGTTGTATCTGATATAGGTATATTTGTTCGGTCTACACTTTGTGGATGTTTGGTAGAAGAGGCAGTTACTAACAGTTTTCTCGTTTAATAATTTCCATGCAAATCGGTGAATCACAATGTATCAAAGGAGCAGCTTTGTATTTTATTTTAATTTATTTTGTACTCAGCCAACAGCCGTTAGACCAATTATGGGCGTCGCTGTACATTTTATGGAAACTTCCAACCCCACTAACGACTGCCACGATGTTATTATGACATCCGGGACGAACTATTTCCGTGGCAGCCGTACCACGAGACGCCGAGAGAAGCAGCCGTATTGCACCTACATTCTAGTTTGTACTGGATGAACAAGTAAATGGATTTTATGAGCTGAAAATTAGCGCTCCTTTCTTTAAGAAAAAGCTGGATATCCAAAAGCTCTATAGTTAAATAACTGTTAATTTGTCTTTTTATAAAAAATATAAAGCTGTTATAAAAAGTATTGTATGTACAACATCAGCATTTCATTACTTCCAAGTACTAGTAGCTCAATTCAATTCAACTATATAATTTAAAAAATGATAATTTGAGTAAATCATATAT
This sequence comes from Agriotes lineatus, assembly GCA_940337035.1. Taxonomy (NCBI): domain Eukaryota; kingdom Metazoa; phylum Arthropoda; class Insecta; order Coleoptera; family Elateridae; genus Agriotes; species Agriotes lineatus. Next base: position 126,387,969 of record OW679200.1, on the reverse strand, counting down.
TTATACGGAACTTATGATTACAATATTAGCTACTTTGCATCATATATAGTGAGTTAAGAGTATATTTTTACTAATAGGATTGTTAAGTTACAAATTAATAGTGTTTGCACCTCATTGTTACCAGCCAGACTCCTTTAAAAGATCAAGTTTTAAGTAGAAGTTATGGTCTCCTATTAAACGACCTCCAAGGTTCACCTTTGTTTTCCGGTACGATATAGTATTCCAGTGCTGTAAAACGTACCAACTTGTTTTTTATTTCTTTTAAAGTGATGTGGGAAAAATCTCTCTTGCACCATAGTCTTCCAGTTTCTTGCACCAATGTTCTTCAGAGTTTTTCCCACTGCATTCAACCATAAAAATTTGGGTCTTCCATTTTTTCCCGTTATGTTTACCGGTTAGTAGATTGCTGACAGACAAGATTTCCTCTCCCTTTATTATATTTATAGTTCATGCAGTCTTTGTTTGCAGCTTCTGTGCTAGGTATTCTTCTAGGATGAGATTGTAGATTTGTCTTAGCATTTTCTTTTCAAACAAATCGACGCGCATCTTATTTACTTTAGTTCAAGATCTATAAGTGAGTACCCTGAACGATTCTTCTTTGTATCTCTGTGTTCGTATTGGATTTGTATGGAATTGTAATTAAGTAGGTAAGTAGGGAACCCAGATACATAAATTATGCTACGACCTTTATCTTATAATCATCAATAGTAGAGTTCTGTCCTATTTTATTGCCTCTTCCTTCTTCCGTTCTGTTGTTATAAACAGAGGGCGTCGGTGGGGACTGGTTTGGGCACAAGAAATATAGAGTTTCAAAGAGAACGACGATTGCATATACCATAAGAGCAACAAAGAACAACAAATTGGACATACCAGTAGATTGGAGAAGCTTAGAACGGGCGTAGAGCAAGGAACAACCAATTTAAAGGAAAATAGTCCAACCTTGAAAACAATGAATTAATAATCCGATAGGAAGTAGCTGCAAGTTTACTTACGGACCACAAAGAGAAAAAGAAAAAATTCGTTGAGAAAATGAGAGTATATCGAGTTCGTTGTACTGTTGACATTTGAGTGACAGTTGCTATATTTTAAGGCTTATCACACCCTCCATGGCGATGTCAATAATATGGTTTAAAATAGTCATGTTATAATATCTTTGTGTAGAGTAGATAAAGTCACATATCTTTGAAAAACTGCATGTCTTCACGTAATATCAGTCTTGTGTACGTAATTTCAGTTCACTTTTTATTCACATTTTATTTCGTCCATTTCGAGCAGTAAGCTGAGATGCTGGATAACGCCTAGCTACATGTTTACTTGGCTCCTAAATCTTGTAGATATTTCCAACAATTGTGTCCATAACTTACTGAATCGTCGAATTTTCACCATGTATAGAAAAAAATCGATAAAGCTTAAACCTTTTACTGAAAACCTATTTTGAGTTGTTTATAGGACTCGTTCAATTATAATTACATTGGAATAGTTTACTAATATAACCGATGATTACTCATATTTCATGCTGAAGGTAAAATCTAGAATTTTGTATTGATGATATTGACACCATCAAGACAAACTTATATTGCTTATTTTAACATAGAATTTCAGCTTAGACAGCGTAGTCTTGCTGGATAAACACCCAGCATTCTTTGACTTAATGGGCCTTGCACGTTGTAAACTCGTACAAGAATCCACGCTATAGCTATGGTTTTTTGGTGGCTCGCTTTGTTTTAGTACTTTGAGAACGAGGCTACTTAGACAGATTTGGCCTTATTGTGGAGCTATTTTTAATCCTGTGTGCCAGCCACTCGCAGTGATGTAACGCTGATTTGTCGTTCAAGTGCAGCATAATTCGTGGGGCGTGGCCGTATGACGCACAATGGTTGTAATGCTTTAGATCGTGGATCACAGGAGTCCACGTTTTACTAAGCTTAAAACTATCTTCGCTTTTATATTATTTGGATAAATTTCTATTTTTATGGCTTCACGTATTACTCGTGGGAAGTAGTGAAGTATTCTGGCAAGTACTCTGGCATGCTCAAATTCTAAGTTGTGCCAATTTGTAACTGTATGCTCAGCTATGGCTGATTTTGTGGTGCGTTTGTGTCTGCAATCGCTTGTATGTTCTTGAAATCTTAAATCAATGGAACGACCAGTCTGTCCAATGTAACTCGAGCCGCAAGAACAAAGAATGTGATATACGCTAGCGGTTTTAAACTTGGAATTTTGTCTTTTACTAGAATCTGAAACCGTTACCCAAAGTTTCATTGGTTGTAAACACAGTATTGCTGTTGCATCGTTTTAGGACATGTCTTATCAGTCGAGCCTTTAACGTAAGGTAGAAATGCTAAGCCTTCCAGAGGTGGAGATTCTGTCATAGTCTTGTCTAACACCCGTATTCATAATCGTTCGCCAGCGGCTCGCCGGCGACTCGCCAGAGTTTCGTTATGAATAGTATGTTGGTGGCACTGTACGTCTATGTCAAATTCGAGGTTAGCAGGTTAGATTATGTGTCAGTTTCTGTCAAAACTGACTGAAAACCTAACCTGATCACCTCGAATTTGACATAGACGTACAGTGCCGCCAACATACTATTCATAACGAAACTCCGGCGAGTCGCCGGCGATCCGCTGGCGAACGACTATGAATACGGGTGTAACACTTTTCGTATGGCAGTAGTTGTGTATCCGTTCTTTTGTAAAGAGTCAAATAGAAGTTCATTTTCTCTCGCTAGATTTTCTGCATCTGAGATATTAACGTCTCTGGTCGCCAAAGTCTGAAGCACTGTTGTTTTTTGTATTGGATGATGGTGTGAGTTAGAGTGAGTTAGATCCCTGTCCATATGTGCTTTTTTTTTCTATAGACTGCATGTCTCGAAACACATCCAAATTATATAAACAGGGAAGATGGTTTTAGATTTAGCAAACGTGGACTCCTGTGATACACGATCTAAAGCTGCGCTCGCTCGAGTGGTAAAAATATGCTCGAATGTTAAGACTGGGTTACCCCTCTTAATACGTTAATTACTATTATTGTTCATTGAAATGTTAAACAGTGTTTAACATAATCGCGTCCTCGAATTTCAGATACATTTAACATGCATCCACTCATTTAACATGCATTCACTATAGCAACATCACACATATTCATGGTAGTCCGATTTCGATTTAGCAGTTTTTAGTAATTATTATTGATTCAAAATTATTGCCTCTATGAACAATAAACTAAACTAAACTAAACTAATGAACGCATTTCGAGGGGAAACCGTCTTAACATTTCTCACATAAATTACCACTCTTGCTTCGATGCGCTCGCTCGAATGGTCAAAATATGCTCGAATGTTAAGACAGGGTTACCCCTCTTAACACGTTAATTACTATAACCAGTGTGCTCGTCGACCTATACTAAGACCGCTGCTGCTCACTTCCTACATGTGTTACGTGGTTGACATGTCTCAAGTTCACCTATAGGCAGATGAAAGAAATACATTTATCATTTGCTCTAACTAAAGTCTATGTCACAGCTTACAAAATTAATGTGGATTTGCAATACATCGTTGATAAAATCAAGAACATTCTTTGCTTCTCAATGCGTATAAAATCAATGTGACCTCTTTTTCTCTACACAGTGCTCGAATGTCTGCTATTTATAAAATAATTGTTAATCGTGATTTGAAATCTAAAGTGCACATAAAAAATTGCATTGAGAAGGCATACTGAAACTAATATACTAAACAGATTTAAAAATGTTAAAATCATATTATGTGAGTATCTGATTTGTTCAAGGTCCATTTATGTTAATATTCCATCTACTCAGGTGCAGATGATATCGGAAAAAATGAGATTAATATACGAAATTGGAGTGCCTAAGGATCTTATCTAAATTAAATTAAACGAATTGGGTTTCCATGCAGAAGCGACGCGAACTTTACTGTGAAGTATCTTATTTCAAAATTATATTTAATAAAAATCCTAAGTATGCACCCGCTTTAAAAAATTACCTACCGTGCGAATATTCACAATATTAATTTACGTTTCAGTGGCACATCAGCTATTTTTGTTCATGCTAGCTTAATATTTCGGAGAATTTTTGTTAATAATATTTCCAAATTTTACTTAAACAATACCGGTACACAAATTTAAAAATAAAGATACTGTAAACTATTATTGCAAGGGTATACGTATTTCAGGTGCTAGTTATTGTCGTAATAGCTAATATGTTTAATTGCGGAGTTACTCTTAGTTTATCTACATTATTTGAACTATATTTTCTGTCTTTTTATTATTGTGCAGCGCGTAATTAGCTGAACATTATTATAATTATTATTATTATTACTATTAATATTATTACGAGTATGTGGAAGAACAGTAGCTAAAGTTGGTGCACTTTTCCCCTTTTTTGCTGATTTCTAAATTGTGCTTAGTTTATAATTATTTACTCTGCGGTTAATTACGAGTATTATCGATTTTTCCGTCTCATTGTATCAGCGGAAGGAATTATGGCCCTCCACTCGCCTGCCTTGATAATTTTAAATTAGCTGTCTTCAGATGCGCCAACGGCCATTGTAACTTAAAGGATTTTGTGCCAGCGGAGGAATTTATGGCTTCCTACTAGTTTGCCCGGGTGCTGCGGAATTGCTTCATTCTTTTCGTTGCACCAACGGAGTCATTATGTCTTCGAGAATTTTACGTCCTCGAGTCTCTTATGGTAATTTTCCGTTTGGCAAGCTAGGATTCTCGGCAGCGCGGATTTGCCGCCGTTGCAGGTCAACCAGGTGTGTTAATTTCTAGTACTTGCGTTAATTGTGCGCTTTCTGATATTGCGTCTTTATATCTAGTCAATCACTCGCGAGCATCTTCATTTTGCGTTTTCCGAGGTTGTCAATCACTCGCGTCTTTTGTCGATTTCAAACGAGCCTCTTGCTGGTATGTGACGGCCAGAAGTTGTTCATCCAAGATTTATGCTCTTCATCTTGTAGTATTTTTCGCGGAGTTATTTATTGTTACTGTGCATGGCTGTTTGTGCCCGCTACAGTTCTTAGATCAATTATAATTGGTAATGCAATTATTGCTTTAGTGTGCCACATCCTCTAGATTGCAATTTTGAGTCGTATCTGCTTCTTTATATTTTGTCTTACCTCTTCTATCTGCAACTACTTGGTGGTGATTTTATTTTTTTGATCAAATGAAATTGATACATCGATAAAATATGTACGCTGCTGTTTCCTAATGACGATTTGTTTTATTGGGAGCACCGTTCTGTCAGTTCTTATGGGCGACCCGTACAGCATTGCTGGTTGTTGTATCACGTTGTACGTGTTATCTCAATATTATATGCTGTACATATTGCGATGAACATAATTTAACCCAATACAAATATAATAGAAATTAATAATCATTCAAGCATTCCAAATGTTATTTTGAAGATGTTCCATAAATGTGATAATTTGCATTTTCAATTATATGGAAGAGCATTGGCTTTGAAATAATTTGGAAAAACGTATTTAAAATAGCATTAACCTTGACTTGAATCTGAAATTGTAATCAGAGTAGGCCTTGACTTTATAATAACAATAAGATCGATATAAACAAGAACATTTTGGAGAAGCAAGGCTAAGCTTTGGGTGAGTATTTTGACTTTTCAACCCATTTTTCCGATTATAAAGAGTGTTTCAACTTAGTACAGTGTCTTTGATAGGTTGCAGATAATATTGCATTAACTCCGGGCACCTTTGCAGAGGATAACAGTGTTCAACTATGCTTAGAATGTAGCTGGTGTTTTTTGGTGACTGATTTGGAGGTCCTAGTAAGATTAGCTGGAACCCTAAAAGCTTGAGTTAGGCAGCGATTTTCGTGAAAAGTAGCAGTGTTTTAGGTGTGGGGCAAAGGAACTGCAGGCGGATGGTGAGGCATCAGCAGGCCAACGAAAAATAAGGGGCCCGTTTCGTCGTGGGACATGTTGCGGGCCCGATTTAGTTTCAAATATCCATCGCAGAAGCCAAAACAAAGTCATAAATTTGTTTATTCTAAAAGGAAACCAATTAATTTTCTGTGGCGCCTTCTTTGCGCATTTCCGGTTGTAGCACCCCATTAGTGTTATGTTAAAGTGGCGTTTGTTTAGTTACGTGTTTTATCGCCTATGTAACGCATCTTAAGTAATAGCCAACGTAATTGTTAAAATTTAAAGCCAAATTGTTTTGTTACATGTGTGGTTGGATCGCCATATTTGACGTTTCAGTTTAGTTCCCATTAGTTTAAAAATTCCGTATTATAGTGATTCTAGTGGCTTTATAAGCAGTATTTAACCGATTTAATTTAATAAAAAACGAGAACACTTTATATTAAAAGCTAATATAGTAGAAAATAATTATACAAGTTAAAATAGTAAATTGGTAAGATGTAGAGACCCAATCCATTAGAGTCATTAAATGTATCTAACTCTGTTAGAGTTTTGATCTATATCGTATCATCAGCTTTATATCGTCCAAATATAGTAGATGTGATGTTTGTTTATTGCTTCCTTTCAGTTTTTATCCCATATTTAACGAATATTAGCATATTGTATATCAATAGTCCTTCTATTGATATGCAAGGTAATAAATATGATATGTCTCCCAGCTAGATAGATACCTCAGTTGAATTGAATTGTATCTGTCGTGACACTTTAACATCCTAAATTCGATACAATATTTGTCTTCTAATTCTACATAAATTATTCACAGGTCCAGATTACCTTTTCTCTGCAATACCAACTCAAGCCATGAATATAAACACCGTAATCCGCAGGTTTGAATATGTACCTGCCAATAAAAAGCTCTGATGTAGAGCAGCCTTAAACCTCTTTCCTTCCGTCCATATTCATTCAAGACTTTTCGGTTATGGGTTTTCCATAATTTGTACACTTCTCGGTAAAACGAGCTGCCAACACATGAAACGGGATTATTTATGTTAATATTTACATATACATATATGTAGTCAAGTTGATTTCATGCATTTCACTATTAATTAGATTTAATCACTGTAACCTGGAAGAGTTGAAAATGCGCGAATACGACCCTGTTGTAGTGCGTCGATCAGTTCTGTATGCTGAGCAACGCGAGGAACTTAAGCAGTCAGCCAGTCCGGGTTTGCACATTTGTGAGTAACTCAAATTAAATAGAAAGCGTCTGTGTGCAGCAAGCCCGTTCTTACACTTCAAGTAAATGTACTTTTAATCATGCAGAAACTGCCAGAGAGGCACCAGAGCTAGAAGCCAGGGACTTCCCCGCAGTGTGTGTGAGAATTTTTCATTTATCGCGCCATACAGTATTGATGATGCAATTCAGTCTGAAGGCTACGTTGCAGTTCTTAGGCCCCGATTTTAAGGTAACATGATAGAAAAATGATGCTGTTTGGGCCATAAGCGGTCGTTACAGGCTGTGCATGAGTATTACGCGACCGTACAGCAATGCGCTTAATACTGAAGACAGTATTGGCATCTTTGAAATGTTATTTAAATGTAAATGTATAAGAGATATAGTTGTTCTGCTGGTGTTTCTTTTGTAAGTGCGTGTAGCCAAGAGTTATTGTGCGTTCACGATTTTTATATCATAAACCAGTGTGTTTAAAAATAGCCATTTATTTTAGGATTTAATCTTAATTTTCTTTATGATTCCATCTGTGCGTGATTTTTAGTATAGTTTATATGTATTTAATATGTAGTGGAGTACAAAGAGTATAGGATGAGAAAAAATAGGATAGTGGAAAGCTGATGCTACTGGTTTGTGTGGTTACAATAGCGACAACTGACACTATTGGACGAATTTAGAGCTGTCATTTTAGAACAAATAGTGTTATTTGAAAGTGCTGAAAAATCGCAGAAATTTAATATTAGATCAAGGAAAAATTTTACTATTTTCGTAGATTCCGATTGATTGAGGACAAATTCATATCAATCTCCTGCACTTGGTTTTGGTCATTACTGAAGTTTTATACCAATAAATTTTATAAACGAAGTTCACTTATTGGGAAAACATTTGTGTTTGCATGGTGAATACTGCATATCAGCTGCTTCTTATCTTTAAAAAAATTGAATAGGGTATATTATGGTTAAGTTTGCTTTTTACCAAAAATTTTGGATGTCAAAAATAGAATATAAAGGCTGCACCAAAGATTCCAATGTTACCTTCGTAAGCTTGTCTGTATTATTTTCAATTTGAAGATGTGAATAAGTTTATTCTAGCTTCCCTAGAATGCAAAATATCAGTTATTTCAGTAATAAAGGGTACTTTTACAAAATCCTTGTGACATAACGCTTTTTTCAGTAATGTGGAACTACAACAATATCTGAACAACACTTTCACTTTTCCCAGAAGCACAACAAAATCTTATTTCCGCATAAAAACAGTGCTCTTTCAGTTTCTATTTAAAAGAAAACAAAAGATTCGGAATTGCAATTTGATTTTATTAACAGAGCTGGAAGCACATCTAAATTACAGCATTTTTACTGGGCCGATAATTTCTCTAACACACTTTACCACACTAACTGCCGTTTCGCAAATATCCGCAGAAGGCTTGATACTTTTGCATCTATCAACTACGGCATTAACTTTGTCGCTACTGTGGGGGCTATTCTTTCGAAACGTTTCAAAATTGAAGACACCATTGCTGTCTAGTATACCCATCGCCTGAGTTACGCATTTAAAATAACATTTCAAGCTGCTGTTTTCTGCAAAAACTCCTTCCTCCAGAGCTTTCTTTACGTCGGTTTCAGAAGCACCTGTTTCTGGTAAGCACTTACTTTTGGCGGCCCGTATTTTTTCCATAAAATCTGATTGGCTATTCTGCAAGTGCAAACGTTTTGTTAAAATTTGTTTAATTTGTTGTGAACCTATTATAAGTCGACAATAAATAGAAGGGGTACTCACTTGTTGATGCGAAAGAACAGCAAAACTTAGCAACACCAAAAATATAAAAACCTTCATATTTGAAGTTTGCTACTTGAAGAGCATTGGGTAAAAGGTAACACGTACAGTTTTAAAACTTTATAAAGCAGCAATTCCTAATTGGCAAGTAATAATGGTCTACTAGTTGCGTCAGTTAACAAATATAAATAACTTGTTTTGGTATATTTTCTATAGTAATATATTTTTTGCAATATTTGTGAACGTTGTACATTATCGTTTTTTATGAAGACCTGGAAAAAGATTTAGTTGTTGCAAAGCTTGCTATATACGTAACCTATTCAAACGACAACAAAAGATAAATCAAAGTACGTCATAGCTATTTGCCTGTTAAAAATTTAAAGAGAGGTAGCCCGGAAGCTGAATGTTCCTTTATTCGAGCAATTGAACGAATCATTTCTATTGTTTTTTCAGCTTCTCCTAGCAACCAGATCGGATTTGCATTTAATAACAAATTACATTTATTTCCATATATATAGTTTTTGAGTTGCTTGGAATAGAACCAACGTAGCAATTAAACTGATAGATAATACCGAAAAGCCATCAACTTTAGCAGAAGCCGATTCGGATAAGTATTGTTAACTAGTCGGACGAAATGATATAATCTAATCGAATACCACTCGACTTTCTTCGTATACTAAAATACTTGCCCCGCTTTTCGAGCAAAATTATTATTATTATTTATTATTGTCTAATAAGCGAGAGGCGGCCTACCTGTTTATTTCGAGCAAACAAATTAGTGTTTCTTTCAGAAAACCCTAATTTTGTCCCTAAGTCAAAAAGTTGCAAGCCAACAAGAACGAGACACATCAAGATGCACGATATCGTAACAAGCTTAGCACATAATAATCGCGATGATGGTGTAAGGAAAGTGTCGTGTGATATTATTACTTATTTCAAATTTTACTGGCTCATGTCACTCCATAAGAGAAAGCATTCGTGACTCAAATGAAGCAAACGTGCCGTCGGCCTTGCTGTAGTGTGTTGCATCGAATAGTCGTATGCGAATGGATGGTTATGTTTAATTAGGGTGCTATCCAGTTACGGTTGATGCTGGATTTGACGTTTGATTCGTCATCATATTTTAGAAGTAACGGGGGTGTTGCGACTTAGCCGTCGTGAATGTTTTTGCCAACCTCCGATTGACCAACTCAATATCCGACTACTCTAGAGCTCCATATTCGTATGTCACCACGCCGAGAGGCCGTGATTTTTTCATCGCCATTCTGTTAATTTCCTCACACCCATATGACGTGGACGCCTTTTCCAGGGTGTTAAGTACTACCGCCTACAGGTCACGGACGCTACCATCAAGTTCTTAGGCACTGTAAGCTGTTAATCAGATAGAAGTGGGAAGTGAAACTTTTATTGATTTTATTGACGTCATTACGTACACACTGTGAAGTCAGGTATTTCAGATCACGTAAATGCCAAGTTAAGTCCCTGACTTATTAGAAACTGCCAAGCACTCCTCCTGAATAAGTCTACAGGATTCCGTTTCGTAGTTTGATGGAAGTACCAGTTGCTTAAGTACAAAACTACGTGCGCCTATAACACCAATTCGGAGCTATTATATTTTGACAATTTTATCGCTTTTGAACCCGACCCATTTTTCGACTGCATCTAGCTGGAGTAAATCATTATTACGGAGTTGTTTAGGTTTGTTGGTCACGATCGTATAAACATTCATTACCAATGTCGTCCTAATTATCGATTTACCGCTGTGATAAAATTGGCTTCCATCGCGTAGCTTTGCTTGTGTTTGTTCTATTTTAAATTATATATTTAAATGTTTTACTTCGACTTAAAAAAACAACAAAGAGTGCAATCCTAAAAAGAAACCCCATTTTCGTCAATAATTATTCAATGAATAATGACGCTTTTCTAACGTTAACAAAAATGTAAACATTATATATATGGACAGCGCTAAATAACAGCTTTGTTGATAATCCTCTAAATACTTACACAGAATTACCTGCTCATTTACTGACGCAAACGCTTAGCAAAACCTAATGATAAGTATAGAAGTCGAAATTCCATTTTGTTATTGCCTATTATTTAAAAGGTGTAGGAGGTGAGTATATTTAACCCATTTATGTACGGTAAGACCAACAGTTCTTAATAGATATAACTAATTCCACCGAAGTTATAACTGAAGCCGACGGCTTAACGTGCTCTCCGAGGCACGGTTAGCTACGCTGTTACTACTACTATCGGTCAGTCAGCCATCCTAGTACCGACTGCAGCTAACACTGCTTAACTATCAGCCTGTTTGACTGGCTGCCGTAGTGCGTACTCATGCAACCATATAGTAATGTTAATACATAATAATAACCCTGCCTAAGTCATACAATTTCCGTTATTTTAATTTAAAAAATCTAAAAATTTTACTTTGCACAAGCAATTTACAGTTTAAAAATATAGGTAGCCTTAATTTTTAGGTGGAGGCCGATGGAAGGGACCCATCTCCTTGTGGAAACATTTGGCGTACCCAAAGACCCGCTCACATGGCTCAGACTCTTTAACTTCTCCTTTGCACTTTTCAATTGCTGCTTCTGCTTTTGTTTTGTCCATAAAGAGAGGCATGTACTTTTTAACTGCCTCTACGTTGACTTCTCCTGCTGCGTCCATCATTCCAGTTTTCTCGGCTATGCATTGGACGTAGCATTTGATGCTCTTGCTTGCGGCAATCACCCACTCTCTGAAAGATTTTCTTAAATCGTCTTTGTTGGCATCTGCTTCTTGCGCACACGCTTCAGTCGCGGCTTTAAACTCTTGCGCTGGACTCTACAATTTAAAAGCGATTTTGTTATATATTTCTTAAAATTTCATTTAAAAAAAGCAGGCTTTTCTAAATTAATTTAGGTGTATGAAGTGCCACTTTTTTCACTCAGTGAAAAAAGTGACACTTTGCTTTTAATTTAGGAATGAACGATTTTAAATAGATGTTTCCTTAGTTACCAGAACTGACCAACTCACTTGACTGAAATGAAGGCAAATAAAATTCTATACAAAATTGGCTTGGGTTTGAATATTTAATGATATTTTAAAAAATCTTATAGACAACTCATGTTAGCGTGCTTATTTTTCACGCGTGTAGAATATTAAACTCGACTGCGACTCGTTTAATAACCCTCCACACTTGTGAAAAAAAGTTGCACTTCTAACACTTGTGTGTTATTTAGACAATAACTATTTTAAGTCAATAAAAACTGTGTACATTACACCTAGTGACCCAGAAGATTTCTAAGAAATATGGGTATAAGGCAGTTTTTGAGATGATATTGTTTATTATTGGTATGTGAAACATGGTTGTCATGACACACATCAGACATCAACTCTTTAATGACAAGGCCCGCAATTTTTAAATGTTTGTTTCAGAAAGAGACGTGCATTAGTAACTTGTTATTAGCTGTTGGGATACAGAAAAAATTAAATGTGGGTTATTGTGCTGTTTTTTGAAACATGTTGAATCTAGTTGTTCTGTATGCCGAGAAAAAAGTGACGAAAAACTAATTTTTACATTTAGCAGCAATTGTTTCTCAATAATGAATAATATAAAAATATCGCAAAGAGCAGTTCCATTTTTTGACTAGAATAAACTTTTGCATCCGAAAAACTTGTGGTAAAATTCAATACTTACTGTAGATTTATTGTCAATAATAGTACCTCGTATCAATTAACCTCTTTTATTTTTATAGCTGGGTGTGTGCTCCTTTTATATTTTGAATGGCAGTGGTGCAGATTTTAGCATTTTCGCGCACTCACGGCCATCCTTGACTCTTATCAGCGCGGACAAGCCACTCGAATGTTAGCTTTTGTTTGAACGCATCTTTTTTTCAATAATGACTTTGAAATTGCCCGCGGCTTTACGGACTTATGGTTGTTTTGGTCCGTAACTTCCGCAGAAGTTGCGGCTTGTTGTAGTCCTGGCAGGTCTGTGGAGAATTTATTTCTCGCGCCTAGTTGGCGGATTTCATATGCGTTTCACCTGTCATCAGCTACACGTGGCCCAAATTCATTTGGCGTATGTTCTTTCTAAACTGTTTTGATTCTTATCGAAAGCATCCATGAGCCTATTTTGGGTTCTCTCTTTTCTTCAGCAACCAGTCCGGAGCCCCGGAAACACATTCGTCCAACATTGGCCGTAAAACGCTATCCCAGCGACCGAGCGCGTCGACCTTGACCTGATTCGAGATATCACCTGCATTCCGACCTTCGGATGTGTGGGCCTCTGCTTATTTGGATCATCACATTTCATGCAGAAGGAGCTCAGAGAAAGCTAAGATCAGGTTTTGTCTTCCTTTATTTTAAGTGAAATTATACAAGATGCGATCAGTGAACCAGTGTTGGAGACTCACCCGATTGCTATCAATTCGGACGACTGCTGCTTTTGTACAGTTCGCTTCACAAACTGCGTACATTAATCATTGTCTAAGTCTTTGTCCTCGCACCTTAATTGGGCCAATAGTTATTTGAAGTTCGTACTACTAATTAATCTAAAATTGGCCAATTAGTACAGGGTGGCCATAAATATCTGATATCACATTACCTTGGAATCAACACCGATTTATTAAAGTGATGAATCCAACTAAACTAAATGTCATTAATGTCATCACAACTAAAATTCCTAGTTGTAAAAAATTATTACAGTTTGCAATAAGTAATGGAGTCAGTAGAGGAGATTTTTATAATCGAGTCGTAGGCTAAACTGCAGAATTCGGGGCACATTCCCCTGCTCTTATTGCATTTTATTACATTACGTAGGTACCAATACTTATTGTAATTGAAATATAATACTAACCCAACATTTATAAGTAGCTAATTCCATGGCTACCGGGATCTCAGATATTTACGGCCACACCCGGTACTTGGAATTTGTACTACTAACTAATCTTAAATTGGCAAATAGTTATTTGAAGCTCGTACCAATCACTATTTGAAGTTTGTACTAACAAGTACTTGCGATTTGTACTAATAATTATTTGAACTTTGTGCAAATGATTAACCTTAGATTTACCTACTCGCAATTTGTACTTTTAATTATCTGATATTTGTACTCTCTCTTTAACCTTGCTCTATCCACAGTTGGATATAGGTTTCTTCTAGTTTCTTACACTTTTGTCTATCCTGCGCTACTTGAAACCATTTTTCCTGCCGTTTGTTTGATGTCATCAATTCATCGTCTTTGCGGTCTGCCTGCGCTCCTCCTAGATAATCGTGGTCTCCATGAAACGATTTTTGGGTCCCAGCGGTTAGGATCTTAATGAGCTATATGTCCAACCCATTGCCATTTCATCTTTAATATTTTTTCGAATATATCGGTTACTTTTGTTTTGCGTCTAATTTCTTCTTGTCTTATCATGTCCCGAAGACTCACACGTAACAGTGTTCTCTCCATAGCTCTCTGGGAAGTTCTAAATTTAATTATGCTCTTTGTGTTTATATATATCTATATTTGTAATTCTACCAATTTAAAAAAAAATATACTGTGATACTTGCATTGTGGTGTCGTTATTTGATACTGCTACCTGTGTTTACCCGCAGCTTTTTTTCAGAAATGTTGTGCTATTTGAGTTAACCAATTCCCTTTAAATGCCCGAATACATTTGTCATAATTTTCAAAATTCGTTGGCGCTCATCTGGCTTTGTTTGAATTGCCGTTATAAGAACTTAAAGAACCACACGCCGTCTTCCTGAGCTAGAGGGGCCGGCAATTGTATCCAAATAGTCATACAGTTTTGTTTGTTCCGAGAGAATTAGCTGACGAATCATATGAATGCTAACACCCTTCGACATTTTTTTGTCAGCATACCTACACTTCACCTGCATGGGTCTCATTTTTGTGTCTAAATAATAACAGATCTTAACATTTATAAACACAAAGGAGAATATATTTGTGAATATCTTCTTCCATTAAAAAATCAAAGTTATCGAAACTGCCATTAAAAAGTCAAGTCTGCATCATCATGCGTATGCTTCATTCGGTTGTAATATTCAATATCATCTCAAAAAATGACTTAAAGTAGTATGGGATGCTGTACCAAATATCAATCAAATCGATTTAAATGTTCTGTTGTTATAACTAAATTATGGTTTTAAAATAAATTTCGAGAAGTACACAGGCTTAACGCATTTGGGTTTTCGACCAGGAATCTGCGATTGAGCGATGCCCACATATATTAGGGACACTATGTATATGTTACAGGCAACTTGTATAATTGAGGTATTTTATATAATGACTAGGCATGATATACAATGCCTAAGACATGTATGTTTTAAAGTAAATGTTGGGTTGAATGGGTTGAATGTGTAGATGTTAAATTTTGTAGGTATTTATGACAGGCGAGCTCATCACCCGTATTAGGCAACGAGCACCGGACACAAGCCAACCCGTATAAGGATGTATATAACATACACACAATAAAAGGCTGCAACTAACCTAAATAAACTAGAAGGACACACAGCCTAGAAATGACTATTCTGGTACAAAATAGCGTGGAGTTTTAGTTTTACCCTGAGTGACCTTATCAGAAAATATTTAACCCTTGTTTATTGTTTTTCAAAGGAAAAGTAAAATAAGATTCCTCTTTCTAACTCTTGTGATTGTTTATTTAAACTTTATGCTTTTTTCGGGTTTCGGCTGATTGCAAGAGCGTCTATTCTAAAAACGCTTTTGAATTACAAGTTTAGCTATGACATTGATTTTACTATTACCACCCTAAGGAATAATCTTATTTGAACACTGTATATAGCACTAGGTGAGTGCGAAATTGCTTAAGATTTACAAAAGCACGTACTAGTGTTTTCTGATTATTATTTGGATACAATAATAGGAATCACAATAATTATACTTTGTGAAACGCATTTAAAATCATTTACTTGAAATTAAAAATTCAAAATGACCTATTTTTGAGTCAGAGTATTACAGCTTCTATGGAAACTTACCTCCTGATGAGAGAAAGCGATGAAGCACAAAACCAACAAAAACATAAACGTTTTCATCTCTACTATTGCTCTTTAAAAATGTTGCTAACAGCCTTGCAGGGATTTTTATACTGAGCGAAGCCAATAAATTATCAGTCACTAGCATGTATGAAGGTTTTAAAAAACAATGTTACATTTTTAAAAATCGTGTTCTGCTCAGTGACTGGAAACAAAGCATGTTTCCTGCGAAACTCGCTTCTGTTAGCTGTTGTATATTGATTTATTTTGCCAATTATATTAAACTTATACGACATTTGATGAAAAATGTGTCTTTCAGTTCCAAATTACTCTTTTGTAAAATTAATTTCGTAAATCTTCAACAGATTAGTTTGAGAATTCATATATTATTACAAGTAAAAGCTTTCTATGCAGAAACCTGTCCTCAACTGTAGTTTATGAGTTTGTATTTATGTGAATATAACCAGAATTTTTTATTTTTTGTCATTTATGTTCGATATGTCGAGTCACGGTGGTGGGTTAGATCAGGGGTATTCCTTTTGGAGTACCATCTGATCATTTCCTGTAATAATAATTATTTATTTACTTATTTCTGTTGCTTTATGTACACACACACCTATTATTGGAAATATGCATTATTAATATTATTATTATTATTATTAAACTAACAAAACTTAAAATTTCTGTGATTCGAATTTTTCTATTTATCCGATGTTTAAGGAAATATCTGCGTCACTTGTGCAATGTGCTGTCAATCAGTGTTTACACTTGTATTCATAAGGAATCATATACTGCTGTTGTCCTAAGAATTTTGTAAGATATGTTACGATCCGAAATCGGTCGACGGGAATTTTTCGCCGCGTTCGTTACGGACGCACGGGCGCACCGAGCTGCCTATTTAATTGAGTAGACTGATTAAAAATTCTATCCGCTTTTGACATCTCATGGATGTGGGAGTCATCCTTTTGGCCCTTTGTCCCGTGTTCCTTGCTTGTGGAATTCGCCTTCTTCTAATTTTCGATTCGAAAACTACACGACAAGTTCGTACAAAGTTCCTTTGAGTCGTCGTCATTTAGACACTCTTAGTCCTGTACGTAATTGCAAAAGCTACCGGACCATTCCGAGATGTGGTAGCTTTCTTCTGCCGTAAACCGTTCAAGACCCAAGTGATAATTTTCTTCTTCTCCCGTTTTCGTCGTTTTCTGCATGATCTCGTTTGCTGATTTCCGATGCCCAGCAACTCCTTCAATCTGCTTTTCGCCTTGGGTTTTGACGTTAGAGATAGCTACATATTCCAGCCAGCGAAGAATTCGACAGACGTCTGTACAATTTTCCGATTGGGGCTGCTTAACGACGCCTTTTGCATGTCCTGGCTGGAAAGACCTGAGGTGGCTGGACTTCCAACATTTCTTTTTGTATATAAACGAATTCTTATGCTGAGCTTATATTTACCCGAATTAATCGGCGATAATAGCAAAGGTTTGGAATTTAACTGAGAAAATAATACATTTTATGGTAAATCATCTAGCGCTATGAGGGCTTATCGATAGCGTTACGCTTGGAAAAAATAAATCCGTAGTTTTGTTGAAGTGTTAATCACATTCCTACATTTATAACTTTCTATTTTCCGTCAATCGATTTCGTACGGAATCAGCTAAATCAAATTCTTATTAATAGGGTCTCGTGTGAGGTTTGTACACTTTACTTTTATATTAGCCGCTATATAAATATTTTTCGGTTCATCCGTAGGTTACTTCTCTACCCCCGGATGTTATCTCGACAGCATTTTGAATAAGCGAATTATTATCCGCTGCTAGCCGATGTGATTTCTTTGGTGCCTTTTAGGTGTTCATTATTTCTCTCACCACGTTTCGTCGTAGCTCGCTAGCTTTGTGTGGTTCTGCGGAGTTAAATTGGGTAAATTCTTGTAGCTGGCACACTTATGGATTGACTCATCGTTGCTTCTACTAATTAGCGAAGCACCAACTGCTTGAAAATAATAAACGTTATGACCTAATAGTAAATGGGGTATTTACGTGTAAAGTTTTTTGAACAGCTGATAAGTTCTGTTTCCAGCTTCTATTAAAATTTCTTCGTGGCGCTATTTGTTTGTATATTCCTGATGTTTAGAATACTCATACATTCATTATAAATTCTTGTCCATTATAGCCTTATCATTCGCATCCAATGAAGTTGGTTCAGAAGATCCGAGTTGAAACCCCAGGAACTTCACTAAAACCACTTTCTCAATCCAGCTTTGGAAACCGTGGGGGTTTTAATCTTCCGCAGGAGAGGCGAATTGTTCCGTAGTGGGGATGTTTCTAACAAGGTTGACGACCATTCGCCTCTCCAATTCCACCCTTGATTATTTCAAGAATATCTTTGTCTGCTTTTAGTAAGTGGTGTTTTCTCCCTTTAAATCTTATATTTTATATATCTTCGTCTTCAATTTTAGCAACATAATCATTAACTTGTTAATTTTTATTTTTAGCTGTTATTAACTATCTAATCCTTCTAGTTGTTCAACTTTGTCAAGGCTTTTACAGACTTCTTTGATTTATCATCTAATACCAAGAACCAATAACGCTATACATAATATTTCGTTTGCGTTCCATAGAATTGGCCTTAATGCTGCTTATTTCTAACTGGCAATTTTCGTGGGAGGTTTGAAACTTCATCAATTCAACCTACTTTGGGAGACGTGCATTTCTTTCGTCCTGTGAACTCCATTTGACTTTGATTTTCACCGTCTCGTCTGAGCAACCGCTTCGGTCTTCATATTTCGTTGGCGATTTGTTGATCTTTGCAAGCACCCTCAACCTGTTACCACTATTACAGTAAGAACCCGCTTGGAGGCTATGTAACCATCTACTGTAGAAGCCTTGTCTTCCAGATAAGTGTATTACGACCTAGTGAACTGCGCTACCGAAAGCTCTATCAGAGTTGTGGGGTTATACCTTCTTGACGTAGCATTCTGACCTTCGTGTCGTTTCCATTCCACGAGCTTCAGGTGTATTAGCTTAGAGAAATTAAAGTAACATCGCTTGAAGCTCATTACTGGTGGATCAGTGTTTAATTGCTTAGTACTATGGATTTGTTCTCAGTCTGGAGTTTATATTTTAATTGTTTGACCTTGAACTGCTTAGTTAATTGTGTCGATTACTAGTATAAAATGCTATTTTAGGATGCACCTTTTGCGTTTTAACATCTCGACTACTGGCTTGTGTGGACACGTTTAAGTACTGGCTAGACTTTATGTGATTCTATTATGATTCTAATTAAATATTTTATGCAGATACTGATTTCATTGTCGATTTCGTTGCTGCTATTATATTTAATTTGTAGGAGTAGTGGTAGTTTTCCAAAAAAACTTATAGATCAGTTATAAATACACAGGCATTAAATCAAAGACGTTTATTATTTAACGCTTATATAGTCAACAGAGTTAAACTGTTAATAGAGAAGTTCATTTTCCTGGAGCAGGAGTTGGTCTGTGGATTGAACCCAGCTCGTGGTGGAAACATTTGCTAAATTCGAAGGCTACCTCGCACGGATCAGATCCCTTGGGGTTCTTGCATTTTTCCAGCGCTGCTTCAGCCTTAGTTTTGTCCAACCATGCAGGTATGTGGCTCTTTATAAATTCTACATTCATAACACCTGCATCGTTCATAGTTCCAGTTTTTTGCGCCATGCACTTAAAGTAACACTTGAAGTTTTTGTCGTCAGCGTACACTCCTTCCCTCCAGGCCTTAGTTACATCGTCTAGCTTGGCATTCGTTTCTTTTATACAGGCATCTCTTTTGGCTTTAAACTCGTCCAGGTGAAATGAATCCTAGACATAAAGTACATGATATTATCATTTTAGTAAATTTTGTACTCATACTAATAAAAGTATATGATGAAGCGTATTGTGTGAACATTCTTATACTGTTATAGTCAATTGAAATGTTATAATTGCAATTTTAAAAGAAAAAAAAACCTATTTAAATTTTTGCTAGAACTTTTCAATTTGAAAGATGTATATTTTCAAAAAGTGGTCGTTTTAAGGGTATCCAGATATGGTAGGGAACAGAAACCTTTCGAATAAGTGATAAACGCTTCGGCGACATACACTAAAATTACAAGCCTGGCCATCATCGCTTCCGCTGCTGTGAAGCTGCTGAAAGATGTCGTCGCATCGTGGTATATTTATTCTATGAAAACGCATCATTATGTTGTTTGAAAAGGATATATGTCTGCCAGGCGATGGATGCCATGGAGAAGTATACTACCGGTCACTCCAAGGAAACTATACAACCGATCAGATGTCATGGATGGATCACACAACAAATACGTATATTACTTATCATCTAAAACAAGAAGAAGAAAAGCTTATTGGGACATAACATACGACGAAATTGAACTGAGAAACTAACCATCAAAGGGAATGTAAATGGAAAAAGGAGAAGACGCAGATCGCTCAACAGATATCGATTGGGTATCAAAACTTACAAAATTATCAATACCCGAAATCATGAAAAACTTCGAAAACAACTGGCAATACATTACAAACTCCATCACCTTTGGAATTGGAACACTGATACAGAAGAAGAAAAAGAAGAGATCGTTTGAAGTCTAAATATATACTTTTCTCCAAACTGTGGTTGTAGCTTTTATGTACTCATCGGCATATGTATCATCATTTTAATGAATTGGAATCCTCTGAAACAATCGAATATTAAGTATAAATGAAATATTTTTTAGGTTTTAGTGAAAATTTAGAATATTGAAAATGGAAAGAAGCGGAATTTCACACATACAGTTTTAGAAAAAGCAAAAAATATTTACTTACGTCCTGGTGAGAAAGGGCAGCCAATCCCAAAAGGAACAAAACTACTAACGTTTGCATATTTAGGTTGGTTGATTTTTAGAACTCTAGTAATACTGCGATTAGAACTTTCGCAGAGGCATTTATACTAAACCAGATAAATTAGGTCTGAGAAAAAATTATATGTGTATTTACAAAGTGCTTTGTACTTTGTAGCTGTACATAATGCCAAATTTATTTATATTTTCTATCCATGATGCATTGACGTATAATGTTGTAAAAAACCATTTTACTTACAGCATGTATGTTAAACATGCTAATTTTCAGTGTATTTAAAATAAATGGCGTGACAAGCTTTTGTATGACTTTTTTTGCTATCTTTCTTTTCTATAGAATTGTACAGAATAAAGGGACAAGGTAACTTTCCCAAAAAAACTTAAATAATAACAACACTATTTGAAATGTTATTTAGCTAGTACTGACGCATGATAGTTTAAATTAAAGTAAAATCCCTAATATTTTTATGACATACACATATTTAATTGACTTTCGACTACTGCCGTACTGAAAATGTGTGCAACAATGTCTGTACAGAGAAAAAGTTTCTAGGTAAGAATAGTTTTTTCCAGAGCTTTATTATTATTTTTTAAAGCGATCACTTACAGTTTCCTTAAATACATTACATTACTGGGAGTAAACAAATAGAAGTTGGATTCCTAAACTGCTAAAATTCTTAAATTTAAAAATTACTGCAAGTATTTTAACTCGAAAGATACGAAAATTGTGAAAAAGTTTTCCTGGAAAAATTTCAGTGACAAACAAAATTGTTGACGTTTCTTAAAGTTTGTCGCTTTAAATAACACTTTTGTAAATAACACCAATTTTTAAAGATACTGCATGGATTCCATTAATATTAAATAGCATATACACAACTTAGCTTTCGAATTTTCTGATAGTACCATTTTTTTTGTTGAATTGCAGAATAACAGGATACGTAATACATCGATGAAAAAAATTAAATGTGTTACTATGGACGTTTTCTGTAAGTCTCAGTTCAAAGTATTTAAGTATAAGGTGCAATATTCAAATTAATGCCGCTTACTTTTATAAATAAGACAGCTAGCTCCAAAAGACACCGTGCACTTAATGAATTACCAACTTTAGAACCCACCTGTGGCTTTATTCTAATAAAAATAATTTTTGCATTTCTAAAACTAAATTGTAAATAGAAGAGTTGCAGAAGAAAATATTTTATCGTACTTAATAAATAAAGCGTACTGGTACAGTAAAATTGTCGTTTTACCTTAAAAAAATTGGCCGCGGCTATTCCTCTTGCCCAGTGGTTTAGGGTCATTAGACAAGTGTAAAACCAAAAAGGCGTCACCCTACCCCCTGCCAAACAGCCGCCATCTTGAAAACAATAAAATTTGTTATTTCTCGCGATCCATTGGTCGCACAGAAAAAGTTATTGGACAAAAAAGGTTGAAAATAAAATTCTACACATTTTTCGTTATTGCCGCGATACCGAGTAGTTAGTATTGCGAACGGTAGAGGGCGACAAAGTTACCAAAAAATGTTTTTCCGCGACCGCCATTACTTTTAATACCAAAATCTGTCATTGAAGTTGACGTTACTCTTACTGACACAAAAAGTGTATGTTGCTATGTAACACTTTTAGTTCCTAGTATTAAATATTTATTTGTACAAATAATTTTGAAATATCATACTTCTAAAACGTGTTGTACACGTAGTTTTTTTTGCATAGTGATGACATGTAACTCGAAATTTAGTCGAAAAGGATTTCGGAATTTACCACTTTCAAATTGACAATTCACAATCTCAATAAAATAGTTAAAAAAGTGTAAAATAACAATTTTTGTTTAACAAAATATACTTTCTTCACGAGTTTTCCTTTAAAAAACACGACTTTCGTGATCACTATGCAAAAAAGTACTTATACTTCCTCGGAACTAAAAGTAACTTCCATTTGGTGGGCTGTGGATGTAGTTGCCATAAGGATTTTTAAATGAGAAACGTCAAAAGTAATCAATAATTTCAAATGTTCTAAATGTTCTGTTCATACAAAATGCCCGATTACTGATTTGTTTGCAAAGAAGTAGTCGGCGAGAACCAAAAAGCCGTGACTGTGCGAGGTAGAATTTCTCTTATCAAGGCCAATGTTATAAGAGAAGATTCTGAGAACGAAAAGTATCTAAAAGATCCGATATCGCAGACAGCGAGGATGAAAATTATGACACCGACGAGGAATTACCTTCACAAGTTGTGGGTTCTTTTAAATATTTAAACAACACTCCTATCATGGTCGATAATTACTCGGTTGTGTCCGAGGCTCCAAACCAAGACGAAGGAACAGCTCCAAAAAAAAAGAAAACGTGTCTGAGTATCTTAGGGTTAGTGTAAAAATAAATTACTTTCAATATAAGAGCCTAGAATCACACCATTTGGCCCAGTTAATATTTTTCAGGTATCTTTATTTTGTACCCACAAAAGAAAATCTTTTTGGTCAATATTCTAACATCATAATTGTAGGAGTTGTTAGCAATATTATAAAAGCTTTAGCAATAACAATTTACAAAAAATAGTCGGGAAACACTAACTTTAAAATAAATTACCGATTCATTTCATTCGACTCATATGATCAAAATATCATTTCGTTAACCTTAACATGTTTTGGTTGAAATAAAACAAGCTGTTTGTTGTTTTATAACATATAGACAGTCGGGTGTCTGTATTCCTATTGCAAAAATGGTACTTGGTAAAAATATTGCCAATTTGTTGAGTTTTGGTCATTTCTGTGGCAAAATTTACAAACAATTGCAATTATCGTATTATAGTGTATGAAATAACGGGAAACTATAAAACAACCGAATCCATAACAGAAAAGACAAATTTGGGACGAACTCCAAATATTACACCAGAAAATTTAAGAGCTTTACTGATCTGGGCCAAATGATATGATTCTGGGCTCGTATATTCCTTGCCCATAATTCTCATTTTTTTACCTATTCCAATTTCTCGGTATCCCCGGCAATGACCAAAAATGTGTAGAATTTCTGTAGGTTCTGATAACCTATTCACATTAAAACTACTTGAGTGACGTGACGAATTTTTTTCTCAAATGAGAAATGGTTACTTTGCTGCGCCGGAATATGCCTTTCCCACGCCGCGCGGACCTTGAAGGGCTGTCAATCGGACACTGTTTAAATCCATCACATTATTAAAAAAGATTCGTGCAAATTTTTTCAAGCACTACAACTTTCAGATTTGCAATTTTCTGAAAAAACCACCCCTACAGAGCTAGAACGGCGGAAACCGATTTTTGGTAACTTTGTCGCCCTCTACCGTTCGCAATGCCAACTTCTCGGTATCGCGTCAATAACAAAAAATGTGTAGAATTTTATTTTCAACCGTTTTTGTTCAATAACTTTCTCTGTGCGACCAGTGGATCGCGAGAAAATACAAATTTTATTGTTTTCAAGATGGCGGCTGTTTGGCAGGGGGTGGGGTGACGCCTTTTTGGTTTTACACTTTCCTAATGGCCCCAAACCACTGGGCAAGAGAAATAGCCGCGTCCAATTTTTTTAAGGTGACTGGGTTTTTTCCGACAGTTTTACTGTACTATACCGCAAGAAAAACGGCTCCTGTTGGATCTATTAACTGTTGATGCGCGTTTAAAATTATGTTAAAAATAGGTAAAAATGCATCAATGTTTCTAGTAATACTGAACAAGTAGGAGGAAACACTTAGCAATACAAAGTGCATTAATTAGCAACGTGAAAAAAATATCTCAGTCGGTGGGGTTCGAACCTGAGCTCCCAGGCGAAATCCGATTGTTAACCAAACGCTTTACGCTTGTGAATATATTCCACCGCCTGACGTACTTGTTTATCTTTGCATCATAAAGGATACGGTGACGATAGGACCGATGGCGGACGAACTACGCGCGATCGTTGACGATGAAAACGTGACCATTGCAGATAAGCAGACACGCACGTACAACATACGTTTATATAAAAGGTTTCCCAATAGGAACGATATGTTTTTAAAATTAAATAAAATACAAAATATTTGAGACAAAAGCCAAACTTTTTCTTTATTTTATAGTACAACTTATGACAATTATGTTTTGGATAACACATTATTCAAATGTTCACCTCGGCTTCGTTTGCAGGATCGAATTCGATGAACCCAATTTTCGGTAACTTTGTGCAATACATCAGGTATAATTTCATTAATGCAGCGTTCGATGTTCAATTTCAAAGCGTCAATAGTTCGAGGTTTATTGGCATAGACCAACGACTTTAAATAACCCCACAAAAAGAAGTCCAAAGGTGTTAAATCACAACTTCTTGGAGGCCAATTAACAGTTCCATTTCTGGAGATTACAGACTCACCAAACTTTTCTCTCTTTTTATACAATTTTTGGATAATAACCAAACGTTGTTGAAGCGTGTATTTTGACATGATGAATTTTCAAACTATACTAAAAACAAATAACAGCTAGTGAGATTTCTAAAATGTTAGATATGGTTGCTATGACGTTTTAAAAACATATAGTTCCTATTGGTAGACCCTATATAAGAATTACTTACACTACGCTGCTACCTAATGAAAACTGCTAATCGTAATGGCGTTAATCGTGTCTTGCGGTTGAAGAGAAAATTAAAGTCTTTACAAAAACTGTTGTAGTAGCAAGTTCTCAGTCTATATTAAGAGGAAAAAGAATTAAAAGTGTGAACGACTGCACGTAAAGTGCAAAATAAAGAACGCCTAAATTGAATGGCCTGAACAAAATGAAACTCAGACACTGCACAGTTTTCTGAAATTTTGATGTATTGTACACGTATGTAAATTTATATTACTAAAAACAAGTAATACATTCTTGTGTTAATACGCTGACAACTCGAAAAACTTGTAGATCATACGGAGAACTTCATCATCGACACCAGCAACTGAAAGTGTGGATGAGCTCTTCGCAGATGCACCATGAAGCTATGCGTATACTCACCAAGGAAAGTGTAGAGAATGCGATAAATAAGTCGCAGAGCCGGAAAGCAACATGTTCCTCCAACCCCACACGGAAGTGCTAAAGCTGCTAGAAGACAAGGGGCTCTTGCTGCTTTGCAATTTGTTTGAGGATGTGTAATAGAGCGGCAACATGCCAAGCTTCGTGGCTTTTTACAAGAAACCGAGCGGCAATAAGTGTGGATACTACCGAAATGCCGTATCATCCAAGCTAGAGAGTCAATGCTATTTCGAGATGGTGCAACCAATGGAGCATCCAACTTAATCCTGAAAAATTCTTCGGAGACCCACCAATCTTCAGAATATAACAATTAGGGAACAACTCCGTAATAGAATCGAACCAAAATGATTCATCGTTCAAATATCACGAAATTCACCTTTAACAAACGATTGACTTGGAATCTTCATATCAACAAGAAGCTAAACGGGGAGCATATAAAACTTGTTAAACTATGTTTCTTGATAAACAGAAGATCCCAATTACGTTACCAAACCTGGGTGCTACTATACAACTCAGTAATAAGACTAACCATCTCTTACGGCAGTCAAATTTGGGGCTCGCTTTCAAAAAATAACTTGAAGAAACTGCAGAACTTTCAGAATAAAGTCTTCAGAATTGCTATCAATGCTCCATGGTTTGTCAGTAACAAAAACATACCTACATGTTGAACTCGGCGTGCCTTATATCAAAAACTTTATCAGCTCAACCACCATACATTTTTTTCGAAAAAATACAAACTTGACGAGCAGTCGGCCATTACTCATTGGGAACAAGAAACAGACACACCCGATTGATAAGAAAGGTATTCTTTCCCAACGTATATAATTCTATTAACCAAATAGATTAGTGACATGGGCCTCTTTAAGGTAATCGCAAACTTGTGAATGTAATGTTATGCCCAATTCTATCTGAAAACAGTTATGTAAAAAACTCACTGTGCTGATCTAATATAATAAATTAATAAAGGATATATTATGGGTGGATAAAAGAAGGCATCGGCGGCTGGTAATTTGGGTTTCACAAAGAGCTGGGCACGAGAAGTTCTTTTTAGCATCCAGGTTCTGGTACAGTGATACCGTCAATTGAATTTGACAAGGTTCGGCACGAGAAGATGATTGAACAACCAAAGTCTCAGGACAGCAGTGGTCCATATACGAAAACAAAGGTATATATCATCTCCCATGATCTTCAACTGCTACTCTTTCTGAGCCCTCCTTTATGGCAGCTCTCCATGATGTTATCAGTATCAATGGAGTGCAGATCAACAATATCTGATATGTAAATCGGTTTGCTCGCCGACAACGAGGACTGACTGCAGCGACTTCTAAATACAAGGTGATTTGTAAGTATAATTATTAAATTAAATGGGTGTGTACTGACATCACTAGAAGTACATTGCACCAAAATTTAGCTGCTTAAAGAAAAAACATCGCAGCAAGATGTGGTGTACATTTTAATGTCCACTGACTTTTTCCTTTAAATTTTATCTAGATTCGATCTTCTCACAATAGTCCAGTTGCTATATGCGGACTTAAGTTTTAATGTCTTGTGGGGTTATTATTAATTTTTTACGTATAGTTTATTATGTAGAGCTGTTCTGCTTGATGTTCTCAACTGCCCTTAAATTTAATGACAATACATAACATTTGATGTCGCAGTTAAAAGGCAAAATCTGCGTTCTCCAAGCTGCAGAAAGTCTTCAAAGACCGGAGCCTCAACCTAACCCCTAAAGGAGACTTTTTCTGATGTTACGCCTTCTCAGTTCTCGTGTACGGCTAAAGAGAATTGAAACGTTTGAGATGTGGTGCTACCATCCCATAGTGCAAACCAGTTGAAGGACAGTATGCGCAACGCAGACGTTTGAAGAAAAATAGGGAAATATTGTCACCACAGTCAAGACCAGAAAGCTCGCGTACTTCGGGCATGTCGTGGGATGCCTAGAGCAGTAGGTTCCCCTCATCATACAGGAGAAGATATACGAGCGGTGTGGTCCAACCAGAAGAATAATTTCCCGACTAAATGAAGAACCTACGTCAGTGGATTAGTCGCTCACCCACTGCTCTCTTTAGGGCAACTGTCGATAAAGTGTTCGTAGTTTTAATTTTTGAAGCAGTCCACATTTTTTTTAAAGATAGTGTTGCAAACGAGTAGTCAGCAGCTGATTGAACCTCCTCAATGCTCAAAAATCAATTTCCTTTGAGGTTATGAAACATATGGTATTCCTAAAAGGCCAGGTCGAGCGAGCAGGCAAGGTGTTTCAACACTGACAACAAATAGGCCAATTCTGCAGCACGATGGCCATCTTGAGAGAAAAGGCATTATCTTGAGGAACCAACATTTTCTTTTAAATCTTACCTTGTCGTTTCGAGCTCGGTTGTTGCTTTAACTTGTCAAATAATACAATGTAGTCCTGTACTGTCATAGTTTTACCTTTTCCGAGCTCATCAACCAGTTTACCTTCATCCCACGAGACGAGCGCCATCATCTTAGTTGTAGACTTCTGCGTTCTAAATTTCTTTGAACTAGGGAAAACACCGGGACCGGAAGCGGACCGTATGTGCGAATTCATTTTTCACCAACAGAGAGGAGTAGGCTCAAAACTCAAACAGAATCCAAAATGGCCTATATAACAACCAATCCATCAAGCTTTTGGAAGGTGTAAAGGCATTTGATAACATTCTTCGATCATCCAGGATTATGGAATGAATGGCATCGACATTTTCCGAAAATATCGCTGATTATTTTTTAAACAGTCCCATCAGCCAATGGTAATGAGAACAAATTCCTAATCTGCCAATAGCATCAAAATTAGACTGACTATTTGCTAGTAGCTAATTACATTGAGTATTTGCTAGTAGCTGATTACAGCAACTGTTTTTTCACAAACCATTCAAATCGTTCTTCTTCTGTAACACAACTAGCTAAAAGTGGAGTAGATGAGCAGCAGTTGTTAAAAATAACAGGACACTCATCTGGAAGCTTCATCAAACCCTATCTATAACAGGACTGTTGAAAAAATAATCACTCCGAATTACATTCGTGGTATTTTTTTAAATAGTTTTAACTAGATTAGCACTCATATTTGTTGCTATTGCTATAACAAAGATTCGTGAATCTAGTTAAAATTATCAAAAAATTATCACCACTTATGTAATTACCGTTGATAATAGTCTTCCAGAACGCTCGTCGTCTTCATCTCTTATTCCCTGTTGTAAATATGAAAACCCAGCTTTTGTTTGTGGGACAGCAAAAGCACCTATCACTTAATATAACCACCATGTCATCATGCAGTTGTTTGGCCGAGTAGGCTTTTAGGTAAAGATATTTCATCACCGCTCGGTATCTTTTTGCATTAGACTTTACCTTATCAATCGAGATCTTCACTTCAGACTTGCAACAAAAAATGCTGTGTTACATTAACATTCTGATCTTTCTTTAAATTTGAAAAAGCCATGGTGTTGTTCTACGTGAAATTACAGTATTTAAGCGAATTGTTATAGTTACCACGCCCTCTGTATTTAAACAACTGCAGCAACATATGATTTCCTATACACTTTAAAGCCACCCACTCACTTTCCGTTTTGTCATATAAACTTCGAACTACTTTGAATACGTTTTGGTTGTTTATGTAAAAATTGAAGGTCCTACCAGTATAGACACAATAAGGAATGAGAAAATCAGAACAATATTGGACGTAAAACCACTATATTTGGAAAATAAAAAACAATAATAATCCTAATGTACAAAAACTACAAGCCTCGACACCGAAAGGTAGAAGAGGACAGAACTATCTATGTACGTATGTGAAAATCTGCAACTTCTGAAATAAGAAAACTTATTTTATGATAAAGTGTGAATTACTCATTCGTTTTGCACAATATTCATGACTATTCAACTCACTTGTCATCTATCAAAAACTGACCAATAAAAATACAAGATTTGACGTCTTTGAGCCAATAAAAATGAACTATATTGACAATTTTCACTAGTTTTTCTCTAGTGAAAATAATCGACAATTTTCACTAGTGGTATGGTGAATATTTTTTGTCAATTTTCACTAGTGAAAATAATCGACAATTTTCACTAGTGGTATAGTCAATATTTTTTGACAATTTTCACTAGTGAAAATAATCGACAATTTTCAATAGTGGTGTAGTGAATATTTTAAACAAATGTGATTTTTATTAGAAAAAGTCAATATTAGTTTTCTGTTACTATAGAAATTGCGTAGTTTGTTGCTAGATTTACTGAAAACTAATTTGAAAAAGTAGTGTGGTTCATTGAATAGTCCTTCGAATACCATTCTTAGTCAAAGTTAAGTAGATTATTTTTGCGGTAGTATCACTACTCATGTCCATTGCGCTTTGGATTAGGACGAGTGCGATAGCACTCGTCCTATCGTACCAAAGCGCAATGGACATTCGTGATACCACCGCAAATATAGTCGACATAACTTTGACTACTTATGGTATTATAAGTGACCTGTCATCTGTCAAAAAGTGACCAATGAAAATCCAGAATTCTGACGTTTCTTGACCAATCAAAAAAATATCAGTGGATATATCTTCCTAGAAGGTATTCAAGTGACTATTTTTAACAAATGCGATTTTTATTAGGAAAAGTTGACATTAGTGTTCTGTTACTATAGAAATTGCGTAGTTTGTTGCTAGATTTACTGAAAACTAATTTGAAAAAGGTAGTTTGGTTCATTAAATAGTCCCTCGAATACCATTCTTAGTCAAAGTTAAGTAGATTATTTTTGCGGTGGTGTCACTACTCATGTTCATTGCGCTTGGGATTAGGACTCGTGCTAGCGCACTCGTCCTAATCGTACCAAAGCGCAATGAACATTCGTGACACCACCACAAAAATAGTCGACATAACTTTGACTACTCATGGTATTATAAGTGAAAGTACTCGTAGATAAGAGTGTCTGAAGAAGCAACCTTTTATCTCGTATGAAACATGGGAAAAATGGCGGACAAATTTTAAAAAGTTAATATATCGTACTAATAATCTCATTTGACAATGTTAGGCTTCGAATTTTCAATTGCTTAAATATAGAAGGTATTATTATTATGTATTTCTATTTATTTTAAAACATTTAACTAACTTTTATTTAAATAACTTAAATACATTTGATAACGCCATCACTTATGACCACTCGTTAATGTCAATAAACATAGAAGGAACAGATAACAGAGTTATATACAAAGAACTATAACATTGATTTGGACGCAATCGACCTTATTTTCAGCAATGCTGAGTGACAGGTAAATCGATATTTATGTAACAAAAAATTTGACGGTCAAAATTGTTTAGGTTAAAAAAGTAAATATTTTAGTTAGGTAGCTCAAACGAACACAAAAGCAATGTGGAGTTGCGATAAACCCAGACCAATTATAGATTAAAACTTGGTTTTCGTGCTTTTCTATACTAATGTACATATTATTATTATTATCATGATTATATTGAATGTTATAAACTGTAAAAGGTAATAGTGACATGCAGACCCTGTTTTTACTTTAATTCTTAAGGTACCTGGTGCTTTGCATGCCTGGACCTTGTTCATTACAAAGAAATTATGGTGCGATGTTTCTATGTTTATCTGAATCATCACATAGCGTGCACAAGGGGCTCAAAGGAAGCTAAGATTAGGTTTTGTTTCCTTTCTTTTAAGTGAAATTATACAATATGTCATCAGTAAACTAGTGTTACAGGCTCCCCCACTTGTTACTAATTCAGACGTTGGCTGCTATTTTATAGTTCCTGAATAATTGATTTCCCAACCACGGCAGCTAGGTTAGGTTAATTGCAACCGCATTTAATTTTAAACCGTTGTGGGTGACGTTTGTACCTTTTGTGTAAGCTTCTGTCCTCTTAAGCCGAATGTTAATGAAGTATACCTTAACTTGGCCAATAATTATTTGAAATTTCTAATTCTAATTAACCTTGAATTGGCTTTTAAAATTACCTGAAATTTGTACTAATTGCCATTTTAGGTTGTAATTATGCACTGTGACGTTAGCATTTTGGTATAATTATTTGATACTGCTACCTGTGCGTGATTTCAGTTTTTCTTTCAGGAAATTATGTGCTACTTGAGTTTACAATTTCTCAGTTGAATGCCTGGATATACCTGTCGCTAATTGGTAAAGATTCGTTGGCGCCCTTTTGTTTTTCAATCATTTGTTAGTACTTAAAGAGCTGCACGCCGTCTTCCTGACATGACCGGCCGGCAATTATATCCAAGTAATCATATATAGTTTGTTTTGTTTGAGAGAATTGGCCAACGAATAGATTTGATTCTAATAAAGCAAATCAGCTTTCCAACTCAACACTACCTATTCCTTTTATCAGTTCTAGAATTTTACATTATTTTAAAATTTTCCTAGCCCAACATTTACACTATTCCTTCGTTGTTTAATGAGATATTATTAACTGGATAATTTATTTATTGCATTAAGATGCGCGTTGGCAACCCAGGATTAAATAAATTCGTAATACCCGCACAATATTAAGGTTTTACCTTCGCATTCGGTCGTAAAAGCAAGATAAATAATTGAGATAAACATTTTTTGACACCAGAAGGTCAGTTAGCTAACACGTGCTACTGAGACATATCGAAAAATAATATTATAAGAAATTATTTCAGAAGATAGAACGGTCGGGCAAAATAAAAAAAATTGTACTAAAGACCAATATAAAACAATACCTTGTTAGAGTGAAACTGAGCATAAACTCTGAAATTATATTTTTTTAGTATTTAAGGTGAACTATCATGACAAAGGCTATTTACTTAAAAGAAAAAGAACTGAGAATGATTTTAAGTATACGTGGTGCATATATTTCTGTATACTCTCCGCGTGTCTTGTTTCTTTTTAAAAATATATTTTATTTGAACTTATTATCGTTTGAAATTAACTCGTAAATGATACTGCCAATTGAATTTAACGTTACAAAGAAGAAATAACGAAACTTCTTTTATTTAATCTACTTTCTGAAAGCAAATACAAATAAATTTCCAAGTTAACACTGATTCTCTGTATAGAATACTGTATACGTTTTTCAGTTTATTTATTATTATATATAATTATCAATTATTATAGCATAACATAACCAAGAGCAAGTTATTAGTAAGCTGAAACGGTGACGTGCTATTAACAAGAAAACATCATATCCAACAAAATATGCTACGAAATTACTCCTTCTGAATGTCCATAGATCCATAGGCTTCTCTCATGCACTTAGTGATCTCGAAAGCAGTTTCGCAAGCTTCCGCCCCCTTTTTGTCCTTGCATTTGTCAATTATAGCAATAGCTTTGGCTTGGTCGACGCTTGAAGGGACGTGGCTTTTCATGTGATCAAAATCTACAACCCCTGCGTCATTCATGACTCCCGATTTTTGGAACATGCACTTCATGTAGCATTTGAGGTTCTTATCGTCGGCAAATTGTGCGTCAAGGAAGGCCTTTTTGACGTCATCCGATTTAGCATTGGTTTCCTTCAGGCAGGCTTCGCTGTTGGCTTTCATCTTTGCTATGAACTCGGCGTGGGCTGCCTAAAA
This sequence comes from Agriotes lineatus, assembly GCA_940337035.1. Taxonomy (NCBI): domain Eukaryota; kingdom Metazoa; phylum Arthropoda; class Insecta; order Coleoptera; family Elateridae; genus Agriotes; species Agriotes lineatus. The sequence goes on along the minus strand of OW679200.1, from coordinate 126,354,668 downwards.
TTGTTTAAACATTTGGATGAAATTGATAAAGTTTAGAATTTTGTATTAAGTATGCCTCATATACAACCACTCGTTTTGGAAACTTGTTTAGAAGCAATATGTGTAAGCCGAATTTAAATGAATCTATAAATCGCTGTGCCCCATATAAAAAAAAATGATGTAATATTTAGGAAGAGAATATATTGAGCTTGAAAACAAAATATGTATTTAAAAATTGGGTGCAGAAAATCACTTACGTCATCCTGCTGAGACAAGGCAATAAAACCGAAAACGAACAAAACTACAAAAGCCCTCATGGTATACCTCTTCAGTTGAACTTCAAACGTAGATACTTGTTTTGATATTATGATTCTCACTTATATACAAACCACATTCGGTAACAATTATTATTTTCCAAATTGGACTATATTTTCGCATTATAGCCACGCACAAAGAGCTGGCAAAAAGATAAGAATCCATATTTAATTCTTAATATGTTAACCCAAGTTAAATATGGGCTTTTGCTAGGTTCCACAAATTAGACGACTCATAACAAATAAACAGGCGGCTGTTACGTAATCGCCTTTGCGCCCAAAACGCGCATTAATGTGTATTTAAATGGGAAATAACAGTCCTGGCATGTCCCTGGTTATTGTATTCACTTCGGATTATGTAAAGCAGCACGTGAGTTTCGAGATAAGGTCAACCGTCGTTTAATGCTTGTGCATTTAAGTGAGCTAATTTAGCGTGCTACAATAATAATAGCATTCAAACTAGTTGCATCCAATATTTTTTGTTTTTTCGGGGAGTTTTAGAAAGATAAGCAGCTCAATTGTTTCATTTCAAAATTCAGATAAACTCGAGCTTGAAGTGAAAGCTCAGATAAAATGATGGAAATCTGATTGCGATATTTCCTGTATCGCTATTCTTAATTAGCACGACTATCAACAAAATCGTCTTTCTTTAATTTTTTTTCCTGAAGACGAGACGGGGTTATAAGGCTTATACCTTGAAGATTATTAATTTAAATAAGTAGTGTGTGCGTCAGAATGGCATTTGCTCTTGGAGTGTGTATGAAAAAATAATCGAATTGCATTTAATAGCATAGCTACGTTCGAACCTCAGTTTTAAGAAAGACCAAGGTACTGGAATATATAAGGTAAGTAGAGAGTATGGAATAATGATTACGAGGGCGGCATCATATCGAATTAGCCTGAAAGGGTTGCAGGTACGACATTAATAACTTTACAGTATGGTCACCCTTTCTTCCAATACATTTTGGTCTCAAACGGGCCAAATAAGCAGTTTTCAAATTTGGACATATAACATAATCGCTGGAGGCTATATCGGGTATGTAGGGAGGATGCTCGATTTCAGTGAAGCAGCCTTGGTAGCGAAAGTGTGCACTGGTGCATTATCATGCAACAGCAGAGCCCTTTTACGAAGTTTTCCAAGCTGCCTCTCTTTAATTTTTCTTACGCTGCTTGCATATGTGCGATTTACGTTGCTATTATTTTCCTTTAAATCGATTATGAGATTCTCCAGATTCGAAGAAAACTATGACTGTAATATTTTCTATTGATGGCGAGACCTTTGTTTTTCTTGAAGCCTACGAAATTTCTGTTACAGACGTATACAAGGTGGAAAGACAAATTAGAGTTATTTTTTTCAATAATTTTATGTTCACAAAGCAATCAGGCTAATTTAATACGAAACCGCCCTCGTATACTGACGTTAGTGTTATCTTTTTAAACACTTTTCAGCAATAATTATGTTCCATTTAAGTTATATGCGTTTGTCCGACGACTTCATCGGTTTACTGAAAAAAGCTCTATATATTTTCCTGGATAATTTAGGAGAGCCAGAAATTCCGTTTTGAATAACATGCCTTTTATATAAATCTATTTGCAAATTTTTCAAGAAAAACATAAGCATAAAACAAAATAACATGATTCATTGCATCTATTCAATTACATGTTATCTACTTTCTTCATTTGAAATTTTCTGGTGTCTCTGGAAAACTGTATTATTGTTTCCAAATCGTTCTTTGAGAGCTCAAACATGAGACTTATTTATTGTAGAATGTGTAATCAATAAGAAATATTTAGAAACACAAGCCTTGCGATAGTTACAACTGACATTGAATAAAAATTATAACAATTAAGAAAATAAAAGGAAGTTGTTGAAAAGATGTTTATTAATAAATGTTGCTAGACATTCTTATTACTTTCTTCAAATTATACCTAAAAACGATTATTAAAATGAATGTTGAGAATGGAATTACTAGATCTACTGTACTATGGAAAAAAGGGTGTTAGGTAAAGATCTGACGTCACCAATATCACTAAATAAAGGGTTCAAACAATGTTTAATTTAGGTTAAACGTAGAAAGTGCTATTTAACATTTATTTTACAATTTTTAATATTACGGCTTACTGAAGTCTATACGTCGCATTGTTTTTATTTTGGTTTTTAGCCCGAAATTCAATCGCTAGTCACTATTTGTAATAAAATATAGCTTTATGCGTACGTAGCTCGCGCAATAACAGACTAATCCAGTAAGTCAGCGAATTAGCAAAACAAGCAAAGTAGTATATATATAAAACTTGCAAGATTCTATATATACGAAGTATTTATTTAATTTAAATATAATTCTACTAACGGCATTTTAATCAACAATAACAACTATTAAAAGTGTTTCTTTTATAAAGTTTATTATCCTATACTTTAGATTCACCCTGTATATATACCTGCTATAGAGAATATTATTTCTAGTAATTTTGCAAATTACTCTTGGATTTAACGTCTACGCAATAACATGGTAAACGTGTCTAGAATAAGCTAATTTAATGACTACACTTTACTTCGTTATAACCTACCGAAGCATTGCTTTCGACCCTGTCCATGTTTACAAATTTACAATTTTGTGTCGTGACGGCTCAATCAAAACTTGTATGAAAGGTTTCATGAACTGTATAAGTTTTGTGTTGACAGTAAACGCTTTAAGGTTAAAACAAAGACGGAAAATTAGTAAATGGGGGATATATTATTCCAAATCCCTATCAGAATGATTCGTGCGTCGTTTTGTGTGGAACATTATTGCAAAAAACTCAAACGCTTTTGGGTGAAATTGTTCTCTTTGTTCTTTGTATGTATTTGCCGATTTGTATTTGCCTTACCTGCAATATACATTAAGCGGTCACTTAACTACGCTGTCAGATTGGTGTATTGTCAACACTTGTGGACTTTCGCGCTTGAGGTCGGAAGTTTAAATCGCGATGCGAGTTGTATGTTTAGAAAAATGCAGATGCCAATTTTTTTTTCTTCTCACCTTTAAATTAGAATTGTCACATTATCGGAACTGTCACCTCCATTTGTAATACCTGCTACCGATATTGGTAAATGACCTACCCCGCCTCATTTGCGAATTCGTCTAGGCAGTCGCATATATGGCGCAATCATGTATATAACCCAATATGATAATGGCCGTACCACATGGAAAGCCATGTTAACACATCACGAAGGCTGAATGTGTCTTGGCTTGCCCTGTTTCATCTTGTTTAGCAATTATTATAAAGCTTTTGACACACTCAATTCTTTTATGACAAGATTATGAATCAGAATATAATATATTTCTGCCGATGTACCAAATTGGATGATAACTTTGCGATACAGCTTTTACCTAAATAAGGACTCACTAATAATTTATAAAAGTCGTCACCTTCTGCTTATCAAAGCTAGAAAGAAAACATAAAAGACAACAACGCATTTTTTTTAATTCTAAATGGCAATGCAAACCAGTTTGGGGATTAATGTCATGTTTTTTCCGGGGTCGGTAGCTCAGTGGTAAGCATCCTGGCTACTGATCGTAGGGTCGCGAGTTCGATTCCCGATTCCGGCGAGGTTTTCAAAAATAAAAAAATGCAGATGAAAGTCTCCACAGAGTGCCATCATTCGGAAGTGGTGTAAAGCCGTGGGTCCCATGTTACTACGATGTGTAGCATGTAAAAGATCCCTTGCTAGGGTTGGAACTCTTTAGTCTCGGCAAAATTCTGAGTAGGACTTTGACCATATGACCATAGCAGTCGGTGTCTAAGGTACCTGGTACTCTGCATGCCTAGACCTTGTCTATTAACAAACAAACAAATAAACAATGTCATGCTTAAAAAACAATCTAATGCGTAGCAACTACATTATTAATTGTTCCGAATCTCAAACTAAATTACGTAATAGCTGAAGCAAAAACAATTCAAATATCTCTATTATTTTGGGTATTTAAATATTGCGGTCTCTCATTTATTAGTATTTTCATGACTATAAGCCTTTGAATAAGTCAACGGCTTAAATGTTCTAAATATTTCTATTGAACCGAACCGAAAGCTACTTTGAGGAATCGGGGGTAGCTTTTATAATCTCAAGGCTAGGCGGTTAGTTGGTGGTTGAGGACGTGCATGTGTTGATATGAAATTTGATATCACAGAAGGTCGCATTGAGAGAGCTCTGGTGCGATTTTTAAAGTGACTTATGGTAATTATATGTGAATTAATAGAAATTATGAAATAATAATGCCCGTAATAGACATTATTGCTTTGCAATAGACGTTATATGTAATTCAATCGTGCAGTTGTTGGATACTGTTTAATTGTCGTTATTTCTGTACTAATTGTAGATAGATTTGTTGTTTGTGTCGTTGCTCATCATTTTATTGTTAAGTTGGTGCTCATTTGGTACTGCAGATAGTGAACTATGATACTTGGGATTAGCGGACATCCGGTGAGATGGCCATTGGCCCTTCATCTGATAAAAACGTACTTTTTCAGTCATTCGGGAAGCGCACCTGGATAGCTATGGGATGCTCATTTCCCACAAATGCTTCATGATTTTGGTCTTTTGCGGAGGCAGCAACCGTAGGTGCAAATCACACTGACATGATAGGTACTAAATGCGGTAAGCATCCGCTTTACAGATAATCCAGGAAAATCATCGGCGGTGCACCTGAAGAACATCCCTGACCGAGATATTTTATTGGATGCTACGTGGGATCGCCACGGAGGCAGTAAAACTCTCCATAAGTACTATAATGCCAAACACGTACTGCTAAATATCGTAATAATTATTTACTCTTGTGTATATGCCCAGTCATGGAGTTTGGCCTCAAATATGTTTTCGTACCTTGCTGTAAGCAAGTAAGTATAATTATTGGCATAATTATATTAAATTTGGTAAACATTATAAACTGAAAAATGTAAGTGGCCTGCTTTTCATTTTAATTTTAGTGTACACCTGTGTATATTCCCGACTTGTTATTATAAAATATTATGAGATGTTTTCGCTGTAACTTTCATAAATATGCTTTGAAATGTCTGACTACTACTTTATGCTAAACGTCCATCAATAGATTGGTAAATTATATTTATTTTCAAAACGTATCTAAATATAGAACTAAAACTGTTTTCAATTCGTTTTTCTGTTCAGCCTAGTTTTGATAAATTAGAGAACATACAATTTTTGGTTAACTACGTTTTGTAAATGATAATAACGGGTCGTCTCTTGAAAATTCATATTAATTGTTGAGATTCTGAAAGTAAATCAAAGGCAAAGAGCGAAATTATTATTCACAGACAGCAAGACGCTACCATAAGTAAAAGGTGAGCCATAGAAAATACAGTTTTTAAATACTTGCTTCTCTCTAAAATATAGTTCTGTTAGAAATTCTAATGCATCGCAAAAAATTAGTCTGGTCACGTGTAAACAACACATTCATACACAGTTGATATGGTGCGGTAAAATGACTAGAAATTTTTACCTCTCAGAAAGCCTTAAACAAAAAATTTGCTTTGTAGTAATAAAGAGTATTTGTAGAAATGTTAGTTAAGTAATTCCCTGTTCAGTTGAGTTTCGGATAAATAAAAATTAATATTTGTGACTTTGACTCTGACGTTTCAAAGCGTTTTGATGCAAAGTCTACTGAAGGCAGCTTGGTTGATTACAGCGGTTGTTTTGATATTCGGAAGTAAAGTAATAGTATATTACATACCGAGGTGGGAAGTGTTTCATTACTGTCGAGAGATTAGGTAGTTTACCGAGACGCGTAGCGTCGAGGTTAACTTTATCTCGAGACAGGGATGAAACTTTCCACCGTGGTATGTATACTATTTTATTTGCAATCATCTAATTTTAAAAATAACTACAATTGAATTCTGAATAATAGATATCTTGATGTAGCTAATATTTTTGTTACCATGAAAACAACCCACTCAATGTTTTGTTACCATGGAAACACCCCACTCTTCAGGTATGTAATATTTTTCGGGGTATGTAATAATTTCCTAGCTAGTTTCAAGTAATCATCTAGTTCCCAGCTGTTGTCATATCATGAAATTGACACATTACAATGTGATTGCGAATAAAGTATTTTATCTACTCTAGTGGGATAAGTAACGCATTACGTCACTCATTTGACACTATTTCAGTTAAGTAATGAAGCTCATTACACCACTCAGTTATGTAATGGTTTCATTACGCAACTGAGTTATGTAATGACTTTATTACGTAACTGAAATAGTGTCAAATGAATGACATAATGACATTTGCCTACTAAAATATTTTTTAAAATGACAGAGCTGACATTTCTCTTAATGTACTTTTCTCAATTTTAGGCAGTCGTAGATAAAATTTTGTACAATACATGTGTGATAATGCATCATTAATATACTTGTGTGCTTACACACACGTATATTAATGATGCTGTTATCCCACTTGTATAGTAAATAACTATTATCTTTATCGGTGTTGTTATAGACTATTAACCAAATTAATTTCAGTAACGTCAAGAGCTTCATTACCGCACTGAGTGCAGTAATGGATATTATCGCACTCTGTTTATGTAAAAAAATACACTGAACCAGAATTTATTGATGACGATAGAATATTGAACAAACACGTTTGCTTATGGCACATAACGAAACTCGTTTCGTTAAGATGATTATAATCCAACATATATCGTTAGTATCTATTACAGCGCTCAATTTAATTAAAACACTCCGTTCTGTAAAATGCAACCTAACGCACTCGTAATATAAATAACTATTGTGCATTTTGGTTACTGAATTTACAATCTGGTTTCACATTGCGAAAATGCTATGTGATGCCTTTCGCATAAGATAGTGATTGCTCCATCCCTTTTGTTCGATATTAAACCCCATCCTATTTTATTAAAGCAATGCCAGTTCACAGCATAAGGAATGTTGGCTTATTACTTTCGATAAATGACTCCCTGAACAGTTTTTAACAATTACACACACATTTCTGTAGCAATTCTCTTCTAAAAGCGTTGGATAAGCTTCTGCTGACAGCCAGAAAATCTGTAAAAAAAAGGCTGAAATTTACACTGGAGACTGCTTCAACGCATCCGAGTTTCCCAGGGGACTCTTGGGCGCCACAATTTCAACAAAAACTTTTCGTTTACCGCTCTGTTTGCCTTGCTTTCCTGCCGTTTTTATCCTATTTGCCAGTTTTATAAACAAATTTGGCTTAGACAGGTCATGTTAGCTGATTATTTTAGCATAAGGGCAACAGAAGTATCTTTTTAATTATAAAAGAATATACACTGAAGTACTAACTATACATTAATGTGACTCAGTTATCCTGTCCTAAACATTATCATATTAATAATTGCAAAACCCTATGAAAGGGCGTGTTAGGTTTATAATGTAATAGATCTTGAACATCATTAATGTAAATGCGTTTAATATATAGTATTACAGAATATATAACGATGTAACTCAACATTTTTTCACGCTAAACCACTCTCGTGTGATTATAAAAAGCTTCCTTGTAACAGTTTCCTAACCTCTAGTAAGATATTCAAAAAACCGTGAAATATTGGGGAAAGCATAAGTGGTAAAGTCGGATAAAATCTCTACGAAATCCTATTGATGCTCATAAATCCCATTCTCTGGACATAAATCTACGAAAGTGAAGAAGAGTGGCTGTAAAATTTACTTGCGCTTCACACAAATGCGTTTGTTGCGAACAATTTTAGAATACCAATTCTGATAAGGCAAACATTGCCGGTGTGAATTTAAACAAACCTGAGAAAATGTCAGGAGCAGTGCCATTTTTCAATGTTTTATAAAAACTTCAAGTTATTGTTATTAGACGGACATAGATATATTAGTAAGTAATGAAGGTTGCATTTATTTTAACTACGTTGTCAAGCGATTTGTAAACTATGAGTTTGATTCCCAAAACGTTCCTAGATTAATTTTTTTCAAAAAAAACCCAAAAACCAGCATACATTTCAAAATTATTATTCTTATTACTATTATTTTTCAAAGCCATTATCAGTCATTGTGATAAATGTATGCGGTTTAGTCATCCTTGTAATTCTAACTAGAAATAGGACCCAGATTTTCTGTTGTCTTATCCAACTTTTTCCACTGACTCGAGTGTTTCCAGATTTTCTATTCTACAACTAGAGGCTCTAGCACTGCTATTAGGCAAATAATACAATAGAGTCCTATAAACTGTTTTATGGTACTTCACGTACTATTACTTTAGAGACCTATATAAAATGATTTCGACAAAATTGAATAATTTAACAACGTGTCTATTAATAACTTGCGATAACAATAATTTCAGCTAGTTAGAGGGGGGCACTGAGAAGAATAGATGAGAAGGATTTTTTTCTTCTTACACATGTATATTAATAAATTGCTCTTACTGATATTTATGACTGAACTATAACCTAAGTTAACGGTCTTCCTGAAGTAATTCCCAATGTTTAATTTTACTAGAAGTTATACTTTGCCTCTTTTGAAAATCTATTTGTTACGGTCCTAAAATATCACATTCGAGTCTCACCCATCGTTACATTATTTTGGGCACATCCTCACCTCGTGGTGTACATTAGTCACCTTATTGATTGCTGGTCATTTTTTGATTCACAATTGGCACTACATTCCAAGTGAGTAATTTCAGAATAGAGGTATCTGTCCGATACACATTTAGGGTGCCGACGAATTAAAAGGTACGCTACGAGCTACGGAAATACTGCTGAGTCTGCTTAAGAAACAAAACAAGACTGATGTCATGCACAAGGTAGCAAAACCAAAGTGGAACTGTACTGGCCATCCAACGGGAACTCAAAAATTGAATAGGATCGCAGTATTTTGTTGTGGTGACGGCAAACAGCCAATAGCTTTATAGGAAATACGAGTGGATGGAAACAAATGGTAGCAGACAGCTCAAGGTAGAAGAATTAAAAAAAATACCGAGAAGGCTTATATCCAGCAGTGGTAAAACAATGCCTCATAAAGTTGAAGAAGATTAAGACTCTATCAATGCTGCAAAACGTAATTTCGCGCCTTTTGTGATTAACTCTCAGTAAATGAATTTATTCAGAAAAGTGTCAGTAATCAGGTACAGATTTAATATCATGGTTTGATGAATGGCTACAGCTATTCGACCAAATTAGAATTTCATGGAATTTTTGAATTCAAACCACCTGTTGGCTACTTAAAATCTAAGGCACGGAACTATTGTAGCTCACCTTATGGCGTGTTATCGGATTTATTTTAGCACTCTTTCTGAGTAACTCTCAATAATCTAAAGTCTACCTTCTACAATCTACTACAAGTTTGCGTACGTCTCAGAAGTCGTACATGTTGTTCCCTTTGTGTGTTAGACTGTTCATGGTGTGCTAGGGAAAATACCACATTACAATATTTGAAAATCGGGCAGTGAACGTGAGTAAAAATTTCGAAGGCGCGATTCACGTTTCACGTTAATTTCATGTTAAAAATTTAGTAACTCATAAAAGACTGCGAGGTGCCCCTCTCCCTTGCTATCTACCCATGTGGAAGATCTAGAGTTGGAGCGGGAGGTCATTGTACTTCTGTGTGGCAACCTGCAGCGACGGAGCTTCGCACCTGTGTTGTGAACGTTGTGTCTACAGTCAATCGCGTGTCTGCGTCTATAGGAGATCAACTAGAACTTACTTTTAGTCACTCGCCCATAGAAGTATTTTTAAACCTAGGAATTGAAAGTGTAAGGAAAACGTCAATTCGAATGACAGCTTTTGGTATTAAAAGTAATGTCTTTGAAGACGGTTGCAAGAAACGTTTTTGTGAGAAATCAGTATTTATCCCTTGTTGTAAGCTATTGTAATCAATTTTAATTTATTTCATTTTGTGTCTACTATTCTGATTGCAACATATCATGTAAATCATTTCACGTGCAAAATATATTTTAATTTTTAGTTTTTAGTTCTGTTGCGGGTCCTTTACCTATTGGTTTTAAATTTGAACATTCTGTTCTATCTGAATTTGAATATTCAAATAAAATCTGAGGGCCACATCGTGAGTGGAGGGCCACGCCGTGAACGTGAGCGTGGACATGCGTGAGCGTGAGTGTTTAAAGCAAGCGTGAAACGTGCGTGATGTGAATACTCACTCAAGAGCCCATCTCTACTACAGATAAGCAAATGTCAACTATACTTCTTAAAAAATTGTTATGCTTTTACTATACTGACTTTAAATATGCAGATGATGTTCAAGAACTGTTGCTTGAAACTTATCAAATAATGTTTTCATTCCAAAAAACACAAAATTTTTGACTGAATCATATTTTCGATGTAGGTTTCAAGACAACTGTAAGTCGAAGTACAGCATTCAAGCTTGTATTAATGAATTTGGAAAACATATGGCTATAAATTGCACCATTTTTTGTGGTACAAGTTGAGATGTGAAGTTGAAAATTTACAGCTGCTCCGGTATAAACACTTTTGTTAGCGCGCTGTATAATGATTCTTATTTTACGCGTTCATGGGTGTTATTACGCTTATAAATATACATTTCCTATTTGAGTTGTTGGTTATTTTCCCTCTTTGATGAGTGGAGAAGATGAGCATATAACTTTGTCAAACTTATTTTAATTTTCAGACTGATAATTTAGTGCTTCTCAAGTTATCCCGAACAGTAAATAGATTATTTCCTATTTAACTTTTGTTTTCGTGCCAAGTATCTTAACGCTACTACACTAAATTGAAATTATCCACTTATATAGTATTACTATCTCTCTTGTCAAAATTTCTTTCAGTTTTTTTTTCACCAGTGTAAACCTTTAGTGTATTTCCCGTTATTTAGCATTTTTAAGCATTTGAAATTCGGCTGGTAGATGAAGATAACTGCAGGTTGAAAGTAAAAATCTTACTCCAAAAGTGGACACATACAATCTAAAAAGCGAATATTAATTTTTCGCAAACAAAGCTATTCAGGAGACCACCACAAGACATTAATTATTGTCGTAGTGTCCATGCCTTGATGTACTGATAGAAAGTAGAACCGGTATAAAAAGTACAGAGAGCATGATAGTCATTCATTGTTTTAAATTAAAGAGATAATATTGTAGTATTTAATTGAAGGTCATACAGATATTTCTAGATAAAAGCGCTACTGCGTATGCTTGCTGCCCAAACTCATTCCAACCATTCAAAAACATCACATGTGTGGCTTTACTCTCACTCTACAGCGATTCTAATTTTATTGATATAAGTGTGTCATTTGGCGATTATACAAATAACAAACTTAGTTTTTGATGCTATAATTTACACCTTATTTATATTTGTGTACGCTCGGGAAAGCCACGTTGTCTAGCGCGATACGTGGAGTATGCCATAAAGTAGCGTTTTTAGAGCGGTAGATAGAATTAATTTCAATTAGGGCTTTTAGTTTCGCTCAATCGTTTCCGTGCGCTTTTATTTAATCATACCCATCTTCTTGTATATTTCTATATATCATTTGTTTGCGTATACAGATTTTCTTTAAAACACTGACTGCGAATGCATTTAACCCAGTCTTCTATGGGCATCTTTTTCTATAGATCATCCGACATCTTTCATTTTGTAGATTATGAAATCTCTAAACTTCGCATTTGGTCTTTCGCTAGGTAGTCTGAACAACCTGCTATATTCCATTCAATTCTCGTCGGTTCTTGCTTGGATATAGCACATAGTGTCTATTAATTAGTAGTAGTAATTAATTTATGTTTAAAAGTTAAAATCACTCACGCATGGAAACTATTTTCTTTCTGTGGAAGGGGCATTTTCCAATGTTTTCCACAATTGCATTTGTGAACCCTGTTTGCATTACAAAAGTTTTGCTTATTGGGACGTCTTCATTTTTTCTGATGTTTCCTTTTTTGGAAACTTCGTTTTGTTACAAACATCTAATCAGATGTAACTTCAAAGGTGCCCTTCTTAACTCTGAAACAGAGGTAGCTAATAAAGCCGTGATAGCAGGAAGCGAAAGCTCTAGCGGAAATCTCGGGGACTATATTAAAGTTCAACCTCTTAAGAGCTCTTTGAAGTCTCTTAACGAGATAAGCTTGTCCATATGATGTTATTGAAATTAAGCATCCATGTCCATGGACAGAGAAACGGGATTGCAAAAAGAATGACAAATTTAGCGACTAGAACCAAACCACTGCGAGGTTTTTCAGACGAGGGATGGACCGAGCGGAAAGAAAGAAAAACCGAATATCAAGAATTGATTGAGTAGCTGCCACACACATTCGCGTTTTTGTCGGCAGAAATCACGGCGGGCTAGTCAAATATGTTTATTCGGTTAAAAATTCAAAATCGCTCGCGTTTCAATCATCCTGGGATGAAAAATGGAACTTTGTTCGCCCTGCGACGCTTTTGCAGGCCGCGGGGAAGTTTGCCTGATTTATCAGGATTGTTTACCCACGCGGAGACTGCTTGGAGCGAGTGTGTTTATTTGATTTGTCTCCCCAAATACCAAATTTGAATCGTCAATGGTGATTTTACTAATACTGATTTAGTGTTTTACAATCCATGCTTTATTAGCTTCTGCAACGCCATCAATCACAAAATTATAATGTAGCTTCGACATATAGGGTTGAATCGTTAGCAGTGAACTGAGAGCCTCAAATAACGTATATATAGGTTGTTATGTAAAGATATTCCAAGAATGTGGCAATTACTTGAGAAATTGAAATAAGAAAAAAAACTTATGTAAACATCTGGTCCGGTCTCCAATCTTGACCGCCTAGATTACTGAATCTAATTTTTTAACAGACAGTTTCGAATGAATTAGACAATGGCTAGTGGGTTCAACTCAGATGCAGTACGTATCACCATTTTGAACATTTTCTTTAATTATACGGTCTTGACGTAATTGTATCAAATGACTACAATCAAGGATTACTACTGCAATTATTAACATAAAACGTATTGCATATTTATAACGTTGTCTTTTATTTTGAGCCTGAAAGTAAATTCCCCCAGTTTTGGAATAAGTTTGTGGGACACTCTGATTTAATGAAGTTAATGAAGTTTTTCATTCGTCATCTTATTTCAATCAATAGTAAATATAAAAATAATAAAATATAATAAAAACCTAACAAAAGCCAGAAAACGTATTTACCTACATATAACATAAAAAATTTGTTACAATACCATAACAAACAAAATAGCACACATTCTAAAGTAATTAAACGTTAGCAACACAATATGAAGTTTGGCATAATACAATCTCAAGCTAGACATGACTGAAGGTGCTTATCTTGATTTTTTATACGTTTGATGCGGTCATTATGCCTTGGATAAGGCAGCGTTTCTTAAAATTTTATAAACGTCAACGTTTGACATTGATTAGTATGTATAAAGTGTGAAGTGAGAGTGCAAAAAACATATAAATGCTGATAATATAGAGACATCATAAATGACTAGGGACACATGACCAGTCATATTTCCGGATTTAGTAAATTTAATGTTATAACTTTGGATGCAAGCACCGATTTGATGTTTTTGAATATTGACGTTCGTGGTGTAGTTTTTAATTCCTAAGGTGGGTTAAATTGCTAACTTTGTTTAATATTTGGTACGCCACTACTATGATCAGGTTACGTGGTTAATTCTGAATTTTGCTATACATCATTCCGGCTGCTATTCTGTAATAATATCTGAATATAATTGCAAATAATGTATGCGGTATTGATAGTTAACATTACTCGGTGCATCAATGCTTCTTTACAGACAAAATATTATCAATTCCAAAGGTGAATATCGTGAAATGTAATCCATCGACGATAATTTACTTTGTAGCAGTTTTTGCTTTCAACTTGCATCGATAATCTACATTATACATTGATGGAATTGTCATTTTAATAGCATGCAAACAAACATAATAATACCGAAAAGGTTAAACTTTAAATTTAAGTAAAATGTTTAGAAGTCTAACTAAAGAGATAATGGATAGTGAAAATATATTTCTAAAGTTGTTCAAGCATAATTTAAACTATTTTCTTAATATAAACTTCTTACATTTCATAATGCGATTAGGTATTCCATAAAAACTACATGTGTATAATCCACATACAATTATACATATTACAAAAACCATTTTCAAATGTCAATGAATTCGTTGACCATGATAAATAGAAATAGAATCAATAACAATCTTAGGGTTCCTATTTGCATTACATTCACAATTTTTGTTTAATTTAATCTGACAGTTACTTTACATAAATCTAAATTTTTTATATATGTAAATAAAAGTTGTAGTGGCTCTAAGATATTTTTTTCATTCTTACCGTTACAATAAATGAGAAGATTTGGAGAGTGGTTGCTTACCTTGATTATTGGGTTATTCGATGCGGTTTCGTTGTGTAATAAAATTGCGGACCATTATTATTATATCGTTTTTGAAAACTAGATGACACTAATTTAAGGCTTTACACTTTGTCTGACTCGGTACCGAGCGCCCATAATTAATAAAATCCTCATGTGCTTGCTATAATTTACTTCTGAAGATTATGCGATATTGATGCTATGCTGCTATAGGTAGTACGAGTAATAGTTTTAAATGCAATTTGTTCAAATTAGAGGTTACTGTTTAATAAAATTTTAGAAATTTTGAAATAAAAATATCTAGAAAATCAGACACTTTTTTAAAGTATCATAATGTAACCATTTGGGCTCGCGTATTAGTAATAATTCTTATCTGAGCACACATTTGTAAGCTTGCTATGTCCAATACCGTCAATTGCAGAATTGGTGCTGGGATGTTATAAATGGGTAGGTGTTTAAAAAAACGAAACCCGCCATTAATAAAAAGCTAAATCTCTGTAATATTGACTGTCACAATGTACTGTCATTTAGCGTATGGCGAACACGCAACTGAAACTAGCTCAAAACTCTCGACGATTTATGGTCATGGGTAAGGACTAAGCGACGGTTCCTAAGGTTATTAGATTTAAGTGAGCGCCCGTTGCCAAAAACGACAACAAAACGTGTAACTTTCACCGAAATGCACCCACTTACCATATAGGGCTTCAGCTTAGAAGAACCCAAACTTCAAAGAAACGAGGAGGTTGCCGTAGCTCACAAAAAACTAAAAGTAAATAAACTAGACTTTAATGAATGATATTATTACAGGTCCCAAATATTCAATATTAAAACAAAGACGCACATTAAAACCAAGTGATAATAGTCACATTAAAATAATATAATAAAGAGAACCAGAAAAAAACTGAGTGACTTCTTCTAAGTCATCTAACAATTTAAGGATCTATAAATACTAATCCAAATTCATCAAAATGCAAAAAATCGGCGATATAAGGGAACAGTTTAAAATTACGTTAAACTAGGCTCTCTATATTCCAAACATGCCATAAAAGTATAATAATAAAAATAAGATGTATACGAGTTATTGAAATTCTAAAAAAAGTAAAACTTAAATTAGAAAAAATATCAAAAGTGAAATTTATGAATTATAAAAAACTACAACCTCAAACAGAACACGAATGCAAATAGTAGAGGAGAGGGGGGGGAAGGTAAAAACAAGTAAATATGTAAAAACCCGTATGGAATTGGCAAGTAATAAAAAAATACAACACTAATACGCTTAAAGCCGTGTATCCAACCCTAAATAAAGGGAGGCTTCTTCGGTACACCAATAAGAAAAACTGCCTACTTAACGATTCGCGTACGAACGCAAATCGCAGGCTTTCGGAGTACAGTACAGTATAGTTCCCATGCAGCATTAAAATTTTGTCAAAAAAAAAGAAGTTGCTAAACGCATGCATCAGATATGTTCATTGGCAATTCAGTAAATCACGCTATATCAATACCGAAAAAATTACAGTACATACAAATTTCTACCGTTACAACTGGATATAAAACGTGAAGAGTAATTGAGTTCGTAGCAACAACTTTTTTCGTTAATGAATTGTTGCAACAACAAACTCCGTTGTCAATAAGTTGGCTTTAGAAACAATGAACTAAATTGATCTTCATAAATGTTGTTAATATTCCAACTGTTGCATCAGAAATTATTCATTTAACTTAAGTTTAATACTACATAGCCTCCGTCTCAAAGAATGCAAAAGATCTAAAATTTCCGAGAGTAATAAGTATCGTTACTAGAACAAAACATGGGTTGCTCATATCGTATTTTTTTAAGTCTTTAACGTTGGTGCCTGCATGCCAGCCTGTCTGCCTATCCGTTTTCATCGTCACCGATCAGGCTTACTTTCTTATGTCGTTATCCTGCTCTTCATAATAAGGCGATAAGCCTGTGTCTTCCTGGCTGAGTGGTTAAAGCTTGCGACAGGAAATCAAATGCCTTTGGAAGTGCAGATTCAAGTCTTAGCAACTGCGATATTTTTTCTTTGCGAATGTAATTCACATTAGGTACTTAGTGTTTAATTTGAATCATTCAGTAAGGGACGACGCATTTATTTTTATAAATCTTACGATTTAATTCGAAGAAATTGTCAAATATTTCTAAGGACAACCTTAATTATTTATTGCGTTTTTAAGGTTCTTCAGAATAAAATATTTACACCTTCCAAGTTTTTTCTCACCAAACATAACCACTTTTTTTTCGTTAGTATTTTATACAGGGCGCCTCAAAAAGAATGGGATATAAACTGGTTATAAGTTCTTTAGGTTATAATAAACCGATTAAACATAGAACTAGAACTAAGAGCACCTTATTTTTATGCTTTTAATGATGTTTCAGATAATAACTTCTTACTGAAGGCACTTTGTGCTAAGATATATAGGTTTCATGGGTTTGCTATAAACTAAGGAAGTTACGACCAATCGCTGTCCCATTCTTTTGGAAACACCCTGTATAGCGTCCTGCTAGTTACATAAGTACTTCCCCAGAATTTTATTATCATACAAGTGAAGCATTTATCACAAAAAAATATGCGGTTTATATACATTATATAGTCTGTTTCACTTCTTACCTTCACACCTCTGTCTCTTCTTTATTTGTTATCTGATTTATTTAAACTTTTGGTCGATTATACTACCTCTTAAAGTGGTTAATTTATACTTTTTAAATAATTTTACTACAATTCGGTGACTTACTGCTATTAAAAACAAATCAAATAATTGAAAAATTGTAGAAGGTTGAACTTTATCGGAAAAAATTATCAGATAATGTTACTCAGGACGACAAAAGATGTGAAAATCCAATAATTTATTTTTGACGAACTAAACGCATTATTGCTTCTACTTCTTCAGCAGCGATTAGTGTATTCCAGTTGTTATTTAATTTGTTATTTAAATTTACAGAACGCTTGATTGACAGCTCAATAACTTAATTGATAGTTTAGAAACTTGTTTTTCAGTACCACACTTTATTAAGAAAACAATGGAATACTAATTAATTAACAATATAGCATTGTAAATTATTAATATTAAAAAAAATTGAACAACATTTGGATTTAGGTTATTTTCTGTCACATAATAACTTTTATCCATAAAATTAGGCCTACTTAATTTTTCAGTTTTTTTTGCATTTACGTTTGATCGCAGTAGGTTACTAATTTGCAGTATAATTATATAAAAATGGTAAGAATAATCCTTGCAAGGAACAGTATAGTTGGCCAAATTTGAAAAAGATCAGAAAGTAAACAAGGAAGATACAAAAACGTGAAAGTGAGAAGTGAAACACTGTATAATGTTACAAAACTAATTTTATCAAATATCGATAAATTAACTGATCCTATAACACAGACGTAAACCCGTTGTTGTGATATTCATCTCCTCTAATAACTATTGCATACATAAAATTAAATTTCCTTTATCAAATAGTGCTCGTTGTTAATAATTCTCTTGTATATTGTATTAGGACCCTTGCTTAAAATGGGGTTTGAAATAAAATATAAAATTTATAATTAGGGCAAGGGGTACTACACTTTTACGAAATGAAATTTTCCATTGATAATTCCCTGTCAATCTCCGGGCAAAATTAAAAGAATGTAATAATAGTTACTACAATTAAATGGTTTACTGCTCTTTCCTTATTGTATTTATTTGCAATGAATTAGGGCTTACTTAGTTCCGGTGAACATGAAACAATTCTTAACTAAGGGGGTCGGTTCATAGAATTAAGTAGAAAACTTTGTATGACAAATAATTCGTTGTATGACAATTACTTTCTGATATTAGGGTAAATGTACTGTTCCCAACTGATAGTTAAATAACCTCTAAGTTTAGTGTAGAAAACAAGATAATCCGTCAGTGCAAAAATAGCGTAAAATTGAATTTTAAACACCAAAATGGCAAGAATGTGTCAGGTAAATACGATTAATTCTGTGACGTAGCAACAGATAATATCGTTTTGTTTCTAGTGTGACGGAAACTCAAGCGTGATTCGCTTTCGTTCAATATCCGGCAAAAACTGCAACTGCCGCTTCAATTAGCACCTTTTAGGAACACCAGCTAAATTATTCGAAGCAGCTCGATGGATTTGGGACTCTGGAAACACGTTGAAATTCTCGGGAAAGGTCTATTCTTGACAAACCCCAGTTTCTACGACACTGCACGAACTCTTTGTTGCGAAATTTTACCTTTTTGAAGAGGTGCTCCGCTGTTGATTGGTACACTGGAATGACACCACGCAAATATTCCCTTGAAAATGGCTTGCTGGTTCTAATTCTTCTACCCAGGAATACCTGTAGGCCTCCTCTCCATGTAGCACAAAAAAATCAGCCTTCCGATGTGCCTCAAAATCTTCACCTACGTAGGCTCGCACTCAGCGACGCACCAGGTGGAAACTTGGTGTCTTAATTCCACTATCTTGGAAGCTGCTACACTTGGAAAAATTACACCCACAGATGCGCGGCAACTTGGTGAATAACCTTAAGACGAAACTGCTATCGCAAATGACTTTTCCCTCAGAATTTAATACCATATATGTCGAGCTCAATTTGCCCCAACATGAAAAATTTAAGCTTGTATGCTTAATCTGACAATTGACTGTCTCGTAGCTAAGCAACTAGATTTACAACTGTTTAAAAGAAATTAGATTTGCTTACATGCTTGAACTTATGAACTACAGTTTTGGTGTCATGTCTTTGCAATTTCACTAACTTGTCCTTTTCTTGGGATAAATGTCACCACATTTTGCTCTGCTTTTAATTTTCACTTTGGTTTATAATGCCCTGATACACTTGAGTTCTTTTAGCATCTCACTAAATTGATCGGTTGCCTTACATTTCAATAATTATTTTTCTCGCACTATTTCGTTTACCTTGCAGCTAATTTGTCGTTTGCTGGCTTATAAACTTTTAATACATAACGATAATACAATTTCTATAGTTAACAAATCATTCTGTATCATTTATTCACATTATGTTTGACATTACTAAAATCAAATCCGTCAGTTACAAATTAAATTGCATTGGCCCTTCCGAACGTTTATCATATCTGAAACTCTAGACGTAACCTTTCTGAAACCTGCCTTATCTCATGCTAACTGTTATCCCTCAAATTATTATTAGTTACTGCTGCTCATATCAAGTGCACTTATTAATGTAAAGTACTGATTATCGTAATAAATAAAATATTCAAGTCTGCGCTCATTTTGACCTTATTCAATCTGTTACTTAGGCAACCAGAATTGCTGTGGGCAGTGAAACCATTACAATATATCATGCTCCTAGAAATTGTATTCACTAATAATAGAATAGTTATCTCGCATGCGTATCAACAAAAATGTCACCCTAACATAGCCTGCTGGGAGGAGAAAACATCGTGGATGGATTATGCTTTTCGATTTTTATTTATCTTGTTGTTGATTAGTTACCTAGTAATATAGAACCGCAGGGCATCTTCTACATTGCATAATTGTTATTAAGAGGTAAACATATTTATAAAGGTGCAGGTAAAATTTCTTTCCTTTTCTCTTATTAAATGCCTGTCCTCGAAAGAGCTTCCAGCTTTTCCTGCATTGCGGATAACCGATTTATTCAGACGAGCATCCAGAAAAAATGCCAAGAAAATGAATGTTCAGGTGTTCTAGCCTTCCCGGTGTTAAAATAAATCCGGGTGTTTACACTGAGCTAGAAATATGGGTGGTGGCTGCCACTCATTCGGGGGCTGTAAGCTGGGATTGAGTGAAATCTGCTGTAAAACGAGGCTCTCAAGGAATTAAAATCAATAAGTTCGACCGCGGTCTTAGTAAACGTTGGACCATTGTTTGCAACTCTTTTCATAACCTCATTAACCTGCTTTGTAGATTCCACAAAGGGATTCCGAAGCTGCGTTCGGCCTAATTCCGGCAAAGAGGATTTTATTATCGAGTTATGGTCGCACGCACCTTTCTTAATCCGAATTTGGTTGCCGAAGGAGGCCAAGTTTGCAGCTGTTTTGCTTCTGGGCGCTTTGTGATTTAGGTTAAACAAGTAACAGTAGACATGATGAATTTGTAAGTAAACAGTCCAAGAAACAATATTCATATGCGCCTAAAATTAAAGTAGAAGATTTTGACCTGAGTTAGCTTTGGTGAGGAAAATACAGGAATCTTTTTGATATTGCAGTTAATACATTAGCTTTTGGTGATACTTATGAAAATTTTATTATTTATTTATAGTTCAGTTTAGCTATTCAAATTCTATAATTTACTTTGAATCTTAGAATTCTAATTGACCAGTTAATATTGTGATCCTTTGTTCAATTATTAAACTAATATCAAATTTATTCGACTAGCTGTAGTAGAACAATTGCCTCCAATTTAGTGTAGGTTCATTGTACTGTGATTTTTGTAATCTATCTAATTAATATTGTAATCAATGCTACTAAGTTTAATACAAATTGTATTTGCTAAATTAAAATGAAGTTAGTTTTAACCTCAAAACAAGCTAAATTATCTTTACAATAAACAATACTTTCAATATTGTTTAAATTGGTGAGTAATATTTTTTAACCTCTTTATGTTTTATAAATAGATGCCTGCTTATCTCCACTCAACCACTTCACTCCATCATATTCCAAACACTCTTCAGCTAGACATTCCCACAGTACAGACCTTCTCACTGGACCTCAGATCTGCAATTATGCCCTACTAACATCTCTAAAAACTGTCTCCACCTGTTAAACGCTGTTGATGGGCCACACACTGCTACGATCTGCACCTGGTCTTCTACCAATATCGTATCCTTACTATTGGCAAGCATCTTCAGGATCCAAATATGCTTCGGTCTATTATATTATGTGCAAGAATTACGTATTTGCACCCCCTGCATTGTATCTATTCAAAAATCAACTATAATGGTATTGTTTTTTTGTACCAATACAAAATTAGTTATAAAATTCTTATATATTATTTTCGTTGTTGATTTCTTCGGAACCTCCTGATTATCGTCATATGATCGACTTAAATCAAATAAATGTGGCTTTTAATATGACTTTAAATCAAATTTCTTACTAACGCTGCATGAATTACAATACAGTATTTAATAATTAAACAAACTAACCCTGTCATCTGAAATCATTTAAATTATCTCAAATTAAAACTCAGCAAGACTAACGTTCAGGTGCAATACCATTCCAATATATACCAGTATTTAATGCTCAGTTCCCTGATGTTCAAACAATAAGTTTGAAGGATTACATGGGACGCTCATTAAGTAACACTGAACTAGTCAAGCTTTCAAAAGACTTGGATCGAAACTTAAAATGTCAGGAAGAAAACATATCCAGATAAATCTACATTTTCATGAAACCATTTTTGGTATAATAAACACCTAATTATTATAATTGATAGGCAGTAACGATTATGCTTTATTAATTTATAATCAGAATGTAACCTACAACTGAAACCGCGAGAAATAAAGGCGTCCCTGGCTCTTACAACACAGTTTCAAAACGTGGCGTGGAATCCCGTTGTCTTAGCTAGTATTTAGTATATTATAAAGACCTCTCGACAGGGTGCTGGTGAATGAATACTCTATAGCCCTTAACTGGAATTGGAATAATAATTTGCTTCTATCACTGCTACGAGCAGGCCCTGATAACTCAATATCAGAAAGTATTTTTTAGGGATGGGCGGATAGCCTAGCGAGCAAATGCTGGCGTCTCTCGGCCGGTCCACGTTCGAATCCCTGCGATTCTAGAGATTAACCCTTAGCAAGAGAGTTTTTCCTCACGTTTGACGGACAAGGCTAGGCATCTACCAGAACTAAAGGCAAAGAGGGCTCATAGAACCACTTGGTGATTAAAACTGATCACTGGCCTATAATAAGAGAAAGAAAAAGAGGAAGAATTTTTTTATAAGATATTAATTTCTCTGTGGCGTTCTACAGCTGTCCTACTGTACAAGAGATACAATTTGGGAAAAGACATTAAACTGAAATTATGGAGTTTACCAAGTACGCAGAGCTGTAAAACATACGAAGTATCTGGTTACTTCACAGTCACTTCCATGAGAAGAGAAATATCTAGATCCTCTAAGTAAATACATTCTTTTTTTGCCAAAGAACTTAGTTCTTAGGTATTCGAGATACTATGACTAAGTTACTTTGAAAATATCTATTGTAGTTACTTGATTGTATCCGGATATGTACACCTAGTTTTATTGAAATCGACTACACCTAGCTTTTGGACGTGTAAACTTGTATTTATAGTTACCTAGTTACTTGAAGTGCAACTAATAATAACTAGAAATATTAAGTTAAGTCTTATTTATGCTACAAAAAAAGTGAAAAGAGTCTACTTAACCTTTTAGGTGTCGATTTCAGTGATACTAAATTATCTAATTTTTATTTTAGTGTTATTTCATTCCTATTTAGAAATTACAAATCTCAAAACAACTAAAATTTTAGTAACCCTTTGCAGATCACTTAATATATTACCGTGATATCCCCTCACAAATCCAGCTAATTGATTATTTATTAATCCCTAGAGAGAATGCTCAACTGAATTTTACACCTATAACAAAAAGGCTCACTAGGCCGAAATGTTGCTATTAACCCAGGATTACACTTGCATTGCCTTCAATTGTTTAGCTTACGAGGTGCAGTCCTTGGATACCACAAACAGTTCTTATTCTTTTGTTCAACAAATAATCTTGCATGCGACTCAAGTTGAAATGATATTTTGTTAGGGTTATAGAGATTTACACAAAAATTGTTACTTTTCTGGACAACAATTTAATTGCACATTGCGGGTTCTTAGGGGTCAATGCAATCAAAGGGATTATAACGAGAGATCAATAAAAAAAGCAATTAGGGCAGGCTGTGATATGTGTTATACGTTTGGCAGTACTGAAGTGTATTGTCAGTCTATGTCAAAGTCGAGATTTGCAGGTTAAGTTCTGCGACAGCCTGTGTCAAACAACAAACAAAACCTAACCTTTTAATCTTGAATTTGACATAGACTGAAAATACACTTTAGTACTGCCAAACGTATAACACATATCACAGCCTGCCCTAATTGCTTTTTTTATTGATCTCTCTGTATTGCTTTGATGTAATTTTAGTCTCTAATCATTTTTACATGGGTGTAATGGCATTAAAACAAAAATTCGAGGGCTATTTATCATGCAGCGACAGAGTAATATACAGAATTTTTACCAAATAACCAAGTACGGTCCTGGGTTCCTACAAAGTGTAGTGCGACGGCGCCGAAATTACAAATTCCTCCGCAGCCGAAAATTGCCGACACCCGATGCAGACAGCAACAAGTGTGAAAGAGTTGATTTGATGGCGGTTGAAGTGTTCAGTGATCCACGCGTGTTCTGTAAACCTCGAAATGCTTCTAACGCTTATTTTCGGGTAAGTAACTGTAGCCTATGGAATGTCACTCTCGTAGAAACAAACAACACTTTTAAAAGAATAGTATATTACATTACAAGGCATGAAAGTGATACTTTGCAGATGAGGAGGCTTGTTGAAGAATACGAGGACGCGAAGCGTCCGAGTACTTCTTCAAAGCCTCCGAGTCAAGCATAGACACTTTCATGCTGTGTAACGTATTAAATTTTTTCTGAAATCCCTCTTTGTAACACCTAGCGCGCGCAGGTTTCGACAGCACGGATCTACACCGCTCCACGGTTTCAGCCGTCGCCAAGAGAGGGCGCCAAGCGCACCGCTCGCAAGTCATGTTACAACGGCGCTCGCTTAAAGCCTCGTTCGCAAACCACTCGGAATGCTTACAGTGGCAGTGTCTTAACAAAAATCAACACTCTCAGAGATATTTAATATTGTATGTGCCTTCTGCCTAGGCTTTACCACCGAACCTTATGCAAATCAAGAGTCCCGGAGGAAGCTGGAGAAGTTTGGTTTTTCTCTGACATATTTAAAAATAAAATCCTATTGCATCAAGTTGCATGCTGAAGGTGACCGGTCACCTAGGTAACGCAAAGTAAAAATGCCTAGTCTTGCAAAAATCTTAAAAGTGACTAGTCTTGCAAAGTGACACTTTCATGATCAAACTGAGGCTTGACATGGCCCGCTTTCTTGACGATTTCAGGAAAACATCTTTTTTTCGACGCTAAATACAAAACAGGAATTCCCTTCAAAATCGGTCTTAAATTTTGAAACAAAGGAACGTTTCACCAGTAAGTAAGTCAGTCAGTTGGTTTCAAGTTAAAACAAAACAGTCTCTCTACAACAGCCGCCAAAACCTCATATATCCCCGGAGGGTTGAAAAACACCCCCTAGCCCTCGGCCAATCACGTAATTGGGTCATATAATGTCACATGACTTAATCACCGGCCGGTGGAGAATCGGCGGGAACGTGCTTCAAATGTCCGTTAGGACATAAATGTGCGTTTGGCGTGGGTTCTGACCATATGTGAAATTTGGCGTGCTTTGTGCAAGCGACGCCAACAAAAAAAAAACGCTGGAAAAATTACTATAGGAACTAATTACAAGCTTAAACTTATTACTTATGCTAATTTAGTTCTATATACAGGTCGCCCTAATTACTCTACGTCCTTGACATTCCTTTATTGGTTGGAGGACTGGTAGGGAGCAATCTACCCGGCGTTGATATTCCAGTTTAACCCAGATGTGTAATACAGGTACGGTGGGCTTTGTATGTATTTTCTGGCTTTTACACGTAGTTATTGTTTTTCAGGAAAGTTTGCCCTTGTTTGGATCTGCGCTGCGTTACTGCAATGTTCTCCAATGTCTAATGTCTCCATTATGGGCCTGCTGTTTGCACTCGAGCGTTTCTCTAGCAGCGCTTGGAATACGTGCTGTACTACCTGCAGACAACTTCTGCAGCTTGTTGCGTCGATGTGGGGTTGACTCAAACACACTCCGGACCGAACCGTTCACCGAAAACACACTTGTTGTACTTCACAATCGTTTCCGCACATTACTCTGCCTGCATTACGCCCATTCATAATTTGGTCTAATCGAATGCTCGTTTAATGGATTGATTTGAGACCATATCTGCATTATTGTGTATTCAACATAGTTATGAAAATTTAACCCTTTGGCCTCGCTCTGAAATATTACATTGTTGTATTTGTTTACGAACACTGACGTTTAAATTACTCTTATAATCCTTTCACATCGAGTCCTATACCAGTAGTATTTTTATGCATCAATTAATATTACTTTGAAACATATCGTTTTTGACATCTCGCTGTTTGCTAATAAAATTAAAATGTTTGACTTTAAAAGGCTGTAATACTTTGTGACCTGTTAATAACATAGCAATATTTATACTTTTAAGTTATTATTATGTCAACTTTATTTATTAATACTGTGAAAATCTAAACCTGATAAGCAAATCTTAGCTTAATAACATATTTTTACAATCATTATTCCATCGGAAAACTAAACTTCAAGATATTTTATTACGTTTTACAGGTAGGTAGGTAAACTATAAAGAATGCATGCAAATATAAAAATTATAGATTACTTATACTCCGTTCACTCCATTTGTGATTCTGTGCTAGACTTGAATATGAATATTTTGAGCAGTATACCGCATGTTTAGTTACAAAAACTTACTAGTGTCGACTTATCATTGACATTTTATAACTTGCAAGAACCACTTCAGTTATAGAAAACTTATTTGTGGCATCTTGCTGGAGTGGAGAAATTAGTTACGAGATAAGGAAATTGTTAATGAACTATTTTGAACAAGTTATGTATCCATATTATTAATTAAGTAATACTGTCAAAACATTTAGTTATTGTCCACTACGGACAGATTGTAAAGCAATCAATACACGTAATAATAATCAAAACACTTCAACAGCTTTAATTCACTTTATGAAAGAAGAATTTTATACCGTTAAAAAATACGCATCCAAAGCCCGCTCAGAATCACAAATTTAGAGAACGGGGTATCGGTATGGTTTGGCATTCCCAAATGATTTTTACTTCTATAATGCTATATTTGACAAAAAACTCTATGCTTTTATACACAATCCTATAAGTGGTGATTTTGATTGACGGAAGCATCACGAGTCGAATTCGAGTGGTGATTCTCTGCACCAAAAACAACGAAAACACTCCACTAAGTACATTTCCAAAGGAAATCAGAACCACCACGAAATAGATCCAGCTAGAAACTCGCATTTGATATGGCAAATATCAAAGTAATTCTTTTAGTAACAATTAAATTTCTTGGTATTTGAGTTTTGGTCTTTAACTTGATTTCCAGAAAGTAGGCGCGATGTATGATTTTCGGCTCCGAAATATAACACTGTCACGAAATAATTTTGACAGCAATCTAAAAGACAAATTGCATGTCGCAGTGGTACTACAGATCTTTCTGAAACAATTTTAATAAACTGAAATTAGTAAGCATATAAATATATATTCTTTATTTTTATGCTGTTAGGTCAGATTAACAATTGACGCCTCCACTGTCCTTTTATGTAGTCAGAGAGGGGCTGGTAATTCGTCGAAGTTCTTCGTGCGCGCTCAAGGTACTCTTCCAAAAGCACAGCAGTTACGTGCATGGGCCTTGTGGATTATCGGCTCCGCTAAGTGGATATAGCCGTAGGCCAATGTTCATCTTCAAATTCTCGCATCTCTGTCACGTCGGTAACCATCTCCATGGGACAGTCGTACCCTAGGTTAAAATTCCTGCATCTTGGTAGCCATGGAAATCATCCTCATGGATTAACCGTGCCCTTGGTCTGAAGAATGTCTCTCCATCACATAGGTACATCTTCACGGAACTAAGACCCTTTAAACTTCACTAGTTTAAAGCTACAATCTCGCTTGCCTTTACGTTGATATTGCTGACACTGCATAAAGTTACTATTATTATGTTTTCTGGATAGCTTCCACAGAGTTCGTAGTTCCTACATGTTTAAACTACTACTTTCTAACAGTTAGAGTTCACCTATCTATATAATTAAAAACAAATTAGATGTTATTGCTATATATTGTAATGGCTATATAAGCTCCACGTTATGCTAGCCAAAAATTGTGATATAGCTCGCCAGTTGAACTATGCTTTACTTAATCCAATGTCTTAAATGTCAAACAACAATTGCTGTTAAATCGAGAGCTCTTATTTTCAGGGTGGGTTCGCCAAAAACTAGTTCTCTATTAATTGAAGTTTTAAAATTGTATTTTTAAAATTATTTGACTATCAATAATTAATTCATCAAACCAGGTAATTAACAATTGTATGTTACATAAACACATTTATTATTCAATTCACCTATGTAAGTATTATAGCAACTTTATATTATTACTTTCTTTTATTAACAGTTATTTAAAATGCTTTAAGTTACACCAAGACTCTAACAAGTTCCCACTTGAGCGAGGTATGCGACAAGGGGACACAATGTCACCAAAACTTTTCATCACAGTACTGGAATATGCATTCAAACAACTAGACTGGAGAGATAAAGGCATAAATATCGATGGCAAACGGCTGAACAACCTGCGCTTTGCCGACGATGTTGTACTCATTACAGAAGATATAAACGAGGCACAAGCCATGCTCGAAGAACTTGCAAAGGCAACAGAAAAAATAGGTCTCCACATAAACAAAGAAAAAACAAAAATCATGACAAACCTAGTACTGGCGGGGAAAATCACGCTACACCAAGATACCATAGAGGAAGTCAGGGAGTATAAATACTTGGGTCATAAGTTAAGAATACATAGGGATAATCAAACACACGAACTACAAAGGCGAATCAGGCTCGGATGGGCAGCATATGGAAAACTATCATACATCTTCAAAAGTGACATCCCCACAAGTCTCAAACGCAACGTGTTCGACCAGTGTGTCCTGCCCGTCATGACGTATGGCTCAGAGACATTGACACTCACAAAAACCAGCGTAAAGAAGCTAAAAATCGCCCAACGTAAAATGGAACGAATAATGTTGGGAGTCAAACTGTCAGATCGGATTAAAAACACAGAGATTCGTAGAAGAACAAAAGTAACTGACATAATCGAGAGAATTACACACCTGAAATGGCAATACGCTGGACATGTTGCAAGGCTAACGGATGATAGATGGACTAAACGATTGATAGAGTGGAGACCACGTACCGATAAAAGAAGTAGAGGAAGACCCCCTACACGTTGGGGAGACGATATCAAAAGAATATCAAATCGCTGGATTAGGGAAGCACAAGACCGCGAAAACTGGAAGCGTTCAAGGGAGGCCTATGTCCTGCAGTGGACTCAGACGGCTGGGTAAAGAAGAAGAAGAAGAAGAAAATGCTTTCTCAACTTATCTACACAAACCTTAATGACTGCTCTTGCTTTCACTGGAGCAACATCCAACCAATACCGGATCCTGACGTCCATAGACCGCAATACCTACTGCCCACTTTACAAACAGCAACACCTATGATGGTCTGTGAATCCTTTCAACTGCATTCGTCCCGTCAAATCAACTCCTCTGCTCCCAAAATCCAGTTCTTGTTCCTCCTGAATGTCACTGCCACACGAACTAACTCCTGGTAAGTTGCTAATATTATGATGTTCCAAATCTAACTTTGTTCCCTTTTTGCAGATAGTCCGATGTCTCTTGTTATACTCACAAAATATCCAAATCAAATCAGTTACTTGTAAGAACCTCTAATAATATCTTGTATGTATGAATAAATTCAAATATCTTCAAATAATGTAACCTTCTGTTTTCTTTATTTCCAATTAACTGTATTTGTATAATCTCTTCACCGATTATATGTCTCCATGAATTACATTTTACGTTTTTGCCTATCACACCACGCAGATTTGTTTATAGCCCTTTTTAATTTGTATTATCAAAACCAACACAAATCAAGGCATAATTTCCATTTTTATTTCATAAAATTCTTTATCTACGACCACTACTAAAAGTAGGCCTTTTAGCGCTAGCTTGTTTCACTAAAAGTGACGTTTTATAGTTTACCGTGTTTAAAGAAATCAGCTGTTTACTTTTAGCACATGTGCTAAAAGTGAAGCGAGGTTCAAAACTTCAATTTCGAACTGCAAGTGAAGTTGTAAAGCTATTCCAGTTGCTTCTTGCGTTACAGGTAAAGTGTTTTCGAAATAATTAAAGCGTTATGTAATGAATACAGTCATATGTGGAGTATCAATAATTACATTTCGTAACTCACCTTGACAGCACGGGCGTGGCCAAACAATCGCCACCGCGGCGTAGGCTACTATTTATTATGACAAAAGCGTCGCAGATGCGAACCTTTCTTAAATCGATATTTATGGATTAATAACGGTAAAATTAAGGTCGTAGATAAAATATTGTATGCAACGCGTGCTAAAAGTCGTTTATGCGCGAGACATGTTATGAAACTCAGCCTTCGGCTTCGTTTCATAATTTTCATGTCTCGCGCATAAACGTCGACTTTTAGCACTTGTTGCATACATAAATAGCTATTATATAAAAATTACATGTATGTTTTTATGAGTTGTTTTTCAGTAACTAACTAAACAAATTTCTATCCCTATTAGATACAATTCTTAGTGCACACTTCCTATATTTTAAAATAATACTATTATAGGATATTCATTCTGATTATTATTAACAAATACATTTGTCTAATGTTACCTTGGTTTGTTCTTTATTAACATTTTATACAACCATTTGTTTATTTAATTCAATTAATATCGCACTATCAAATGGCTCCTTTCATTGTATCAATTACTTTCATTATTCATATTCGAAATTTTACAGCCATCAAGATCTAATTATTGTAGCCTTCAAAATTTATTAGATTTGTAATATTTCTTTCTTATGATTTATTATACTGCATCATGTGTCAGAACAATATGTTGTTCTTCAAGTGTTCGGTTCATGGACACCAATTTTGAGCTTATTTTCTTCAAGGAGAGTATATTGCCAATGCACAGATTGGATTGTGACCAGTCTAGTAGGTTTTATAAATTACAGTTTATAACCATGACGACACCTTTTTTCTGTAAAAACGTAGTGTTGCAAATGATATCAAGAACCTAGTTATTGATATATAACGTATGACGTATGGGTAATAAGTTTTGAGAAAATGCTTAATAAGCAAAATAACGAAATTTTATTCAAGCGAAGATTAATGGTTAATTTTAGATCTTTTAGCAACATGAAAACTAATCTCAATAACAACAAAACACGATTTGTTTACCGGTTTCACGACAACTAGATCAGACATCAAAATCGAGCAGAAATTACAAGGCCACTTTTTATCAAAACTTATGACCCATACGTTAAACGGTAACCGAAAACCGGAATTTAATACGACTTCAGACTAATTAGAAAATATATTGAAAATTTCTGAAACGCTTCTTAGCTTGCGTAACTTGGGAATTGTAAAAGACTGGAGAAATACCTACTATGTAAACACGTAACTACTCACTGTTACTCTTTAGGTATCTTTATCATCTACACCTCTACAGAAAGTAGTTATGTCGATGGTATAATTTCAATGAGGAAAGGAGCTTTGAAAGTAAAGATCTTGTAAAACTAATCAGAAACGAATTGAAAATAAAATCATTCTAATAACTAACCATTAAGAAATTTAGGTCTAACAAGAAAAAATTATAACGAACAATAACTATATATAATTTACCTATATCAAATTAAGTGTTTCTTAATAAATTACCTAACCTACCGCACAAACTGTGCTTCTCAAGAGAAAATAACGAATAATGTTTAGTTGCGAACTTTATATTATATTGACTTCCAAATAATATGAGTAATTTTGCAGAAGCAAAAACTTTGTTAAGGTTACTTCATTTAGTTACGCCTACATGACACGTGCCAAAAACCTGCTTGTTGTAAAAAATGCGCAGCCACCCCGGATCAAAGTTCTAAGCTTCTCACTTGCGCCTTTTTGCAATGTACAGATATTAGCTAATTAGCAGCAATTCAAGCTTCTCGAAGAGAGTGTAACGCTTTGTTTATACATGTTTTGAAATTGAGAATTAAAGATAATTAGACTTATTTCCATTTCCATGCTTGCTGAGCTCTACGAAACAGGTTGCTCGGAAATTATGTTTTAGTTAGGTGTTTGCTCTTCCCCGTTTAACGTAAAAAGCATAACAGACCTGTTTGTTACCTTTCAAGTCAAAATCAATATTTCTCTCCCTTAACAACATATCAACAGTAACATGGGCATATCTTTAATATATCTAACGTCGGAAATAATCGCCCCATGTTCGTAGCAGCTCCTTTCAGTTTCACTTAGGTAGAGATGAAGGGTCAACTGCGAAAATAATATTTCAGCCTTCTGACAACTTCCACCCTGCTAAAAAATAATATCTTCTATCTCGCAACAACAGAGAAGATTAATGAAAAATATTACTTATATTACTATGGACACCTAATGAATATTAATTTTTCTATAGATTTCGAAGGAATTATTGCTAAAGGGTTACAGTTTGTGCCATCATCGAAGGCGAACGGCAACTCTGATTTAAAAAAAATAGAATAGAAAGTAGTCTCAAAGCAATCTCCCGCAAATAAAATGTCTTGTAATTTTATTGGTTGGTTGGAGAAGCTCTGCAATTTAATGCATTAAACACGTGTCAATACTTTGCCGCTTGCACACAATTCAGCTCCAGCACAAAATGGAAACCTGGTTGAGTATCGAATTGCCATTCGTTCAAAAGGAAGTCGTTTCTATTAACTGTATATCAAATAATGCTGTAACGTGGAAATGTATATTTGAGTAAATGTTCACGATTATATTATTGCTGTTCTAGTTTGAAATCTGATATTTGACTAATTATTTACTGCATTAGAAACCAGTAGAACTTGGAATTATCTGACTACAAAGTATGCAAATATAACAACTGTAAGTAATGCTAGAAGTTTAGATTAGGCACCATAGTATTAATTACAACTGAAATCTACACTTCTATTCAGTATAAACAGTTGTTTTCAGCACGTAAAGTCTATTAGACTCTATACGCATATTTTGGCAACCTCAGAATTAATATACAGTTTTCTATTTTTTTTCTACATTTAACTAACTAATTATGACATCTAAATAAATGTTCTAAACACTTTTCAGTTTGATTTATATGGTTTAGCCTTTTTGATAATTTACAGTAGACAACTTTTAAAACTGAATGAGAGCAAACCCATATTAAAAAGAGAAACTTACATTATTAAGCGGCTGATATAATTTCATAGGTTTTATTAGAAATAGAAAGATAGATTGAACAACATGGCGATAGACAGTAAAAGATAACCGCATAATAGTGTACAAGTGTGTTAAATTGCAAGTAATTCATGAGATAAAAGTTGCGCCCTCGAGGCCGTCAGGCCAACAACTCAATAAATACCAAAAAAGCAAATATTTTGTATTAACAGTTGTGCAAAGTCTAACTGACAAATTAATTAAGAGTGAGCTTAAGTATTTACAAGCAAAGGGAGCGAGTTAAGTACTTATAACTCACGTGCGGGTTATTTATTATAACCCTCGGTGTTAAGGGTAACGTGTGTTATGATGTAAAAAGCTAGTAATAGTCAAGTTTACTTGTTTAAAGCGAACTAGTAAAACATCATATTGGTGTTGGAGTATTGGATAAATAAGTATAGTTTCGTATACCACGCAATATTCTATATCAAAGGATAGTTTAAAAAGATAACATAATTTTTTTTACAAATAAAACGAAGAAACTGCAGGAGAGTCAGAAGATAATAATTAATTCCAAAAAAGTAATTTTTGCAGACAGCTTTCTATAACAAACAACTCCAAAATCAAATATGAATTCCTCATTGTAGTCTGAATTAGACGTACTACCTGTAAAATATTTGGCTTGGTTACCAAAAAATGCTTGAAACCATCACCATTGTCTATTAGCTGAAGAACATCTATTGTGGCGTTCAGGTTATTTGTTATTGCCTTTGAAGACAAATAGTTCGATTTCAATTTTTTTAATGGTTTTTAGTGCAAAACCTTTACTTATAAATCACTTATCTTCCTACAGATTAGAATAGTCGTGAATTATTTTCCTTCCATATTCGCTTACACGGTTAGTTTGGCAATTTTTCATGTAGTTGTGTAAAAATTAGGTTTCCTGTATAGTCTTTGGGGATTTGTTGAGTAACGCTCTGTCAGTGACTTTATCTAAAAAATCGTCAGCAAACTAGTGCAGCTTTAGTTTTATTGGTTTGGTGAATAGTTGCACCTGCCTGATTAAATTATGATTTCGTAGTATTTGGAAGTGAATCTCCTGATAGCCGAAAATCTTAGGTATGGGACTTTATATCTCTATCTTCAGGTGGTCTGATGTTTAGCTGAATTTATTTTCAGGCTTTCTCTTCTTTGTTTCAAGCTTAAACCCAACAATCAACCAGTTATCTGCCGCAAATATTCGAATGGTGGACCCGGCATCGCAGTTTGCGTTCACGCCCGCGATTTAAGAATAAAGCTTGCTTAATCATGTTTTTAATAAATGTTACTGTAGATCTCAAACCTGATTGTAATTTTATAACTACTGAACAGTCATCAGTTGTTTAGCAATGTAAGCAACCGTCAGCTGCTTGTAAAAAATTATTTGCTTTGTTTATTTTCCAAATTTATGCTGTTTGTCAAGAACAGTAAACTTACTTAGAGTCCCTGTATATAGGTTACTAAAAGTTGGGCAAACAACGGGATACAGTTTGATTGGTTTGGATCACTTTTTGCACGGCATATGTGATAAAAGTTCCGTTTTTACATATTTTGTAACATGTTACGACCGATAGTTTCACACATGCAAATATAAATCTTGACTAAATTGGCCGTATATTCCTAATAGTCGGTTCTAGAGATCCTGAGAATGATCAATGCTCTGAAAACCCTTCTATCAACAGAAAGTTAGCAAGATTGGTTCCCATAACCTCTTTGTGTTCGACATATGTCAAATATCTAATTTGGATCAAAAACGTATGTCAAATCAAGCTGTTTGCCCAACTCTTAGTGAACTATATACAGGATCTCTAAACTTACTCATATATGTACGCTATCTGGCGAACGAGCGAAGAACTTGTTTTTTATATGATAAACAGTATCCGTTTTTATGGTTGCGTTTGTACTCACGATGCCATGTTGTGCGGCGAAGTATGTGAGTAATTGCATCAAACAATTCTTTTCAAGCATTAAGTGACCCTCGTTTCAGTTGAGGCTTTATAAACTTCGTCTGAATCGATTTTGAGCGTTCTTGTCTTGTCTGAGAAAAAACCTTGCTGTAACACCCCATTATTTGCTCGTGAAATATCTTATCAGCGTGGATAGAACAATTATTTAGATATAAACTATTTCTCTGTGGTTATATCGAATTGCATTTAATATGTACTCCGGGTGAAACACAAAGGCCCTACGTTTAGTTATTTAGTTTCATTAATGCCTTGGTTGAACCTACATACAGTTAATTCTTTTATTAGGAGTTGTGTTGGTCCTTCAGGTTTAGAAACTGTTTGTATATAGAGGATGAATGAAGAATAACACCTATAACACAATATTGGATTAAACACTATAGCCATCTGCCGGACATACTTTGATATGCAAACTATTTCATTAACCATGTCATATTTCTGGATAAAGTATGATGCTTGACAGTATTTACGTGTGGCATTTGGATTGACGGCCAGAGAGACATTTTTAAGAAGGATGAAAGGCAAATATAGGAACAAATGTAAATGGAAAGACACTCCATCATCTCAATATATACGAACGATATCGTACTTATAGCTGAAAATAAGCATAACTTGGACAACATGCTAAATGGTCCCAGCAGACAAGCGAACGAGTTGGTATAAAAATTAACCTTGCCAAAACTAAAACGATGATGTCGACAGAAAAACACAAAACATTAAGCGTAAATGGGATAAACATCGAAAACTTAAAAAAATACATGAATTTGGGACAATAGTCCATTTTGTTCGAGCAAGCCAATGTGAAGAATCAAAACTAATGTCCAAATTAGCATCGGCAGCTTCTGGAAATTTCAGTTCCTTCGTAAGATCTAATAATATACTAGATACTAAATACTAATAGATGCTAGACCATATAAAAACAAAAACATTTAATCAATTTATCCTGTTCATAATGCCATTTGGAACCCAAAAAATCACATCTACAGAAACTGGTGGTCACACAATCGGCGATTTGAAGGAGCAATGCTAAGAATATCAGTAGCAGAACTAACACTTGCTGTAACGACACACGTCTGCTAGGTAACGCGTTTGGAGTTCCTTCATGCGTTATACTACAGTTGCATTACTAAAGTCTGCACAAATACACGTCGAGGCCAAAATATGCTGCATTGATAGATACTTTTAATTTAGTAACCAATTGCAGAAGTTGAGCCACTTCGTTTTAATAAATTCGCTTAATTATGAAAATTTGGCTTACTATTAGCTTGATAATTTTTCACTTGGAGGCGTAAGCAGAAGCCTTTCACCAATAAACTTTGCAATATTTTATGTTGAAATTTTTTCGAGGAAATAAAATATCGTCCATCTTCTACTCCCATATTAGCCATTTGTATATGTTGTTAAATTTTTAACCAAACCAGGAAGGTATTATAACAATAAAAATAAAAAAGTTCTAGGTTGTAGCACAGGATCAGGTGTCTACGAAAAAATAGTGAATACTGAAACGGAAATCTGGCTCTGTTGGCTGGCTGGTTTGTTGTTATGTTTGCATTCATAGCATTGCATTTATTTTTAATTCGGTTTAAGTGTTGTAATCTAGCTTAACCAACGGTGTGGCCGACCCTGTGCAGCAAAGTTTTATTTCGCGGGTGCAGCGACAAACGCTAGATCGATGCGTGTTCGCGGGACGGAGGATTTTCGAGTTAAGCATCAGTTCTGTGCAAGCGTTGTCTGGAGCCGCAGCCCTTAAATGGCTCCCAGATAATAGTGCTTGAGGTGAGTTAAAATTAGAAGCGAACAAAGAAAGCCTTGCTGTGTCAAAAGTTGCTGCATACGTTTGAGTGTAGCAAACAGCGTTTGAGTATCCAGCCTTTAAGTCTTTTACTTGTTAAGTATACAAATGGCGAATCTACAACGTAATTTGTGGCGTTCATTGTTGGCGTCAGACGACCGAGCGGCGTCAAAGTTAGAAGTAGTAGAGTTGGGTACTCTCGTGTGGAGTTCACATACGAGTCATTCCAGTGGTAATGCAATCCAGAATGAGCCTAATTCGCAGGCTTCGAAAATTCCCAGGTAACTTGATGCCCATAGGGAGTGTTCACAGATTGAGCGACAAGCGTTCACTTCCAGTTGTAGTATGTAAATCGCTTGTGTTAAAAGGAGTGCGCTTACCTATGTGATTTGCGCGGGGCTTTTATGCATGCAAGTGGCAACAGGTTTGGGATGAGCCAGGTTCGGGTTTAGGTAATTCAAAGTTTATGCTTTTCGAGACAGTTATGTTGGCAGTCTCTTTTAATATTGTTTTATATATGAAATGTAAATGCGCTTAGAACCATACTATATCGCCCGTAGTTTTGATGTTATTAATTAAAATATTGTGCTTGTCAGCAATGGACATTCACTTTATGGTTCAACCCGAGAATATTACAAGAGCAGCCCAGCTTCTCGTTTTTGGAGAATAGTGATTATTCGTAATTACGACTAGGCTATTTGAAAGCTTATGTATACTGAGCTTGCAAGGTAAACAAACAGGAAAAATTAACTATTAAAATACTATGACGTAGGATACTTCTTATTTAAGTTTAAAGTCCTGATAGGGAAGCTAAACAAAGGTGTTGTTACAATTTTGAATGTTAAAGTTTGAAAGATATTTATAATTATTATTTTTACACATTTCAATTGCAGGAGTGAACCTACAAAACTGTTACGATCTATCTCGCGTGTTTCTAACTAAGATATTAATATTTTATTTACATAAAGTGTATCAGAAATCTAATATGATACATCTGGAAGTATATCAGGAGTGTAACTTCTAACGTATGTAACTAGAAACTTCCTGGAAGAAAATTGTTCCATATAACTTCTCGCTCGCCTCACTTCTCTATCGAAATTGCATTACATACGCCACGTATTGATTATAAATTTACGTGTACTATATCGGGGACAATCTGAACCGAGTAAGAAGTAGTTACAGACCGAGCTTAAAAACGGTCACCTGTTGCACGCCTGTTACCAAAAGGCGGAAACTCGGATATGTAGTTTTTTAAATGGCAAGTTCTTGAGGTAGTTGACCACAACGTGTAACCAGGAGAGGTTTAAAAATGCAATTAAGTTACTCTCAAAGCCTATCTGCGGGGCGTCAAACAGCAACCCTTAGCCACATACTCAAATACTTA
The DNA here is from genome assembly GCA_940337035.1 of Agriotes lineatus. NCBI lineage: Eukaryota > Metazoa > Arthropoda > Insecta > Coleoptera > Elateridae > Agriotes > Agriotes lineatus. The sequence goes on along the minus strand of OW679200.1, from coordinate 126,316,670 downwards.
GAAGCCCACCACGAAGCTATTCCCAGTTCGCGTGTCACGATATTTAATTAACTCCACTTAGTGTTTACCTTCGACTGGAATCTTTCGTCGTCTACATTTCTTCCCGAAGGGGCGTCTGAGGTTGAGTGTCCTGAGAGGCCTCTAGATATCCTGCTCAAATAACAGTATTCAGCAGTCAATTTGGCACCGGAAATTGCCCAGATGTTAGGACGTTTAGCCGAAAGCAAGGTTCCGGACAAAACGCGGAAGAAGACCGGGGTAAAAAGGGCTGTCGTTACGGTGGAAAATCGACGACTAATGTATACAGGGGCTACGGCTTTTGCGGAAATCGGGGGCGATTAACCAAAGTAGCCGGTTGCTACTTGCGTTAATTCTCGGTTTCCAGCAAGCAATTCTTGGTTCACCACCACGATAAGATAGATTGGATCAAGAGCTGCAGACTGGAGAGTAGGACTTTATGAGACTTTTTAGAATTAATTACAACGGGATCGGCGGAGGCTTCCAAAATTAATGACTGTAATTTTTTGTTCCTATTGTATGAAACGTGGCCGTGTTTGATGATGTTACCGAACCGTTAAGGTTTTGCTGGAAGACGAGGACGTTCATTGCTGTTTTATGAACAATGACTGAGCCAGGCTCAATTAATTTATTTCCTAACGTTTTGAGATTGGTGAGTAGATTTGACAAATATACTCGTATAACTTGATGATACATGCTGTAAAATATGCATAAAAATTCTTCAGCATCTCTTTCTCCTTTTTTCCATTTAGTCTCATTTTAGTCTCAACATAGGCCTTTTAAAATTCTTTCCATTGTTACCCCGTACGCAGGATTTTTATTATCCTCTTTCTATACTTTTCTCGTTTCCATCTGTAATACATCTTGCATGATGCCGGGTCGATATTTTAGTTACATCATTGCAGAGTATCTAATATAAATTCGTGTTAATAAATCCATTAAACGCAATTTTTTGTTTATGTAGCCCCAAAAAGTTAATAAATGTGACACGATTTAATACTATAGCTTTTTACTAACGTAATCAATCGCTAGATACCAAGCCAGACACCATCAACAGGTGTCAATAATTTACCGACGAAAATAGACACTGAAATCGAATAGGTCAAGTCCATGCTTGAGTGCCGATTGAGTTATACCACAGAAACAAGGGCGGTAAACTTAAAAAATATTTGTCATCCCCGCGGGTTTAAGACAAACGCGAATCGATATAGTGGAAGCCGCGACGTTGTAAGCCAGCCATCTGTTTCCGAGATGCTATTTGGCGCATCTGCCACAATGGCGAATGCGATATACCCCATAAAATACCCCCATCCACTTGGCCTCATTTGTATGTCAATAATGCAGGCGCCTTTACGGTTATACTCAGGTAATTTCTGCTATACAAAGCGTTCCTGCAGCTCTACCCGCCTCTTGCATTACAGGGAACGAGTTTGCTCGGAGTGGATTTATGCTGAGAAAACTGCATACACAGAGTAAGCTGTGGACTTGTAAAACAGCGCCAGAGTTGATGAACTGGGCGTGATGCACTGGCTTGGAAATTTTCCAAGATAAGGTTGGGAAGGTCTAATCTATGCAAAGATACTGTTCCAACAAGAGTTACCATAAAAACTGCAGATTTTGTCATTACCCATATACTTTTGTTTCTTAATTTAACTTTCATGTAGATCTATCCTATTGTTAAACATTTCTAAGCAATTATTTTCTGTTTTGGAAAAGATTTACCTTAGCATGAATATGGTTGGTTTGCCTTTATGTGTTAGTGCAAATTTCCGGGTTATTGCTCAACCTAATAAATTGAGATTGATTTCAACAACTCACCATCGTAATCAAACATTAATATGACCAAAAATGACAGATATAACAGGTCATTTTAATTAGACACAATAGATTAATCGTTACCAAGGTCAGTACTTTTTTTGTTGGTTTGGTTCGACTGTAAAAAACCTTTCGTTAGGTCTAAACACTACAAACTAGACTGCGCATTATAGTACTCCATTTTTCTACCGATTTAAAACTAAAATCAGAGTATATTCCATACGCTGGAAAAATTATAAACCAATGAGTCTTTACCCTCAAGGACAATGAGAGCTTCTGTCAGGAACATCAGTATAATTTAAGAGTCTAGTAAAAAATTAAATTTGTTGCCAGCTGCAGCAGGAATTACAAACATGTTCAGTGTGTTTAACTTTGTCCATTAAAAATGAGGATTAAACAAATTTCCATTAGGTAAAATGTGTAGCTGGAAAAAATCAATCAACGAACGATAACGAAAAGACGTGAGGTTTAAAAACTGCTATTTGGTCATTATCTGTAATACAAAATATTCAGAATTCATGACCCACTGACTAAACCAAATGAGCGTCGTCACATTAAATTTAAATAAAACGTCTCGAATACCTTAGTATTTTAATAATTAATTTGCCCTGTTTGTTTACCTTGTTAACTCAGCGTGCATGAAACTCTTTTAAATACCTCAGTCGTAGTTAGGAACATTCACCCTTTTCCAAAAACAAGAAGCGTCGGCGTCTATAGTGTTCTCGGACTTAAAGTGACTAAACAGCATACTCAAAGAAAGCCAATTTCTTTACACAAATTTACTGACTTTAAAAAACATCAAATGGCAATTCCTAAACACAAATATAAAATAAGAATGGACACTCTACGTGCGATATAGTTTGGGGTTACTCGTATTTACATTTGTACATTCATAAAACAATATTAAAATAGCTTCAAGTAGCTGTCCTTAAAAGTACAACCGTTAAAATGCATGAAGCCGATGTTGTCTGAAGTCGAACCTGTGCATGAAAATCCAGTACAATTCACATACGTAAGCACATTCTTTTTAATTGCCGCGATTCTCATACAGCTCTGCTGTTCGCTTAGCGCTGAAGCCGCAATCACTACCTGTGGGTATTAAATTACCTAGAAATTAAGCAGAAAAACTGCAACATACCCTCGAATCGGATTTAGCTTTGATTATGTCACCCAACCTTTAAATGACTAGTTGGAAACCCCCACCGATTACTGCGGGAACAATTCCTATCTTCTAGCTTCGCGCCGCTCGGTCGGTATCAAGATTCGACGCCCCAAAAATACGTAGCTGTCGCGCAAATTGTTACGCTCTACACGCTTAAATTTGCTTCTGCAGGACACGCCAATGCTGTCTGCTGAAAGCAAACTTTGTTGCCACTTTTAAACGCAGTAAGGCTTTCCGAATCCGTTTTTATTTATTTCGCACATTACACTAGGAGCCATTCATCCACATGTTGCTTGGGACGAGAGCCGTTGGTTAATGTCTTGTTCCAGTAATGTTTAATGAAGAGCCCGGACAAATTTAATCGTTGCTCGCACAGGATCGGATTCGCTCACCTTCAAATATGTTAAATTACAACGTTTAGGCTAAATAACCATGAAGGGCATGCAAGTGTGCTATTAAATTATTGCTAAAATGGAAGTTAATGTCAAAAATTCGTATTATTAGGTTACCTCTTATATTAACCGAGGTTGAGCCTCAGAAACCTATCCTGCCATATACTTGCATTTATTTCATGTAGTTTTTAACCAATCCCTCCTAAAGTAGAGATGTTGATAACATACTACAGGGGCGGTAGTTTCAATCAGCATTTAGTCTTCAACGTGGTTTATGTGACTTTTTTAATGGAATCTTACACAAAATGGTAAGGTACGACGACCCTGATATAAAAAGTGATGGTGCAGTGAAATGAACAGCGATAGACGACAGTATAAGTTTAAATAAAAACGAACACTTCAACCCATTCGCAAAAATCGTTATCGATGGTATTGTGAAGACCACACGTAACGTTCGTACTCCCAGTCACAATATTCTAAGAACTGATTTACTACGAGAGCAAATCAAGTTTCCACCTGGTGCGTCGTTGAGTGCGAGCCTACGTCCATCCGAAGGCAGATCCTTTTGTGTTATATGGAGAGGAGGCCTAGAGTTATCCCTGGGTAGAAGAATTAGAACCAGCAAGCCATTTCCAAGCGAGTATTTGCCGTGACGTCCTTCCAGTGTGCCAACCAACAGCGGAATACCTCTTCAAAGAAGGTAGGATTCCATAAAAAACTAGGAACAGCAGCCTCATAGAAACTGGAGGTTTGTCAAGAATAGACCTTTGCCCAGAAATTCAACGTGTTTCCAGAGTCCCAGGTTTATTGAGTAATTCAGCTGGCGCCCCTAAAATGTGCGAATTGAGGCGGCAGTTGCAGGTTTTTCCGGAAATTAAAAAAAAAACAAAGCGCGCGTGAATTTACGTTACACTAGAAACAGAACGAGGTTAGCCGTTGCTACGTCACAGAATTAATCGTATTTACCTGATGCATTCTTGTCATTTTAGTGTTTAAAATTCAATTTTACGCTATTTTTGCACCGACGAATCATCTTGTTTACTGCACTGAATTTAGAAGTTATTTATATGCCAATTGGGAACAGTACATTTGCCCTAATATCAGAAAGTAATTGTCATACAAAAAATTATTTGTCATACATAATCTTCTACTTAATTTTATGAACCGACCCCTGAGTTAAGAATTGTTTCATGTTCGCCGGGGCTAAGCCCTAAGTTATAGCAAATACACAACATAAGGAAAAAGCAATAAATTATTTATTCTTGGTAATTTTTAATACATTCTTTTAATTTGCCCTAAATTTGAGCCGATTCTCAATTGAAACTTTTGTTTCATAAAGTGTAGTAACCCTTTCCCTAATTATAAATTTTATATTTTATTTAAAACCCCATTATAGGCGAAGGCCCTATTACAATGCATCATAGTAAACGTGGAGGAAAGGATAAAACCTAGAATGATTTTTTTCTTACAACAACGCTAAGACAAGCGTAGTTGATGAAAATACATATAACCGTATTTTACAACATTACCGATATGAGCGGGCTAAATACTTATAAGTACTATTCATCAGAAGCATTCCAAGAGACAATTACAGAGGAGACGAATATTTAGAAAGTTGTTAGTCAATTGGGTCTTTCTTGCAAGAAATAGCTGCAAATTTCCGTTTACCAAGACAAAGTTTTCGATGAGTTCTCAGAACTGTTGATTGCGACTATTCATCAGACGCATTCCAAGAGACAATTATAGAGAAAACGAATTTTTAGAAAATTGTTAGGCAATTGGGTCTTTCGTGAAAGAAATAGCTGCAAATTTCCGTTTACCAAGACAAAGTTTTCGATGAGTTCTCAGAACTGTCGATTGCGAAGAAATCGAAAAAACTTAAAAATGCGCGACAATTTGATATCTAATATGTGAACTAATGGGAAAGACTTCCTACATATGCATGAAACGCAAAAACCGAATTTACTTGCCATGCTGTACTTTATTAGATGAACTGTATTTTTTTGGCAAACAATAGTTTTGTATACGCTCTGTAGAACCAAAGAAAACAAGTAGGCTACGACAAAAAACTGAAAGCAGAGATGAAATGCAATTTACTCTGAGGTGCTGATAATTATAATCTACGTCCAATGCCCGATTAATTCTAACAGGTATTGAAAATTATTATTTGGGCGCTACAGCCTAAAAATATTTCGTTATGGGTGGTTTTAGTAGGACGGAACTCGTTCATAACATCAAAGATATTATACAAGACATTTTGTTATAAAATGGTGTTATTCCAGTTTACTTCCTTTCTATTCACGCGGAGAGGGGTTGCCAATTTGTCGAACATCTTTGGGCGAGAGATCAAATTCAGTTACAGGCAGGCATTTATCTTCAAACAAACAGGAAGTACGTATTTTGAGGGTATCGTTTCGCATGATGTGGCAGCCATCTTGAGAGCATTGACTGTCTTTTGAACCTACCAATTTTAAATTCTGTTTCGCGTCTCGTGATACCGTGATTTTCTATTTCGACACCTGGTCGGACAGTTAAATAACTTTGTCTCGCCATCAACCGTTCCGCAAATATATTGTATAAGCGATGAACTTGTTTTATTTGTTAATTGACGCAGGTGTGAATAGGTTATATTAAGTTAAGTGCTGCATGTTGTGAAGTATTTAAAAAGTGACCACTTTAAGCGGAGCTGAGTTTTGAGTGTAAACTACCTCTTGAGTGACAAAGTAACTAATATTGCTTGCTCTATAAAATTGTACCAGACAAACAACTGCTACGATTTTCTTACAGAGAGACTGACGTCACGAACAGATAGTGTCTTGTGGTTTTCTTGTTGCGATCTCAACTTTAAACGGTGATCTTGGTGGGATTCCCATTCCATGTTCGTCAGATACATCAGGTGGAGCACACATAAAGTACACGGATCTTCAGCTACAGTTTGTTATGAGTATCGCGAGCGAGCCTTCTCTTGCAGCTTACAACTTCCGCCTCCCTTCTCGCTGAGCTAATTCGGACACCTTTCTGCACTTGCTGCAGGTTGTAAACAGGTTTTCCCTTTAACAACGAATCTGAAATGGTTATTCAATACGCTGGTTAGCAGGATCGTCGGTCGAGGATCTTTGTTTCGAGCTGAAAGTTTCTATCAGTCGTTTATTAGATGTAAATGTCCAAAAATTTGAATTTGTAAATAATGTGGTCAAACAATACCACACAGCTTATAAAAAACGAGAAAAAGATTAATTAGGGGAAAATCATTGTAAATAACACACCCCGCTGCAAACAAAAATTGTAATTGAAATTGTATGCGTTAATTTCTTATAAGTCGATTGCTACTTTTTTTAGTTGTTGTTATCCCATACTAATATGTTATAAAAAATTCCTTTGAAGTAGCATTATACATCTAGAAACTGACAAACGAGTTTTCCTTCATTTAATTTTCTACTTTTGAAACGAAGCTGTATTCTACTTGTTACTTTGTTTACAAAATTATAAAGCATTTTATAATTCATAATTTTTCAGTTACTATAGTTGAACTTAATTGTATACCCAACATTTTACAAAAAACAAACTTGCAATGGTGAAAATTATATATGTAGAACAGATTATATGTAATTAACGAAAGAATACATGGTAATACGTGTCTCCTAGTCGAGAATATCACATTTATAAATCTCTGCCGAGAAATTACTAAACGCAATTTATGCCGTCCACATTAGTTTCGGGCATCTTACAAAAACAAAACGTGTTTTGCTGGTCTGACCTCTGCAAAAGATATTAATCCCGAAAATACAAAAGGGGGATGCAAGGTCGCCCTGAAATTTAATATCGTGACAGCATCAACTAACATTTTCATTTCGTGCCTGTGTCGCTCTTCCCAAATGGTGGCAGCTGCTTGAAATTCAATCGTACAATACTAAGCTATATTATCGTATAGATGGAGGCCAGATAAAGACATTTCCGAGGTGGATTCTGCAAGAGCGTCTGGGGCGGCCATCGTATTGTCGATGCGGTATAGAAAATACAATTGCGGGATTTCTATTGGCATTTTAGAAGCGACGTCCTGAAAGCTCAACAAGTTGCAGTACCTGTGCTATGGATTTATGATAATGATTTCAATTGAAAATATTTTCACTCTGTCTGGAACAGGATTGCTGAAGGTAAAACGATTTAGCTTAACTGCAGATTGTAGAAATAATCGAGGATAGAATGGCAATTTCCACAGAGTCAATTTATGATTATAGGTTTCTTAACTGTAATGAAATTCTGATGAACAAATTTGTTTGGTGCATGTGACAATGTTGGCACTCCCAACCACTTTTCCTATCACGCATTACAGAGTAACTAATACTTTAAAATATTGGAATTATATATATATATATATATTCTCCTTTACACCTAACGGTAGAAGAGGAATCCGATAAGTAAGTAAGTATATATTTTATATTCTGAAATCTATATCTAGCGATTAGATAAGCATTTTTAAATAGAGCAGATAGCACAATAAGCGCTTAGACGGTGTCATCTTTCTATATAAATAGTCAGCATGTTTTGGCTTTGTGTACCTTACATCTTGTTAACCTAAATAGGGATTTGCGTGATGGTTATGTTTGTTGGTGGCCGGTGAACCCTTACAAACCACCCATGATTTGGTCTGTGTTATTGAAGTACCTTGTGCAAAGAAATTTAGAAAAACTTACCCGAACATAAACTATATGTCTACAGTGTGACCCCGTATTGATTTTGCGATATTTATGTAATAAAAAGCAAAAATTATTTTGTAACGTTTGCTCTTGAATTAAAATTCTTATAATATTTAAAAAGTATTTGAATTTAATTCATCGAGCTATCAAGCGGTGAATCTATCCGACGCGCGAAAAGAAGATAACAGAATCGCTGCCACAATGCGCGAATCGCGCTGAAGAACCGACGGAGGTTTTCGCCTTCCATGAAAGCAGGGAGTCCATGTACCGATAAGAACGTACTAAACATATAAAAGAAAAATACATGGCCGCTCCAAGATTACCTGGAGAATACCTGACCCGTCCTGTTCCTAATCTTGAGAATACCTGTCCCATCCTGTCTCTAGATTGTTACGTGCAGAATGCGCCGCCTGCCATAATTTCGAATTCGAACGCTATTTTCCCGCGCGTTGCGCAGTGACTTTATCTGTCTTCAGGCGATAGTCTTTTTTCTGGAAAAACCATTGGCAGGCCGGGGCTCGCTTCCTTCTTCGCTAGCATTTCGAAGCAAGCAGTTCACTAAAAGTGCTATTCACTAGTTCGGGGATGCTTATATAGGGTTATTTGGGTGGTTTGGATGAGTGGAGTTATGAATACCCTCACGTCTTCGTGGATGGAAGCCCCAGAACGTAGGTAAGGACGTTGGTTTCCTTCCATACGGCGGATTTATCGGAGTTAGCACACTCGAGCTGTTTTCTTCTGAGCCCAAAAACCACCTGGGGTGAGTATCTTTTTCGCGCTAGGAAGCCTGCCCGTGCGTGTTCTATTAGAACCTTCTGTTTCCCTCTTACAGCAAGCCGTATTAGGTAACATTTGGACATCAAGCAGTACCAGGCAAGATTTATGACGGTTGTAATTAGCCGCGGCGGCGAAATTGTCCGGTCTCACGTGGTTTATGGCGATGTGCTGTCGGTCCCGCGGATTGATATTCTTGAGCCGTCAAGGAACCGTTTCCCTTGTCGCTAGCACTCATATTAGGGCTCCGTATTTTGCACCTCATTCCTGCTGGAGCAGCGCCGTTTTGCGGGGAGCCATGCCCTATGGCCGCAGGAACTTCTCGGCATAATGCTCAAGGATTGCGTGCCGTTTCCTCCAGAACCAGAACCTTTTGCGGCTAGTAGCTTGCGAAGCTGCGAGATTTTAATATGTTGCATATTGCTGTTTGTGTTTGAAACTGTAAGTATATTGTTTTAGTCTAGAGCGTTTCTGTAGATTCAATTTATGCGATTTGTGTCATTAAATGTAAGCTTGTACTGTGATATTTTTACGATATTAAATAATCCAATTTACCAGTTTACAGGGTGAGTTAGTTATGGCTGGTATGTTGTTATTGAAGATATCTTTCAGGGAGTGTGGTTGCAAGGTATAGAGTTTACAATTTCTCATTAGTTCACCGGGGTGCATTTGCCGTTATCTTCAAATATTGTTGGAGCTCTGTGCTTTATTAATTAATGTTCTACCGATTTAGTTCTGTCGTAATTAACTACACGGCCTCCTATCGCTGAGTTAGCGGCCGGCAATTGAATCCAAGTGTACCTAATTTTATGCTGCTGTGAAAGATCGCCCAGATTTTATAGTAATTAACCAGCTAACAAGACCTTGAAATTTCCCTTCTCAAACCTTCTTTCCGATCCGTGCCTGCTTATTCTGTCGTGACAGCGTTTCTGTTTCGCAGAATAAACCCAAGTCCAATAGGCCTTTAGGGAGATCACAGCGTTTCTGCCAGCCTAAAAGTGCTTTTAATTTTCCTGTATTCCGTCCGACCAGACCGCTGTTATAATTTTTTCGTACTAGATTAACTCCTGAGCGTAAATTTTAATTACGACCAGGAAGGAAATATTTTACCAAGTTTAATTTTTGTTAACAAAACGCCTGCGGCGGCAATAATTAGGGATCGCCTCGCTCCGTTTAAGACTAGAGCCGGCTGCAGGTAACTCTAAAACTTGCTATTTGATCTGGCAAGTTGCAGTCGCAGAATTCTGTCAACAAATACAACCACGAAGTTCTTATCAACACGTTTGCAAGAGATCTACGGCCATTTTCCCAAGAAGCGAAGTGCGTGTCCTTTATGAGAGACATCCGACCTAATTGGACATTTTGCTGTAAGACCCGGCGTGCGTATTAGCGGACCGTTGTCAGCGAGCCCGTTTTACTCTCCAGTATCCTGGGTTGCAGCACGAGCCAGGAAAATGAACACCGCTCCCCAAAGTATCAATGTTTATTTAATAATGTACAATTCATGGTTTTATTAATGTAAGCATTTAAAAACGTTATATGTATTTCGATAATTATCCTGTGTTCTTACTGATCTATCATATATTTGAGTGAACATAATTCTCCGATTAGAACTAACCCGAGGTTTTCCAGTGGGGAAAAATGTACCCCTTTATTTCATGGAATGACTTTGCATGTATAGAAACTAACAAAGGTAACAAATTATGTTTATTACTGAAACCTTACTTCATACAATAATTGCTAAGACACCCGTTAGCTATCTCAAGATATCGGTGGAGCGCCAGGTTTTCCAAAATATTTAACTCTAAAATAGTACGATAGAGCCCCTCGAAGTATTCGTTAAAACGATGGTCAATAACAAACAATTATAAACTAAATAATTTAATGTAGAATATCGAAGTCTATGTATAATAAAAATTATATAATTTTTTTACCTATTTAATTATTGATATCCATAACAAATTAAAATTATCTAACCAAAATTGTAATACGACAAATTCTGAATAAATTATATAACTTTACGAAAGAATTCCCATATACGTATAGTTTTAGATATCGAATAATACTTAAAGGTTTCCTATCGGTAATAGTTATTTACTACTTGTATAGTAAAAGTGGGATAATTATTAATATACGTATGTGTAAGCACACAAGTATATTAATGATGCTATTATCCCACTTGTATAAAATTTTATCTACAACTGGCCAAAATTGGGAAAAGCACATTAAGAAAATATCAGATCTGTCATTTTCAAAAATATTTTAGTGGGCAAATGTCATTACGTCTTTCATTTGACACTATGTCAGTTAGGTAATAAAGCCATTACACCACCCAGTTAGGTAACAAGCCATTAATAACTGAGTGGTGTAATGAGATTCATTACCGAACGGAAATAGTGTCAATGAGTAACGTAATGAGTTACTTATTCCACTGGAGGGGATAAACTTAATTACAAATTTGTTCACAGCAAAAATTATTGTAAATTCTAAATGTCAACTGTCAAAATATTTGTCAAAAGTTTAATTATTCAAAATGCATTCTATCTCTAGTACATCTCTAGTCGGGATGAGGCTTGAACTGCTCCGCAACGTGTGAGCACTGCAGTAGTTTGCCATGTTTCGATTCATAACGCTTTTCTAGGCGAAAATGATGAATCACTCTGTAGTCATTGCAGATTTTAACTGTATATTCTGTAAATAATTAATACTGCATTGTATTGTAACTTATATTGTCAGTTTTAGGCAAGCTACAAGGGTAAAACAAAACTTGAACTTTTGAAATAATTTTTTTTTTAATTTAACTAAAATTAAAATAAAAGTTTGTTGACAATAGACGTTGACTTTTATTAATTCTGTTTACTGTTTACCTAATTATTCCGTTTATTAAATGCGTTAGCTATGTCGTTTATTTAGCGTGTTTATATATGGCGGATATGTCGTTGCTACTAAGAACTTTCTACACCAAGAGTTAATGTAAAACGTAGATATATTTATAAAAACACGAAAATGTTATATTTTCTATATTACTTTAAAATAACGTTAATATGCCTTGTAGATCGGTAGTCGACCTTTAACGTCGATATACACGGTGGCAATTATGTATGGGACCAAAGCTGCCCTGGTCAAACGATTGAGATATGCCTTTCATATTTGGTATGTGTTAATTTGAGAAGATGTCGTATATTCTGAAGTTAAAAAGGAAATTGTTTTTGATATAGTTTTTAAGTGCGGTCGCCATATTGAATTTATTAAATGTGCAGCGATGAACTAAGCATGCCTCAAATATTTTTCTATTTACCTGCGTTATATTCTTATGTACCCCTATTTCTGAAAAGAGAAAAAGTAAGCTTCCTATTGATGCATCACACAGCCTAGGTTGCTATTTAAAAAAAATCAATATGAAACGCATATCTCAAACCGTTTGACCAGGGCAGCTTCGGTCCCATACATAATAGCGATCCTGTACATATAACGTTACCACAACGTAATAATAACGTTTTTGCATTAGTTTTTATGTCGTTCATTTCAAGTTCTTTTTAGACTAGGTGAAAAAAAACCCATAACGTTTATAGAACCACGAAAACTTAAGATTTTTCATATTACGTTAAAATAACGTTAATATAACCCTTTAACGGGCAAACTTAGTTTACAGAACAAAAATCGAAATTTTAATTGATATGTTTTCTTTGAGATGCCAGGAAAGCGAAAAACAATGTTTTTTATCAAAAATCTATTTTCAGTTTTTCAAAAGATGCTGGTAAACCTACCAGTGAGCATTCAGGACAAAATATGTTGTGAATGTTCATTGGTATACCACTTCATAATATTGTCGTGTTATTTATTTAGATGCTTACTAAATTACTGAATAACGTATAGCATTTCCTACTCGCGATGAAATACTTTTCTTTTTCGTTCGTGAAATCAAAATTTTCAATTCACGAAAAAACGGTACTTTGATCTTTTGTAAAATATACTCTTTTCGACTGTTATTTCTTTCGTCTTAGAAACGAATTCATTTGCGTACTGTTAGTTCTTGTTATCTAACAACCACGTAAACATACCGAAATCATGAATTTTTTGGCCTGAAAACACGAAATTTTTTTCAATCGGAGACCAAATATGTATTTTTTGTGAAAAGCATGAAAACTCCCTAGAGTAGCCTCCTGCTAAAATTTCTAACCAAGAATTCAATTACATTGTCATATTTTTTATTAGTACAGTTAGTAGCGACTATTTGATCACTTACAAAAAAACCTGCCTTGAACAGAAATAACATACGCTTTTCAAGAGGTTACAAATAACATAAGTTATTCGAATGGGCAAAGTAAAATAGTTTTTGAAATTTGAACTGAATATATAAACACTTGCGAGTGTAACATTAACGTTCTGTTGAAAATTTATGACTACCCCATCGTAAACAATCCTGGCTGTCTCGACCTGCCCCAAAAACATCAGCTAAAGTGCGACCAAGATTGGTTTGAGAGTAAATATTTTCCTAGCGCAACATAATAGCAAAACCAATTCGATTATATTTTTAGTAGATATGTTTGGGTTTGGGTAGCGGGTAGACGCTCTGTGCGATCCCAACGTAGATAGGTCTACTTCAGGTACGCGACCCTGCCCACGCGAGCCGTTTTTTTCTTCACTTCCGTACACCGAGGAAAATCACGTCCTAACCTTATAAATCCTAACCATTTTACACTAAATCCTACCACATCCCTATTTCCACCTAGGAAAGCAACGGGAAACTACCTAGGTTTAATTTAAATTCAATTTCCAAGAAAATCTCATGGATTGTCTCATGGTAAAAAATATCCGGAGTATAAACATTCCTCCAATCGGATCTCCGGGGAGGATTGCAATGAGAAGATCTATAAGATCAATTGACGCTAACAACACACAGACTAAACCTAAACTATCCCTTCGAACAAAAATTTAAATTGCCACGTGGAACGTCCAAGGTTTGGTCTCAAATCCCGGAAAACTAGACATCATTGAAAGGGAGGTCAAACATCTCAATTTAATAGGCCTGTGCGAAACACACTGGAAAGGTAGGTCTGGTCACTTCACCTCTACAAGCGGGAACACTATATGTTTTTCGGGACACGAAACCGCATCAATACATGGAGTAGCATTCATAATCCCGAAACAGCTAACTTCAAGTATCCTAGGATATAATCCCGTAAACTCTAGGATAATAACAATAAAACTAAATGCTAAACCATGCATTCTCAATATCATTCAGACATATGCTCCGACATCCACAGCCAGCGAAGAAGATGTAAATGAATTTTATAGAACGCTAGATAGAACGTTACCGCGAAATACCCAATAAAGAAATAACACTAGTACAAGGCGATTTTAACGCAAAGATTGGACAAACAGAAGAAGATGAGCAAATACGATCACTGATAGGCCGTTACGGGTTGGGTGTGAGGAACGAGCCGGGGCAAAAACTAGTAGAATTCTGTATAGAGAACAACCTCGTTATCACAAACAGTATGTTCCCTCACCACCCTAGACGAAGATACACTTGGACATCCCCAAATGGGCTACACAGAAACCAAATAGATTACATCATGATTAAAAACAGATGGAAAACCAGTGTGATAAACGCAAGAACCCTTCCGGGTATTGACTGTGGCGGAGATCATAAACTGCTCATGATAGAAATGAAAATACACATCAAAACAAAGAAACACGTGAAGAAACTTCCAAAATTAAACAACGACAATATAGAGCGCTTCAGGCAAAAACTAGAAGAAAACATAGAAGCACTGCCAGAAGAAACAGGTCAGTTAAATGAAGAACAAATGTGGCAAGACATCAAAAATACCATGTTAACAACTAAGAAAACAAGTGCTACAGGAGCACCCACAAGAGATCAAGAACAAACAATGGATGACCAATGAAACCTGGCAGCTGGTGAACCGCAGGAAGACTCTACTCCAAGTGGACATGAACAAAGAAGAAAAGGAGAAAGAACGAAAGAAACTCAACCGAGACATACAAAGACTCAGCAGACGTGATAAAAATGAACACCTACGAAAAATGTGCAACGATATGGAAAGGCTACATAACACAAATGAAACAAGAGAAATGTTCCTCAAAATTAAAGCAATAACCAGAGAGTTTAAACCCAAGGAATGGAAAATAAAAGACAAGAAAGGTAAAGTCGTCACGGAAATTGGGGATGTAGTAGAAGTATGGCGCCAATATTGCAACGAGTTGTATAAGGACGATAAACCAAATCAAGGAACGATCCAACTTCCTCCCATCACACAAATAGAACAAGAACCTGGAATAATGAGAGAGGAAGTGGTTCAAGCCATCCAAAAACTAAAAATAATAAAAGCACAGGCGCAGACTTTATAAACGGAGAAATGCTAAAACAACTTAGCCAGAAAGGAATCGATTTCCTACACAAAATATGTAATAGGATATGGCAATCAGGTCAATGGCCAACGGACTGGACCACATCAACATTCATCCCCCTCCATAAGAAAGGGTCAAGCCAAGACTGCAACAATTATAGAACAATTGCGTTAATCTCCCATCCTAGCAAAGTTCTACTCTGGATCATGTTACAACGTCTCAGACATTTCCTAGAATGGCAAATTCCTCAGGAACAAGCTGGTTTCGTAAGAATAAAGGAACGAGGGAGCAAATTATGAACATTAGACAAATCATAGAAAAAGCGAGAGAATTTGTAAAACCCACCCACCTTTGCTTCCTCGACTACAGCAAGGCTTTCGATTGTGTGAACTGGAACCAGCTATGGATTGCTCTGTTAGATATGGGAACTCCTCAACATCTGGTCATCTTACTGAAGCAACTCTACGAGAATAACAAGGCAATTGTCAGGATAGACGGAAGAGACTCTGAATCTTTTAGTGTACAAAGAGGTGTCCGTCAAGGCTGTGTGCTTTCGCCTTTGTTATTTAACGTATATGGCGAGTTCATATTGAGAAAAGTTCTGGAAAATTGGGAAGGAGGAATAGTAATAGGAGGAAAGAGAATCAACAACTTGCGCTACGCAGACGACACGACTTTGATCGCAGAAAACGAACAAGAAATGAGGGAACTTATCGAGAGGGTGGAAGAAGAAAGCCTAAGATGTGGATTGAAACTAAACCGTCAAAAAACTAAACTGATGACAATTGATCGAGGAAATAGCATAGAACATATACCAAACATACAAGATATAGAGAACGTCAACGAAATAGTATACCTCGGCGCACAAATAAATAAGATGGCAATACGTCCACCGAAATCAGAAGACGCATAGCACTTGGTAAAAGCGCGATGTCAAAGCTCAATAAAATCTGGAAAGACAAACAAGTAACAAATAATACGAAAATAAGACTTGTCAATGCGTTAGTATTTCCTGTTGCATTATATGGGGCCGAGACTTGGACTCTAAAAACAGCAGACAGAGCAAGATTAGAAGCGTTTGAGATGTGGTGCTGGAGACGACTTTTAAGAATACCATGGACGGCTCACAGAACTAACGTCTCCATTCTTGGAGAACTACATATAAAAGAACGACTATCAACTGTCGTCAGGCGAAGAATCCTGAAATACTTCGGACACGTCGTAACACGAAGAAGTGACGACAACCTAGAAAAACTTTTAATTCAAGGCAAAGTAGAGGGTACCCGCCCCAGAGGACGCTCGCCAAAACGATGGATAGACCAGGTCAAAGAAATAACTGGATCTTCCTTTCAAATAAATATAAGGACCGCTACAGAGAGGGATACCTGGAGAGACATCGCCAATTCAGCGACATGACAAGACAACTTGAGATCACGACATTTCATCTATGAAATAAACGACTGGAGAGAGAGAGATATGTTTATAAATACTCGAAACACAAAAATAAATTATATAAAACGTACGTTATTACTGAAATATGGGACATATATGTAGACTATTTTTGCGACATAAATAAAAGGTTTCCAAATATTAATTTATTTTTCAAAATCAGGACAAAATAATTTCTTCTACTTATCAATATTACAATCCTCACATATTACACTAAAACGCCTACCAGCTCAAAACTTGAATGTTGCACCCACAAAATAGTGAGAAACAAAAACTTCACCAATTCGCGTACACACTTCAAAGTCGCGACGCGGAATGCACGCTGGTAATACTGTCACACCAGCTACACATTTACACCAAGGTTTATTGGGCTAGTTTTATAACTACAATAATTCTAGAATAGTATATTAAAGTATGAGTGGATAACAAGGTCTTTAAAACACGCGCGAGTTTTCGAGCACGACGGCGTAGCCGGAGTGCTCGAAATAGAGCAAGTGTTGTAAAGACCAGTTATCCAGGAATACTTTACGCTATTTTATATTATACCTCCATTACTGGAAATAAATTACGCACTAAAAACTTAGAAATAATTTTTGTCGTGATAAATCGAGAGAGCATAATAATATTGCTACTATAGTTACGAGAATTATTTACCTTTTTGTCGCGTCCATGTCCGTTGTTGCATTCAGTCGTTTCCTTGACAACCTTTAAAGCTCGGCGAGCTTTAATCGCCTGCTAATGCAGGTATAATAAAAAAATATAAAATTAGACAAACGAACTGCAATGTCTGTAGAACCAAAACAAGACGTTTCAGAGCAGTATTAACTTTCAAAACAAGTAGTATTGACAATTATCCCCAGTGGTATAACAGTCATACCACAGAGCTTTAAAGGCGTTTTAGATGAGTAGTCAACTCTTAACGTCGATACAACGTGGTAGTTACTTTTTGCAGTTTATATCGTAGATTTTAAGTGTATTTTCGTGCAGCGGTTAATGTTAAACGTTTACATGACGTTCACTCGTACTCTTCTTCAGGGCGTATGCTTGGTGCGCCTTTATCACACGTAAGTTCATTGCTCACATGATAGTGATGACCAATTGAAACGCATCATACTACCATACCATAGTGGAACGTTACGGTATGCCAACAAGCCGTTCTTTCCCTTTGATTGGTGATCTGAAATCACTGTTTAGTTCTCCATTTGTGTCGCTGATAAAATCGAAAAATCTGTGAGTTCAAACGTTGTGTGTTTATTATTCCCGTTTGATATAAGCCTTTCAGAATTGCGTTAGAAGGACACCTGGTAGCTAATACACGCTCCCTGTTCCACTAAGCTTATTTTTTTCCAATTTAAGATACAACGGGTGTCGATGCAGAACTAAATAGTGTTGAAGCATTTACTCGATATGTTTTGAGATTTCCTTTAGCAAATAATGACACCTTTTTTCAATTGGGCTATGCACAATAACTGCAGAAAAATGTATCGTTCTGTAGTTAATACTTTACCTAAATAAAATATCAATTTTGAATCCATTAAAACGTCATTTCAACCTAAAAATAGCCAAGTTGAAGTTGTGTTGAAACGTATAAAGCACTTAGATTTTATGTTGAAAAGGTAACGACGTTACAACGTTAACATATGGGTGAAAATTATGTATTAACAGGACGTTCAAAAGAAGTCGGCTTGGCAACCAAACGTAAAAAATACGTTAAATAGTCGGCAACAATGTTGAAAACTAAAGTGTTTTAGATCGTATTTATACCACACTTAACGGTCTTGTTTGGTCATGACTTAAACGTTAAAAGACCGTCATACGGTGACGTACAATCAATCACGTGACGTTGAAAAAATTGGCTGATTTTCGCGTTAATATAGCTCTTGGTCCAAAATTCTGTTTCAGTGTCAGTTCAACGTGTCCCTGCACACCCTGTGGTTAAGGTTACTATATTTTGAAATAAATTCAAATAACTTGATCGTACATATACAAAAAAATGGGTATTGTCGAACTAAAAGCTTACTATATTTATCTGTAATCATGAAATCTAGTCCCGAAGATGTTTCATTATTTAGACCTGATATATGGTACTGGAAGCGACCTTTTTGCGCCTTGAGCGTTTCAAGTTTTCTCTTTATTTTAGTAAATCTACGGTTTGATGAACAAGAATGAAAAAAAAAATGAGAAACTAGCAGTTATATAGAAATTATAAGACGTATTTTTGCTAAATGTCAGTCTTATTATTCAGTAGGAGAAAATGTTGCTATCGATGAAATGATATTGACATTTCATAGAAGTTATTTCTTTAAAATGCACATCCAAAAAAAAAACAGCAAATGCGGTATCATATTTATGCGCATGTGTGATTCTTGGACGCATTATTTATATCGAGAGATCCAAAAAAAACTGTTCCTTAGCGGGCTGTGGAAATTCAACGTATGAATAATATGTTGGTGACACTGTACGTCAATGTCAAATTCGAGGTTAGCAGGTTAGGATTTGCGTCATTTTGTGTCATAACTGACGGAAAACCTAACCTTAAACTCGAATTTGACATTGACGTACAGTGTCGCCAACATATTAGTCATACGTTGAATTTCCACAGCCCGCTGAGGAACAGTTTTTTTTGGATCTCTCGATACAACGCTTTCGTTTACACGAGGAAAGAAGAAAAAATAAATGATCCATCTGTTCCAACCAACGACGTTCTAAAACTTATTTCACCTATATGCGCACTAATTGAAAAGTAGTTGCATATAACTGGTTTAGGTATATAAATTATGTAAAAAACTGAGAAAAGGTCAGCTAACAATTTTAGGAATGCTCAAGATAAATGAACCTCAGATACCACCAGAATTCGAGTCTAGCCGGAAATGTTTAGTAGCATCAACTTCAAATTGAGCATCATCATCAATATATACATATAAAACCCAGTTGTGTCTGTTACAAAAGGAGGTGACCGCCTCTTTGCACTTTCCGATCACCTATAAACCTAAAATTCGGAGCAAATATTGCTTGAGACCTAGGCTGATTCCAAACCCGAAAAATTCGATATGGCGGGTTCACTATGGCGGCCTTAAAGTCAGCTTCTCACGTTTAGACAGCCCTTAAGAGATGGCCAAAATAATACATGGTGGTTGAACTGTAGGGGATGCAATAAAATAGGGGTCATTGTGCAAATATTTCTTCACTCAGTGGGGAATTTTTCGTTTTGACGTAACCTATAGTTTTTAGTAGATCAATGATCTTCTTAAGGTCAATTAATAAAAAAAAAACAATCGAATAACGAGTTTGCGACAAAATTAAAAACTTTTAGTTTTTTTTAATGGAACACCTTGTATATATTTCAAAAAGTTGAAATAAAAATTAATTTGTGATATAAAAGTCTTAATACACTAGTGTCTTAAAATGAATATTAAAGAAGTTAGGGGAGATTTTAGTTTACCTATATCAACAATATACACCGTACTTACGAAAAATTCCTAGTAGGCTGCTACTAAAAACAAAAACAATAACGTAAACATCAGAACTGTCAAAATCAATTTGTCGTACGTTTGGTTGTCGAAAGTAATTAGTGTTGTATATTTATTTCAATTAAAAATTTAAAACAAACCTGCAATGAATTTTTACAGTAGAATAATGTATGTATTTATCTATAAACTGAAACTTGCGATAACTTCTTTAGTATTCATTTTAAGACCATAGTGTATTAAGATTTTTATATCACAAATTCATTTTTATTTCAAGTTTTTAAAAAATATACAGGGTGTTTAATTTAAAAACATTTTTTTAAATTTGGTCGCCAATGAGTTATTCGATTGTTTTTTTATTAATTGCATATTAATGAGCACCGAAAACACTACTAGTTTGCTAATTTAACCTACTTTGTAAAATCAATAATAACAAAGATAGCAATGGTGCGCGCTGTATATCTGCTAGATAAACGACATTTGTGGCCAAACTATCGGGCGCAATTTATACACATACAGTAAGTACGACTGATGAAGAAAGGCTTATATTATGCTAGTGTATAATATAACTTTTTGTTCATACGTTCCTAGAAAGAATTGCGGAGTTGTACTATTGTCCACAATGCATGAAAATCAATTAGCGAGCAACGAAAATGGTAAACCAGATACGATTAACGATTACAATTTCACAAAAGGCAAAGTTGACAGTATGGATCAGCTTTGCACCAGATATTCAGTTACTTGGTGTATGATGACGATGACTAGTGGTACTGTATTTTGAACCTATTTGCCGTAAGTAGTGTGGTTGCTCTTCAAGCTCTCTCTAATGCAAAATAATAGAACTCGGAAAAATTATTTTGACCCTTGAAAAAGGCTCTGATTAAGGAGTACATCAAGCGCGGAGATTTACAACCTCCCCAGTGATCCCCAATATATTAGCAACTAGGTAAAAAGGTTAGACGACTAGTTTTCAATCAGAAACCAGCACGCAAGAATCGTTGTGAAGTATGCTTAAGGCAAAAGGATATATTTCAAGTATATGTTGCCCCTTTCAAAGATTTAGCAATTTTCACGGGCGGAGAAACGCCGAACGAATAAGCAACTGGTTTTGCAAACGTATATTTTGCAGTTTTCTGCTTAGTACAGTGTTTCCTACAAACTGCAATCTTTCCGCCAAATGCGGTGGTTCGTCGCTGGATGGAGATATAGTTTTGCATCATTTCCTGTCCGCAAAAATTTCACAAAGAGACGTTTAAAACTTCCTGAGATGTTTTGTTGATGTTTTTTAATTGCTAGCTATGTCAGGCTAATGCGGGACAATCCATTAAGGCATATTTTGACCCGAAAACTGGCCAGATGGATTGATTGAGTGAGCACATGTTTGGGATTGTGTGAATATTCTGACAGATCTTTCTGGTAAGGCATTATATTCTTTGGTGGTTAATTTGCTAATTTGAAGTGTACGTCTAGCCTTCATCCTACGGGCTCAGCTGATCGATTCGAGTGGAATCACTTCAGAGTAGCCGGCTGGCTCGCAGCTCCGGACTGGAAAGAGAATTGCCCGGGTACCTTGTCCACCTTACGTTCAGGCAGAAAGGGCTGGCATTAACATCGCCTCTACTTCGTGCTGCATGTGCAGATTATGTTCAGCTTGGGGGTTCGAGCCTAACGGCCTTTTATTTATTTAAGCTGTATAAATTTATATGCAATTGTTTTCACTGCTACGGCTTCACCGTTTTACCAAATTGTGTTTTTATGTGTTTGTAGATTTAGCGCCAGCTTAGAACTGAGTGGTTTAATTGTGGAATAGATAACGTCGAAAATTAGCTGAGTGGGTGGTTGCACCACTTAACATTTGTTCCCTCTAAATATCGCCCATATTAAGTTTGTCAGCTGGGAAAAATGATCATAGCATATCACAGTGTAATACAAACTACCATGCAGATATCTGAATGTGAGGCTTTTCACGATATGAAATTAAATCACTAAGTGTGGAACGCAGTAACGTATTAGCATTCATTCAGCCATCGGATTGCTTCAAAATTAATTGCTTTGGCTATTTTAAAATGTAGATTAATCCAGTTTGGAAATTAGCGTGTATTTACTCAGCGAGGGCTGCGTTTCCACGCATACAGTCTCAGGTGTGAATTGTGATAATTAATTATGTGATATAGCATTAAGGTTTATTGTTCGTTGATGCCAGTAATTACAATCGATTTCATTCCTCCCTATTGTTGATCTATTACTTAATTGAATCATTATACGATTTTTCGAACTGTGGGTTTTATTGACTATATTGTGTGTTGTTACCTTTGAGCAATTTAATGGTTCGTTCGCTCAACTGAACAAGGAAACATGGGCCTGAATCATTTGGCGCCCCCATAAATTAGATCTATTAATTTTGAAGGTAAATTACCTTTTCACTGAGTTAGTTCGAGTGCATGTTCTGATTCAATATCGGCAATTTATAATGTAAAAATACCTCTTCAAACTTGTAGCGTTTTATTTTTATAGGATTTTCAGTGTTTTGCTTCTTCCTTGCAAATCTCATATATTTTGTCTTACCTTCGTTTGTAACACGAACTTTTGTGCCTCGGTGAGTAGTCTCCCTACTGTCCTTATTTTTTATTGTATTCTCGATAATTGTAATGTCTTCGGCGTAGGAGATTATTTGCGTCTGATTTTTTATTTTGTTCTTCTTATCTAGGTTTTATTTTCTTAACATGGAGACAAGTACTACGTTAAACAGTGTCGGAAAGATTAGATCTCCTTGCTTCACTCCTTTGTTAATGCTAAATTTGTCTGACACTAATCCAGTATATCTACAAGTTTCACTGGGATTCCCAAGCTTCTTAATTCTTGTAGCGCTTTAGTTCTGTTTATCGAGTCGAACGAGTTTCGGAAATCTATAAAAATCACTTGTAGTTCCTTATTATACTCTTGGGATTTTTCGTAAAATTGCTCTATAGTATGTATTGCAGTTAAAGTTGATTTTCCTGGTCTAAAGCCATTTTGATAGCCAACTAGTATGTTTTTTAGAGTAGACTTTCAGTTTGTTGTTTATGATGTTGGTTAGGATTTGATACGTAGTATTAAGAATCGTTATTGGCCTATAGTTTCTGCACTCTTCCTTCCCTATCTCCCTTTTTGTGGATTGGTGTGGCATAGATTCCCTAATTAATTTATTAAAAGTATGATAAAAACACTTTTTGGAAAAAAATAATTAGGCCAGTCAATCTGTACATTTCACCTTGCATTAAATCGGGTAGTTCTGATTTTTTTATATGTTTTATATGGTTGAGGCCTAATAATGAATCTAAGTTTTCGACCTCGGCCGAGTGCCGGAAGTACTTCAAATAACCAAAAAAAAGCAAAAATTTTGTACCTTGTTTCGGTTTTCGTCAATGTTAACCCGAAGAACTGGTTTTCGTAAATGTTGAACCTATATGAAATGAAATAAGATAACATTTCCTACATTTTATGAACTATAGTTTTTTTTCTCCGATCAATCGTTCAGCCGCGAGAGCGCCGCGAAGTTATAGTGCAGTCAAATGGTAGAAAATAGTGGAAAGTTTTGGTGGAATTTTGATACTTGTTTCCTATATGGTTTTTGGGTCGCTGTATACGAATATCAGGTTTTCCAACAATAATTTTGACCGGAAACACGTTTTTTTAAGCAAAAACGGTCTTAAAAAACGATTTTTTTAAGTTTTTCTAAAGTTACTCGAAAACTATCCAATTTCGTGAATGTTGAACCTACATGAAACGAAAGAAGATAAAATTTCCTACATTTTATGAAGTAGAGTTTTTTTTCTCCGATCAATCGTTCAACCGCGAGAGCGCCGCGAAATTATAGTCCAGTCAAATGGTAGAAAATAGAGGAAAGTTTTAGAGTCTTGATATTTGCTTCCTATATGTTTTTTGGGTCTCTGTACGCGAATATCAGGTTTTTCAACATTTCAATTATGAAGATTCATTTCATATATCATTTTTGATTTACGAAAAATGGATAGTATTCGAGTTTCTTTGAAATAAACTGGAATAATTTCCTTTTTTTTGCTTTTAACACCTAATTTCGCGGCGCTCTCGCGACTGAACAATTGATCGGAGAAAAAAACCTCTAGTACATAAAATGTAGGAAATTTTATCTTCTTTTGTTTCATGTTGGTTCAACATTCACGAAATTGGATAGTTTTCGAGTAACTTTAGAAAAACTTTTAAAAAGTCGTTTTTAAGACCGTTTTTGCTTAAAAAAACGTGTTTCCGGTCAAAATTATTGTTGGAAAACCTGATATTCGTATACAGCGACCCAAAAACCATATAGGAAACAAATATCAAAATTCCACCAAAACTTTCCACTATATTCTACCATTTGACTGCACTATAACTTCGCGGCGCTCTCGCAGCGCTCTCGCGGCTGAACGATTGATCGGAGAAAAAAAACTCTAGTTCATAAAATGTAGAAAATGTTATCTTTTTTCATATCATATACGTTCAACATTTACGAAAAGCAGTTTTTCGGGGTTAAAATTGACGAAAACCGAAACAAGGTAAAAAATTTGGCTTTTTTTGGTTATTTGAAGTACTTCCGGCACTCGGCCGAGGTCGAAAACTTAGATTCATCATTAGGCCTCAACCATATAAGACATATAAAAAAATCAGAACTACCCGATTTGATGCAAGGTAACACCCCCTTTTGATGACAGATTGACTGGACTAAATTGCTAGGTGTAAATTTTAGGCAGGTTTTACTTGTAACCTCACATTAAGTTAGACCTAGTCAAACAATTTTTAAGTATTGCATCAAATTTCCACTGCTATGGTCAACATTTAAGCGATTTAAATTAGGTAACTCTAACCTAATTGTAGCCTTCCGCAAGTAGTGATAATACAATCAATTGCCCAGTATTCGATTATCATCAGTTTTGAAATATTCGCAATTGGTTTATTTTTATTAGTATTATTTAAAAATCGCAATTTGACTTAATCCTACAAATTCCCTTTCAATAATGTATTTTTTAAGCCAAGTGTACAAAATATACAGGCATCTCACAGCATGCGCACTACATAGGAAAACACCGACTATAAATTTTGCTAAGAATCAGCATAGCCTTTGCATGGTCAATGCTGCGCAGTATCCCACGCTTTTTACGCGCATAAAATGCATTCATTTAGATCATTCTTCTCAACTTATTCATCGACGGACAATACTCAATTTTGGTATTAAGACAATTCAGTGTTATGATTACAATACCACTTTATTTATATTTATAACAGACTAACGTATTATATTATGTTGTGACTGCCATCACACACATTATAAAAGTATCTATACATACTTTTGCTTAAAGCTGCTGAAAAAATACAACCTTGAAGTTTCAGATTCCTAATGAGACACTCTGCACATTGTTATTCATCTGTGGCTGTTACTGAAGAATATTATAGCTTCAAAAATGTATCATTCTATTAAGGGCAGCACACAACGAAAACAAAAACAATTTTCAACCAGAATTTCCACTTCCGAAAAGCTATTACAACACACACGGGTTTCCAAAGCTGGCTTTGTTTCGGGGCCCATTTACAGTGAACTAACATGCACGTGAAGAGCTAACTGTGCTGATCAATTTCAGATAGCCCCAAGAATCACGTTCGGAGTTCGGGAATAAAAAGGCATATAAATAGAAATAAGCCGTGATAAGGTCCGCGAGTTCAATCGTAAACGCAATTTATTGCTTTTCATTTTTAGGTGCTTTATCTGATGCCGAAATTTGCTTTTTACGTTTGTGCGGAAGGTAGCCGAATAATTCATACGGCTTTGCGCTTTCAATTTCCTCTGGCACAGGTGCAGTTTGGCTTTCGGTTCTTTGGCTAGCGCCATCTACCGACAGCGCGCCCCGAAAACAATGGGACCATAACAAAGCCGGAGGAAAATAAGATCCGAGCCCCAGGGATGCGCCGAAGTTTATTTTGAGGTTCATACATCATCTCTCCTTACACAAATACGATATCAATCAGCATTAGCGAAGTTTGCTTCGGCGCCGTCAGATAAATTGGAAACGAAACAGAGTGAGGCAAGGTACAGGAACACGCTCGTGTTGGTTTACAAGATCAACTCGACTCTGCGGGTTGCGCGTTGCGAAAATGAACGGTAATGGAGAGCGACCAGTTGCTGACGTTCAAACACCTCTTTTGATTAGGTGTGAGCTGATGTTATGTTTATGTTTGTCGCCAGCAAATTGAAGCTGTTAGAAATAATCCCGACAGCATGTGTTGCTGAAATTGGCCAAGTTGCAAGAGTGAATTGTTGTTCTGTGTCATTCCAAATTACAGAACTTCGGATTAAATATTTCTTGTGTGCTAGACAGCTACACTGTTAAGCTTTAGCGTGCTATGTTCCTGTTACAAAAGTAAAAACCTTACAGTGTATTACAACAGTCAACCATGCGAATTATGGAGGTGCATTACTACGTAAAATTACATGTCGTAGTTTAAAAAATCTGTAAAGGGGTTTACACAAAACTTCCCAAGAGCGAATTTATTTAATTAACAAATTAGAAAAAAAATGTAGTCCGCTGGGATTCGAACTCCGATCTTCGAGGCGAATATATCGAGCCAATTTCCTGTCCGCCGCTAAAATAACTGAGCCAGGCTTGTGTTCGGATTGGGCGAGTTTCTTATGCGTTATAAAGCAACATACTATTCTGTCCTATTTGTAATGTTTACCCTGTATCTGTTAGGTCTCATTTTCGGCAATGATAAAGCCTGAGCTATTTGCAAATTATTGCTTTTATCTTTTGCAAATAAAAAATTCCTTCGCCCTTCAGACGATGGAAGTAAAAATGTAGTGCGCTGGAATCAGCACTCCGCGGTTAAACTAACCGAGCCACAGGAGTGCTTCAAGTGGACGAGTTTCTGCTGCATTAGAAAGCATCATACTATTCTGTTCAATTTATAATGTTTACCCTGTATCTATTAAGTCCCATGTTCGCCACAAATTGTTACTTGTATTTATTTCTAAGGTAAAGCAAGATTAACAAAATTTATTTTTTTAAGGTGGTCACCATGTACATATTTCTCCGAAATTTTCTCGGCTTCATGCCAAGTAAACATATAATACTCATGCAAAATATCGTCTTTCCCCAAGAAATAATTTTTGAGTTACACGAGCCAACAGGCAGACAGACAGACAGACGAAATTGAGAAAATCTGTTTTTTGTCGTCTACAGACCCTGAAATGTGAAGATCTGGAAAAATCTCGGAATGTGATTTTTTCGTGATTACAATACTTCCTTCATCTATTAGAGGAGGAAAGTAAAAACTTTTATCTAAAATTAAGAGAAAAAACATCTCTATATTGCACTTATAAAACCGAGGCTTTGTTTTTGATTATTTTATTGAGTACATTTAAAGCGTTATCAGCCATTGCGCTTCTGATTTTCTCAACTTATCGTGATTTGCTGAATTTAAAGCTTTTACCTTAGCCGCATAAGCGTTGGTTTCGTTACACGAGAGCCAACTGTTTCTGTAAGGAAAAGAAAGTGGCTTTTACAAGAGCGTGCGTTGGACCACAAATTTCGAACACCAATTTTTAATTTCCACAATGTCGACTAACAGAATAAACGTAGCGGACCACTACCAAAGTGTCGTTGACCCACAGCATCCCTTATGACAATCCCATAAAGTAGAGAATTTGACTGTGTACCTGACCTATTACCGCCATCGAATCTACCCTGGGCAGCATTCACCCCGTTGACGTTCTGCCCCTTCTCGCTTTCTTCTGTACGGCTAAAGTCAGCGGCTGGTAGGACGAAACCGCCTATTGAGATAAGAATTAAAAAAAAATACCGGCTTGATGTTTTCAGTTATATGGTCTATAGAATTTGCCCTGTCCAATTATGGGTGGCCTACACATTCATCAGTAAATTAATACGAAGTGAATGTAGCGTGATCGCTTTCAGCGAATAGTTTAGACGTAGTTCTTATATTCTTTCATTTAATGCACATTTCGCACAGTGCGAAACTGTTGAAGACCATTAAAAATGCAAGTTGTAGATTGCTTCAACGTTATGTTCCTTTTTTATACGCCAGCGTGACGTCACCGGTCAAGTAACATTGTAACGCGGATAAGTACATCTGCACTGCCTTTGTTCTAAGAATATTGTATCTTGACCTACGCTTATCGTGACGTAGTTTTAGCGAGTACTATATATTTTGATATTCTAACTTTATAATTTGGCGTGTTATTGATTCTGTTTAAATGTGGGAGCAGACTGCGCACTCTTCAGGAAAAACATGGATCATTGTTTTCTAGAATTAAGATAGGTTTCGAACCAGCCAAGTCAGTTTTTTCGAAACAAGAAAAAATGGTTGTCTGTTGAAAGTATTTTTAGTCCACTCTAAGCTTTATATCAGCAGCTAGCGTTCAATAATTGCCCGGATTGTCATGCACTCTTTTAGAACAACCGTCTTTTGAAGTTCGGCGAGCAGATGAAAAATATAAAATCACCCCTACTTTCTTCACTTTATATCGTAATAATTTGTTGTTTATTCTTTTTGAGTTACTATAACTGTTTTTACGTTTGTCTTAGTCTGCCACGTTTGCTTCGCTCATACGGTACCCACAGAAATAATTGCTCCACTTTTTTAAAATTTCAGATTTGATTTACACGGAAAATAGCAAGCTGAGATACGACTTAACGACTTAACTGTAAAACAATGTGTGGTATAAAAAAGTTTATTGTAAAAGGCGTTTGTAGATTCTTTAGTTTAAAATTAATTCATACACGATTTTAAAATTTTGAAAGCAATAATTGAATTTAAATATTAGCTTTAAGTCGATTTTGAACTAAAGGCAACTATAACAAAAAATAATTTGGAATAGGAAAGCTGATATTTCTTCCAACCATACTGGAAGTTCTTGTCTATGTGCGAGTGTATTATATCGAAGCTTCAGGCTCTCGCACTAATAAGCGATATACAAGTAATACAATCCTTAACCGCGCCGTACGTGACTTGCGTATGGGGAGGGCGAATTTTATGCAATGAATGGGCCACAAACTACGCACTCATCAATTAAACACTGCCTGAAACCATCACGCAGCAATTAACTAATGATTGAGCAAACCTAAGACGGAGACCCTTAATTGGAATTAAGCGCTTTGGCATCGCGCCTCAAATGCGTCGATTGGGCGGCAGCAATTTGCATTTGCTCAAACTACCACGAAGACTATTTATATAAATATTACTAAGAGAAGCGGGTTAGAGGTTGTATTGGAGTTTGTTGTGCGTGAGTCTCTGTAATTTATGATTGTCACTCTAACACTAGGAACTGTAGACTAACTTGTCTCTCACTTTAATTGGAATAGGTGGTGCAAGGAGCGTATTCCAGAACTGGGTGTAAGGCTATTTCCGCTAGTTAAACTTAGTTTTCACTGGTTTGTTTAGTCTATGGTAGCGTACTAAACAACAAATTTTTATAAACTTGCTAGAAAGTCAACATTTAAAAGTAAAGTTTGAGCACTCCATTCCATGTAGGAACATTTAGTATGAAAACAATGTAATTAGTATTAAAGTTCTGCGAAACTAACCTCTCTTTGTTAAAATGTTTTTGTAAGCTCTAGGAGTTTGCATATTGCATTGAAACTAAATTTTACTGCCTATAGTTTTCGATATTCGTCTCGGGTTTTGCTTATATTTGCTTGCTTCTTGCATAAATTATCATTTTCTCTATAGTTATCTAAAAAGAATTTAATTCCAGTAAAATCATAAACAAGAAACGTGCTCTATAAATAATTTTTATTCATCCATCATCTAATACCTAAGAAGTTAATGTATAAAACAATATAAAGCCCAAAATTCTTCTAGTATTTACTCAATGTTTTCCTGATGGCAGTTATGTATAATTTCATCAAAAGAATTAACTGCCCTTTGAAACGTTTTGACTAGTCGAATGTAATAATTCCCAATTAAGAGCCTATAAGCCTGAAATTCCGCTTTCTGTTTCGTTGTTGTGCAATGGAATTTTATTTCTATCCTTAACCATCTTGCAAAGCGACCTCAAAGACCTTTCCGACGCCCCGAAGTAAATCTCTTCTCACTGCTGCATTTTCAATTGATATTGGTTAAGTAATGCATGTTGTAAATTACCACCATTGTGAAAATGTTGTATTGGTTGAAAGCTGTATGTTGAGAGATATTTAAGAATTAACAGTTTTATTCCGACCCATGTTTTGAGTGCTTCTTCATTGAGAGTGCAGTAACGCCTTCAGCAACCTTCTGGCTTGTCACTGAGCTGTCAATATTGCATTGTTCGTGAAATCGTACCCAGCTGAACATATGGCTGTTTCTTATCTTTGTATAGCGTAACGTGACGTCACCACGCTGGTAGTTCTAGTTGTACATTAACGACGTTTACGGCAAAACAGTTAATTTCTAACGGTCACCTTTATGTAATTTTTCAGCTACTGCTTCCTAAAGAGGATTATTATTTGATACTTTTCAGAAGTCAGTATGCTGTTATTTCATACTATGCAACAAGAATTTTATTGCACACAACCGTTTATTGAATTTTGGGGGTTTTCAAGTTTAGACTATGATAGCATACCTAACATAATTTTTTAGTGAGTTTTCAATTTGAAATGACGTTGTGGTAGTTAAAAAATTGTTTAGAAATCGTATCTAAAGCTTGCTGTTTGCCTTTATGCGAGTTAAATAATTCATAATCGACTCAATGTTGAAACTTTCTTGTGCGTTCAATAAAGTGGCGCTTTAGGTACTCGTTATAGAAATTTAACAACCTAAATTATATTTGGAAGCTGTTCACATTTTCCGTACCGAGGGAAATTCTTCCTTGTGAGAACTCAATTCTCTCCCCGCATAGCCAAATTCGTCCTCAAGGTATAATTTCTTTCAACTGTCGTGAGCGAGCCTTTTCTCAAACCTATAACCCCCCCTCCTTGCCACCGAGCTAACTGGATCACCCTTTTGGGTTTTTTCGAGTCGCAAATCGACTTCCCTCCATAATGCGTTCCCAAATGCGATGGCGATTGATTCGTGGTGGGTTTTATGTAACCAAGAGTAGAATTGAGTAGAACTGGTGGAAGTCTATTTTTAACAATCGACTATATCAAGTTAAAAGAACAATATATGCAAAAATATGCTACAAAACTGAATGTAAGCAACTCTGATTTTGCTTCTGCTAACAAGGTGATTGCTTGTAACCCTTATACCTGAAGACGGAGTTGGCTCTTTTGATTATTAAATTCCATTCCGCAATATTTATTTTAGTACGTAATGTATAATGGCGAGAGTTAATTTCTAACAACTATAAAAATACAACAATATAGCATTTTTGATGCATGATATAATATTAACCCTGTTTCTGCCTGTTATTTTTAAATTAATTAAAGCCATTATTACATATATAAACATAATTCGTAGCGCTGCAAGTAGTTACACTTCGTCCCTTCCCACCTTTGACCCTTTGTGTCTCGTTATTCTTACATCCACTCTAATTCCCTTAAGGTTTAAATTTTTGCAGACATTTTGATTATCGCTTCCGACCAAAAAATTAAAAGTACAGTTAATTATTTCTGTTTTGCAATTTCGAAATCATCACCTGATAAGTGCCCTTTGTGTACGGTCTACAGAATTGTTTTTTAAAATATTAATTTATTGATTAATTAACAACTCTTTAGCGTTAAAACTAAACAAAGAGAAAATAATAATGAGGTGGGGACATGAGTATGCAACATTTATAAGGATTTGTATTTCTTGCTCTTGAATAATATTTTTGCATTAGGCTTAAAAGCATCAAATCAGTCTTTGGAAACCTTTAATGGACTATTTATTACTCAAGTGTCTATAAAACTTAAAAGTGTTTGAGTAACACCCGAATAAAATTTAAATGACACAAAATCCAGAATATGCGTTTCGACATCAAGTTCCTTGCCGAAACGATTTTTTCTTAGAATGTAAAGCGACAGAGGGAACATAACTCATAAAAGCATTCTTTGGACGTCACCTTTCCACTATGGCACCACAGCTATCAAGAAAATGACATTTAGATACAATAGGTATGGAAGGCGATTTAATATAATGGCTCTTCCTTCAGAGGTCGTAAACTCGCGGTGTTGGGGTTGGTTAGAACGTTACAAGCCGAGAATAACAAGTTTTCATACCTGCTGCGATGTGGTAACCTAAGCGATTTTTCTGCGAAATGATGGGCAAAGTGGAAATAGAAATGTGTAACGTTTGCGCTGAACGCCTTAAAACTTAATTCAAATCGAAGTGCCTTTGGCAGAAAAATAGCGAAGGAAATTGGAGTGAGCATCTTGTCGCTTTAATTTAGTACTTAAATTTGATGTTTGTTTTGACCACTGACAGGAGAAGAAAACTTAGAAGAATTATGGTGACGCAATTTTAAGTAAAGAGTTTATACAAAAATTCTATGCAGATGTACAAATGTAGATTAAGAAAGGGCGTAAGTTCTGATTTGAATTTTCAGTTATCTTACAATCGTTGACCAGTATTCTGTTCTATATTTTTAAAGGTGAAGAGAAGGTATATTTCATTTTTATCATAAAGAAATTTTCCACGTGATGCTGGCAAACTTTGCTGAATTTCAGTTTTTATGCATCAATCACAAGTTCTGCAAGTTCTTTAAGATTAAAAAAGCCAAGTGCAGATATATCATGGTACTATTGGATTTGAATTTTCATTTCTTCTGCAATGTGGTGGTTATGTGGTCAAAACATTCTGCTCTAATACACACATATTGCTATGAGCACATTTTAAGCCGTCATGATTATAATAGCAATAATATTTGAAGCATATCAAATAATATTTGATAAAATGTTACAGAAATGTGCTAGTTTAAGTTTCGCAAATTGTATAGAAAAGCATTGGCCTTGATAATAATTACTAGACCTCGATAATAATTGGAATAAAATGTAATCAGGGTAGGCTTAGAAATAATGTAAAACAAAGTAATATCGAACATCAACAATTGGGGGAAAGGAAGCCAAGCTGTAAAGTGGTGTTAATTTTGGCTTCCCAATAAATAATTATTATTACCTGAATAAATAAATACCCCTTTCCCAGTTCGGTATGTTTGAAAATTAATTCCATATTATTTGGGAGTGCTATAGTAGGTTGCAGTAATTAATAGCACCTCTGCAGTAGTTTAAAAAATCGTTTGATTTGTGTGTCGAGTGTTCGATCATTTTTCCGAGATTGTTTACGAGCTTCGAGCAGTTCAATTGGCCACAAGCCAGTATTAACTAGAGGTAGGCAACGTTCGTGGTAAGCAGTTGGAGCCCTAGATGTGCGGCGACGGCTGAATTGGAGGCGTTTTTCTCAGCGGTCGAGCTACAAGTCGTTCGCCACCGGCTTGTATCTGCAGGCCAACTAAGAGAGAGGGGCTCAGGCGTCGTGGAACTTGCTGGGGCTCGAGTAAAGCTCTAGTTTCCATTAAAAAGCAACAGAAAAGTCAGGAAGGTTTATTCTAAAAGATTGAATTTAGTGATTTGCAAGTGGCGTCGGCTTTTTGTGCACTTACGGCAGACGCGAGTGTTTTTTGTGACGCGTATTTAGTAACTGTAATTACTGATATTTGTCGAATCATAACGAACTTTTTCGCGAATTCGACATATTTAAATTGATATTAAAATAATATCCAGTATTGTATAGATCCCAGTAGTTAAATCAGCATTATTCGAAACGCGTAGAATTAATTTATTAAAAAAGATACAATAATTAAGTTAATAGCAATGTATATCCTGGACCTTTGGCATGTTTTACATATTCTCAGATAAATTTTTTCTTTGGAATTACTACTATTTAAAATAGTATTATGGTCATAAATGCTTTTATAATCTTTTCAATAGCATTAGTTTCCTCAAATCAGCACTCCCTTCAACAACCGCTGGAGGTCAGCAGCACTTAAACCTGGTCGGGAATTAAAAAAAACTGCCAAAACTGCATTCAGCTAAACTAATGTCTACCTTTTAGTATGAGTATATTGTTGGTGATTAATCTAGTCGATGGAAATATTGGCATATGTTATTTGAAAAAGATCCAGTTTTAGAAATAAATAAATAATCTAGCTTTGTTGTTAGATTGTATGGCTACTGTATTCAATATTCATATTGATGAAATATACATTTCTGTAAACCATAGCTTTCTAGTTCTTAAATTGCAACCGATGTAGTACAACTTGATATATTGTTATACTAAATTAAACACTTTTTATTACAGTAAAAATTTTACACCTTTAAAATAAAAGGTGGATAATATTGTTAGCCCAGTTTGAGAATTAAATACGCTACCTACTAGCTTTTTGGGCATAGTGCTCGGCAATTCGTCTCGTCGAACTTCTCCTCGCGCTTAGTTCAGGCGGGGAATTTTTGGGTAATTGCGACCTTCGTCAGATATATCCAGCTCTCGAAAGTCGACTTGCAAACTTGGTATTTCACCCACGTTTCGTTTGAGTGCCGTGAAATTCAATATACAGGGACCGGCAGAAACATATTAAACATTTTATTTACATTTTTTTTCTTTATACAGTGTAATACAAAAAAAACGAAAACACGAGTATGTTCACAAAACTTGGGAGTTTATTTATTTAAATATCGAGTGCCGGAGATGTCCATTTTCTTCTTCAGAACATTCATTAATACGACGAAGAAAATCTTGCATAACTTTTTCTGGTATATCTTGCCTAATACCGTTAATTTTGTGAAGCTTTCGGTGGCATTTTATTACAAAGTCAACCGAATTCTCTAAACTTCTGAACCCATCGTCGTATTGTCAAGTACAATGGAACATCCTGCCGCCTGTTGAATTGTCTTCTGAACGCACATTGCACAGTTATTATTGATTCGGTCCTAATAAATAACTCAGCACAATAAGCTCGCTCTTGCACATTAAAACCCATTTTGACTTATTACTTAAACATTAAAACAAAACTCCTGATCCTACTTAATATAATGATATTCATCACATTTGTATGGATAAAAACCTTAGTGAGATATTGCACGTTAAAATGTTTAATATGTTTCTGCCGGTCCCTTATTTTGGACACATTTATAAGAACCTCTTATCGTTCCCCCGATACGCCCGTGCTGTCCCAACGCAGCCCTAGAGAACCTTTTCAAACCATCGTGTAGAATAATGCCAATTTCGAGCTGCCCATTTTGGTTTTATCGAAGCCCGGCCGTTTTCGCTCAGTTTTGGTGCTCGATCACATTCACTCCCGTATCATTGCCGTCTATTTAGACTCTAGACAGTCTAAGTTGAATCTACTGATACTGTGTAGGTATGTGATTTACCACAAATTTTGAATATCATAATATGTACTAGTCCATTATCTTCGAAGAAACAAGGCCGCAGCACACCAGAGTGAAGCCAGCACAAAAGGCAAAATCGTTCTTTTTCTTTCGAAGGTAATCACTAAGCTGAGTTTGCATTTGTAAATTAGCACCAATTTTGTAAGTGTTTTATAAGTGTGCAGTTGTGTAATAAGTTATAAAGCGTATCCCCGTTAGAAGTGCAGTAACACTTCAAGCTTTTTGCACCAGTGCATCAGTACTGCTTTCTTACGTGGAACGGTATTACAAGCACACATCTGCCAGAAATTGTATTTACCGCGCGACGTGAGGCCACTACCCGGTAGAATTATTAAGGATTGTTTGTTATCATTGTTTGTTTCGGTCACTACAATAATGAGCCAAAAATATATTTTTATAAATGTTATCTTAATGGAGTTTTTAAATGTACTCTATGCTTTCCATTTATGAAACGAAGTGCAGTTCCACGTGTTGCTCCATGGAGATAAGCATTCAGAAACCATGAAATAAGGTAGCTCCAAATCCTGGAGCTGAGCACCACGACTTCTCATCGCCTAGAGGGACAGTCTCTTGGCAAACATATTTTCAGTGCATTACTGTCAAACAAACACCAGGTGGAAGGATCCCACCTTACAGGAATTTTTTCCTGATCTTTCCAGGCACAATTGTTTTGATTATAGCGACCGAGCTCTCTTTTGTCTCAGTTTAAGGTACATTACTCACATTAGACCCTTCAAGCTTGTTACATATCGTAAATGGGGTTTCCTCTGCTACAGTATTTTCATGGAAAACTAAAACTAATGCTATTTGCAAACAGTTGTAGACTGTAAAACAATTTCTAAGAGTATCTACTCAAGATAAATGCAAGAACAGCTGCCATAAGCGAGAAACTCTATAAATGCACTATAACCTACGCTATATCGCAGATATAGTTTCAGCAACGTCAACCGAATTTTTATACTTTAACTTGTAACCTATATAATTTGAGTTGAAATTTCAAATAGTACCATCTCCTCCTCTTCAGTTTTCAGTCTCCAGAATGGTTTATTGTAGCTTTCGACTTTTCTCAGTCCAAAGCTTTACGTTTCATTTTTTCATGGTTACTTCTGTCCTTTATTATTTGATTTATATATTGAAGGCGATGTCGTCCTCTGGATTTCTCTTTACTTTTACTTCAATTATTGTTTTTTTAAGTCTGTGCTCTCCTGTGTGTGTCTTCTGATTCCTTTCCTTTTATTAACTGTGCCGGTTTTCGTATACTTTGTTTTTCTTAGATTGAATCTTTTCTTTCCGATCAGCTAATTTTGGCTATTCTTCTGTAGTGTCGTCATCTCAAGATTTTTATTTAATCGAGTCGTTGTTTAACACTGTCAAATACTTGTTTTGCTTTACTTACCCAGTATGAGAGTATCTTAATAATTATAAAACCATTTCCCGCCTCCTATTTGTCTATTTTTTGAATATGAGCCATGCCATATCCAATATCTACATAAGTTCCTTATTTTGTTACGTAAGCGCAATGTAAAACATTGATATGGTTCTTGTTCAGCTTTCAACAGTTCACGGCATAAAAAATTTGTTTTTACTTCCCACGTCTAAAAGACGAAGGAAGTATTGTAATCGCAAAAAAATCACCTTCCGAGATTTCTTCAAATCTTCACGTTTCAGGGTCCCTAGATAACGAAAAACAGGTTTTCTCAAGTCCGCCTGTCTGTCTGTCTGTATTACACCTTACAAAATAAAATTTTGTTTATTTTTGCTCTAACTGAGATATAGGCAAAAGCAATAATTTTCATATAGCTCAGGTTAAAACCCACGACGAAAATAAGATACAGGTGAACATAAAAAATGCGAGAAAATGGTATGGCGTCTTTATAACGCAGCTGAAAAAGCTTATAATTCTAGCACGGTGGTGGCAGTGGTTCGGCGGACTAGAAATTGTGCTAAAAACATTAATTTCATTCGCCTGGGAGCGCAGAGTTCGAATTCCAGCGACTGCACATTTTGTATTTGCAAATTGATGTAATTCGGTCAAGCGAAGCTCTGTGAAAATCCCGCTAGAGAATTCTTTACTTTAAAATACTTTTTAGGTATCTTTAGATATCATCATAGCCCATGTAATCATGAACTCTTTAGAAGACAATTTTCTGTCCTATGGTATACTTCTGCTAGATTACTGAAGTCTGTATTTTTATTGTAAATAGAATACTGGCTAAAACGCAATCTTTTAAACTTAATAAATACGGCTGTACGATCTGTTCGTTCCATAGAGGATTTCACATCCCTCTGAGGGTTTGTAAACAGTTGCAATTAATTTGCATGCTGATAGGTATCGGTTGTTCGTGATTGTTTAGCAGATAATGGGGTTGTCAATCATTTAAGATTTATTGAGCGTTAAGTGGTGCTGTCGCCACAATAGTAAATTAAGACTAGTGTGTAGGTGGTAAAATACGTTCAAATCAAGTCATAGATTTTATGCAGCAACATCAGTCAGTAATTGTTTTTTTCTGATTTCCGATTTTCATCTCTTTCTTATTTTACAGTTAAATGTGCCGCGAATCACAAGGCAACGTTTAAATGTTACTTGTAGTTTATCAATAATCTAGTATGCTATTCATCAAACTTCAGATATGTGTTTGCTGAGTTGTGGAGAAGTTTACCATTATAAAGAAAACTAGTATTCGAACTACCATAAAATACAACAGTACACTAGGCAATTTATAGGTAATCTTTTATTATCCTAACGAACCCGTTAAAGCCTCATTATTTCATGACAATTTTCAAATTTTTCTGCTTAATAGTAAATTGGAAGATACAAAATTTTAGTGGAAATTTTAGTAAAATGTATGTATGTATGTATATATTTATTATCTGTAACCTCATTTACCTTGCGAGGTAGAGGCTGGTGCTTTATGCGCTGGCATCTGGCGGTAAAATGCTCAACTTGCTCCGGATTCGGGATACAGAGTTGGAGAGCGCCTTTGGTGCTTGCGCAGCAACCATTGTGTGGGGTGTGTGTCTTGGTGATGCTTTGACCTTGTACTCTATCCCTTAGGTCTGTGGTTCTGAGTAGAGCACAGTTAATTTGGTGCCCAACTGTGTATGATTTCACCGAGCCCTATTCCAATTGCCAAGGCTACGGAAAAATTCTGACCCCCGCGGGATTCCAACCGAGGACGTGCTTAATGCAAGCATGGCGCTTACCCAACTGCGCCACGCGGTCTCTGGTTAGTAAAATGTGTATCCAAAATGCTGGCTGGAGACCAAATATGTTTACTAATGCTTCAGGTATGGGCAAGTTTGCAATTATATCGCAATTATATCGCCGCAGGGTATTTAACAAAGTAGATATGAATGGAGACAACCTCTATTTCGATATTCTCATATATAAGAGTGACAGTTCTGTTCCGTCAACCGGAAGTTGGCTTTCCTTTTTGGAATATAATTTTTAAACAGCTATTTAGAGCATGAAGACAGTTCTTTTAAACCTTATTTCGCACGACTTTGTAAATATGCCTCTTACAACTCTTGTACTATCTGCGCCAGGTAAGTAAATAAAAAAAAGTAGAAACGCAAGCAGTATACACCTGCATGAAGATAGGCAGTCCTCTACAACTACTCCCCTAGCACCAAGCGATTTTTTTTGTTTGGAAAGTAGTGGAACATAAGAGAAAAAGGTGTACAGGCGATAGTAAGTTGGTCGACACTGTGCAAAAATTGTGTTTTGGAGATACTGTGTCTGACGTAGAATATAAGTGAAAAAATAACATTTTAGTAGAGGGGAACGATATAAACATGTGGTTTGCGATTAGCCAAAGAACAATAAACACTATACCAAGCAACACTTTTCACATTTTATCAATTTCAACATGTAGGTACCTGTAGAAGGTGAAAAAGGTAATACAGCTTATTGTTACAAAGTGTGGTAAACCATCTTTGATTCTATACACAAATCTATAACTTGCATTTGATATGTACGTTTATAAAAGAAACAAATTCTGATTGCAACAACTGTGAAATACACAATTTAAAAACTCGAACTAGCAGAACTGGAATTGAAACAGTATAAAAAATAGGAAATGGAGAAATCATACAACAGGTGTGTGACTATGCTTTGAAAATAGTATATGAAAGAGCAACACCCATATAGAAAGCACAAGTCCGCAAGAATCGTAGAAATGATGGCACCAATCCATAAAAAGGGCGATTGGACGATGTGTCAGAATTTTAGTTGTATCTCAGACTTAACTACTTTAAATAAGATAATTGGTAGGTTTGTTAAAGAAACTATTACTACATGGAAAAGAAAAGTCAGACAGCTTTTAAAAATATGAAGGGGTACATGCAATATATTCATATACTTCAGACAACCTTACACCAGTATAACACTTGTTTATTGAAATTAAACAGAAGAGTAAAGCCTGTGGAAAGATATGATGGGCATTTGATATAGCAGCAGGGCTAGGCTTTATGGTGTCAGGAATAACATTTGGTACATATATGTATTTACTGTTTGTTAATAGAGCTCAAAAACTAGTTTTAGCAACATAAGTAAAAATGTAAACGTGCGCCAAATACTTTTGTAGATTTCTCGCCAACGTTCAGGAGCTTGCCGCGAAGAGGGGTTGCTTCATTTTCAGGCATAAGTAAACGCCTAATGATCTAGTTTTGAATATGGACACAGCTCCAGCCAAAAGCGAAGCTGCTATTAGTCCTGGGAAACTACAAACGAAGAGAAGCGACGAAACAGTAGCCGGTAAACGGCACAGAGCGAGTGGAAGACTTACAGATGGTGCTCTTTTGCTAGTAGGAGCCAGGAAGTTAAGAACAGCTAGAATTCGGCAATTATCACTCAAGATGAGGAATCAGAGCAAATTAGTTCATTTGCCATTGGCCAGTGCCGCCGTAGCAGAGGTTAAATAATTATTAACGCGCTAAAGTGCATACGCGCAAGCTTTTTGTTGTTCTCTGTCAGCAAAAAGGCGTTGTTTAAACAGCTGTAAAAATTATTTTATATTATTGTTTGGTATGTCAACGCTGTGCCGTATGCGCTGCGGACTAATAGCACGAATAAATCATACAAAGAGGTGTCGGGTGGATAAATTAGTGTTAATACAATTGTATAATTAGAGCAGATTTTATTTTTTTAAATAACTGCGTAGTAAAAGCAGCCTTTTTGACCTAGCAAAGCCAGAGATATCAAAACGACTAGGCAAAATTTAATTCGCGGTTACGCACCTATGTATGTATGCATGTTCCATACGTAGCGAATAAGTCTTATCCCTTACTCATAAGTCATACCTCATAGTCAGTATCTACCAAAAAAAGATCCAGAGAGGGAGATATCGGAGGAAGGGGCGGAATTCATTTTTAGTGCTGAGCAGAAGTACTAGTGTACTTAAATGGACATTATAGTGTTATATAAGTGTGTATTAGGAACAGGTTTTTAGTGGTTAATTTAATATTGTTGTGCATATAAATGACCTGTAGAAATAGGAATTTCTTTTATAATGTAGTTCATAACGGTATTATTATTTAGTATTGTTTCTTTAAAAGGCAGTATATATTTGTTGTTTATGATTGTATGAACAAATTGGCTTTTACTTGAGTAGATTTTTGGAGCTAACCTTTTAAGATTAGCACGAGTTTACGGTAATTGTTAAGTTCATTTCAATAGGAGCTTTACTTAACCACGACTGAGGTAAATAAGGTAAGAAACATTGCAGTGTTAACGAATTAGCTAACAATAAAAGGAAAAATAAGTTTAGATAAAAAATCAATACTATAAGGTAAACGTGGCTGCCAGAAGTGAATAGGTTATAATAAGTTGTTTGGAATGTCAAAGTAATAAATACATATTCTAATTGAGTTTCTAGGGTAGGTATAGTCTGCCCAGTTCATCGGCGTGTCTAGAGAGTTCCGAAATTGGTTTCAAGGCCAGAGTTGTTGCACCGCAAAGTTTCCGCGTCCAAAATTAACTAGGATAATAAATCTATTTATCCTCGTAAGATTCGCCCTTACAGACCCTAAAACAACAATGCTATTATCCGCGCAGTTACAGAATTATCCAAACTGTGTTATTACCTTACACCTCACACAAAGCTATTACCTACTGTGCTTATTTTATAAAAGACAGGTGGGGTTCTGGGAAAGACGTCTTCCCTACATTACTAACCAGCTTCATTTCCAAAGGTGCAAAGGGCACTGGGGAGCGAAAACTTCTCTAATTCCAGGGGAAATCAGGCCGCAGGCTGTTATGTGCTCAAACACCCCCCAACAGATGGATCTTCCACGAGCCCTCGCGCGTGTGAGCCCATTGACAGATACCGGGAGGGTTACATCGTGTTAGTCTACTTTTACTT
Source organism: Agriotes lineatus (assembly GCA_940337035.1). Taxonomy (NCBI): domain Eukaryota; kingdom Metazoa; phylum Arthropoda; class Insecta; order Coleoptera; family Elateridae; genus Agriotes; species Agriotes lineatus. The sequence continues at coordinate 126,274,812 of OW679200.1, read as the reverse complement.
GATTTATTGCTGCCAGAGCCCCATTTAGTTGGCAGATCCTCGGGAATTGCTGGCTTTTCATACCCCCGTTATGAATACCAATATTGTGTGGATGTATGGCGGCATTCCGTGCAAAATAGCCCGCTGAAGCTTTGCATTGAAATATTCATCGATCGCAGCTTTTGGACGCGCCGAAGGAATCCGGGCCGAAGTTAATTAGAAGAATGCGAACTGCAGCGTTAATGGAAAAATGTACCCGCCAGGGTTAATAACATCAAAGTTTCCTTTTGGTTGGCTAAGCAACGGTTTGTACCTACCAAGGGTGGTGATTCGTCACAATATTGAGACTTGGAAAAGGCAAGATATAAAATAATATTTAATTACGTCTGTCAATATTATAATAGCGTTTAAACCCATTGAATAATTATGTATCTGCTACCAAAGCAGAATGTGTCTGCTTTGGTAGCAGAACAGAATTAAAACATATATCTATTATTTAGGTTGCGATTATCTCATTGAAATAGTCTCTCTCTTCGACGCTTATGTTGGTGTTTTCTCTAATGTGCTAAGCTAGAATTTCCATTTACTCTACGCTGAATTATGGTGTACAACAGTGAATACTTTTTATTTATCAGCACTTATGTATCCAGAATTAGTTTTTAGCACTGTAAGAACAGCAACGAGTCTTATTTTTCCGTTTATTAATCTCATGCCTTCTTCGATGACGCTTTATGCTTTTTTTTTGGAATTTACACTTTAATAGTCTAAATTTCACATAATATAGTAACTGGGGTCTGAAAAGAAATTTGTCTCCCTTGTTTGGATGCTTTATTTTCATAATTATAGACATAATCAGTTGGTAGTTGCATGCTTTGTTACTGTTGTATGCCATCAGTGTAATTTAGCATAGCCGAAGTGCGAGAGCGGTCCTGTTTTGCGTGCATTGCTTAAATCTATATGTGTGCCAAGACCCACTGGAATCCTTCGAACATCGCGGGAAATTTCACTTAATCTTTCGCAGGCAACAATTCATTAGCCAACGAGCCTTGCTCCAGGCTATATGTGGGTGCACCACTCATACTGCATGTGCCTGCAGTAAAGTGAATTTTGCAATACGACGACTTATATAATTCTCTGCCTAGGGTGTTTGTGTGCAGTAAGCCAGCGTTTACACTTCAAGTACATGTCTTTTTCATCGTGTACTGAGTGAGTAAGCAAATTGCGAATCAATCAATTATAGTCGTGACTTCTATTGTTGATAAAAGACGTCAGCCGTCATTCAGGCGCCAGATGACAGCCAGGGATTACCCGAATCAGGTGTGGTAATTTTCCACGCGTCGCACCTTGCAGTTCGAGGCTGATCCTAATAAACAACACAGCAATCAGCTGGCTTTGAGGATTCACAGGTAACCCGATAACTAAAAAAAATGTTTGTAGTTACGCAGTTAGTGTTCGCGATTAACTTTAAAAAGCCTTCGCGAGAGCAATGTAATGTGTTTCTTAAACAAATAATACATGTGAGAATTGAGAATACGGGTTCTTAAGCACGAAATCCGACAGCCGGCTCATACGCCCTTTAACGTTCGTTTTTAAAGACAGTTATTTTAGCGTTATTAATATTGCTATGTATGTTTATGAAATGTAAAAGTCGGTATAACCAAGCAATATCACCAATTGTTTTAATTTTATTAATTAACAATGTTTGTGGCAACAATTCCCATTAATTTTAAAGTATAATCCTATTTTATTTTATTTAAATATATGTATAAACAAAATGACTTTGCCTGTTCATGTTGTGAATTTAGTTTCAGTCGGAGAATACTACAGGAGCCGAGCATCTTCCTGTTTCTGATTGGCGACGATTGGGGTATTTGATAGTTTTATGCATAGGTACTGAGCTAGCAAGTTAAACAAACAGGGCGAATAATGTATAACGATAGTAAAGCGTAGGAGACGTCTTCTTTAAATTTAATATCCAGACTAAAGAGCTGTACAAACATATCGTTACAGGTCATACATAACATTCCAAGATCTGCAGCCATATGTATAGGTGCAGCTTTGGATTACAAAACATTGATTTATATTAATAAATGTATGTCTTGCAAATTAATTCGGTGTTAATGCAAACATGTATTTATATTCTTCCATACGTTAGATCTTTTTCCCTCGACGTTTACACGATTTTTATAGATAGCCTGTGACTTTGTCTGTGGGTATCATTAATTTCATTGCCACAGTTTATCGGTTGACATTGTCCACCAGGTCTTGCAAATCTTCTAAGCTTTTAGCCAGGGTTATAGTTTCATTTTCGAATTCTAGTGTGTTAAGTACGTATATTTTCTTAAAGCTTTATTTCTTTGTTTTTCCCAAAAACACTTTGAAATAATATGGCGCAGGGGTCAAAACGTGTAGGCGATCAAACTTTCCTAGCACTTTTTATAGATACTCCGTTTGTGGCCACACTAAAATACAACAGTCTGGTTCCAGTTAATCAATACATTTTTGATCTAGAGTGATGTTTTGGTCTCCTCATTAATTTGATAGGTTGGACTTCATCAAAGGCTTTTTTACAATCGACGAAACACATAAACGGTATAGTAGTATTCTTGATACTGCTCAAGAAGTTATTACAAAAACCTTAGTAGATATCGCAGTGGACACCCACTTTGCTTCATATTTGTACCCACCTTCATTACTTATACTTATACGCGGAGGGCCTTTCAGTACGTTTGTCCAAGTTTTTGTGAGACGTCTGTCCGGGGTATGACTTTCTTTGACTTCCCTTGATTCTCTTAATTTGCTACACCCACCTAAGCCACTTATGGTTTATTATCTTATGCATTTGTGATCTACCGTTAATTTGAAAAGCGTTTTATGTACCCAGAAGGAGATAATGCACGTGTCGTCAAGTTTTGTATGTGTTTCTAATAAGTTGTGCGTTGTGAAATAGTTTTGGGTTTATTCCCGTTAACAGTGCAGTAATGCCTTCAGCGCTTTGCACGGGTGTATTAATATTATGTTTCCCTGTAGAATTCTTTCACGCTAATGTCGCGCAGGTAGAATTGTTAGAACCTGCTTTGAAAACTCTTTGTTCGAATCACACCTGCAAGGCTGACCCGCTTAATTTAATATTACAGATGTTATCTTAATAGAGTTCTTTGAAACGTCCTGTACTGTTGTCGTTTGTAAGGCGCAGTGAAGTTCCACGTATTTGAAATCAAGTAAGCAGTTTCAGAGATTCAGAAATAAGGTAATATTCTTATCTCACAGTTAATCACCGCAGACATTTATCATTGCTCTGAGATTTTCTATATTGGGCCTGTATTTCATCATAGCAAAATATATATATTTATTGTCATAAGTACTACCAAAATCCCTTTAATCTGGACGAAGCAAATTTACTTCAGTTGCTTTAATTTTTACATTTTACAGTAGTAGCTATACAATATCTCCGAAAACTTGATATTATTGCATTATTTGTGATTTTTTGATGCAGAAATGCATGTTCCAATATCATACTGTATATTACAGATATCGATTGCGAATCGTATATGTAGTTTTAAAATATATTTTTGTAGAACTATTTTCATATTTATTAATTCTAAAACTTTATCTTTTAAAACGTAAAAATATAACCCGCAAGGTCTTTGGAAGTAGAAAAATAGAAGATTGTTCGAAATTAATGATTTATGTAGCCAGAGATGGTGTTGGCGTACTTTAGAGCCCTTTGTTTAGATAAAATTTTGCTATGGGATTGAAAAATATAAATTTTCACCTCAATGTTAGACCTTTTTACTTGTTTTATGTAATTGGGTTCTGGTTACTCTAATAATATAACGAGATGTATTTTATAATTTCTCTACAAGTTCAAGTAAAAAGCGTGTTCTGAATATATCTTGGGTAGAACCTATTCCGTAACTTATAATGGATGTAGATGAGTATTCTCAGCTTGAACTAAAACAGTAACTAGTTATTTTTTAGTTTTCACAGTAACATATTTTGAATAGAATTAAAATAGCTAAAGCAATAATTTTTTGGATAAATAGAATTATAAATTTCTTTTACACATATATTTTCTAGGGTTACTGCAGCTTGCTTAATTCCACTATTCAACTTGTTATCACATTAAGGGCCGGTTGCAGAAAGCAATGTTAAGTCTGGTGTTATCTAACGCGACGTCAAAGTGAACAAAAACGAATCAAATCTCAAATGCTTATGGTAACTAATACATTAGTAAACAAAATTTGATGCGATTTTGTTCACTTTGACGCGATGTTAGCTAACACCAGACTTAACATTGCTTTCTGCAACCGGCCCTAAATGATCCGGAAATTGCTGTATTGCTGTAATTGCATGTATTTAATTGATGAGTGTTCTATATTTTGATTATCGCAGCAAATATTTCCGAATAAGTCAGATAACTCAAAAAAAACAACCGAATTTACTATATTTAGATTTGGACAGCATGGTATTACACTCTGAAATGAATTTAAGACTCCGCAAGCAGTCTCAGTAGAGGAAGAAGGGGTAATCCAATATTTTTACTTCCTCGTCGAACGTCAAAACAAACTCATAGCAAGGGAGTACAGGACAATCCGGGAAATTGATAGGCACCATCTGTTGATATAAGCCTAGAGGTGAAATGGAAACCCTTCGAACAACCCGAGAAATGTTACTGGCTTGAAGAAAACTATCCGTGCTCTGCTGGTTTCCAGCTTTACATACAGTAAATAACATTGCAAATAAAGTACAACTAAAATATCTTCATGAATTCATTAGACTGCGCGACAATAACCGGGTTCAAGTTACAGGTAGCTCTGGAACAAAAAAGTACCGGAGCACTAAATGCACATTACTGGTTCAACCTGTTCAAACCAAGAAACATATTTTAATTCCTTCTAACTGTCTTAGAACTACAAGGAGTGCGCACTGAATATAGCAAGACAAACATAAAGCCCAAACGAGAAAGATGAGATACTGCGTCAGGGTGAATGATGCAGTAGGACACTTCACGAATGCGTCTAGTAGTCGCAATTTGTTAGTCCGACAATGTCGAAAGACCTACTAGGAGCAAATTCGGAATTGAGCACGCGAGATCTGTTAGCTCCAGCACCAAGACTGTTCCCTGAGAGCCTTACTCGATGACTTGCGAGGAGATGACGATTGCAATGCGGTAGTCAAGTGGAAACCTCAAAATAGTTCGACTACATTAAAATTGAAAAATAATCTAGCCGAACAAAAAATTAACATATCTTTTACATGAGCTATCATTCACATCACTTGTTTAGTTCTACGGCTAAATAGAGTAACGTAAAAGGGTAATATACTATTTAATTCAATATTTTTGAAAGTGCCCTTTAAGATACAAGTATGCAGTTAGCGAATGTATGTACCGGGCAGAGCTGGGCAGTAATTAATTACTTTTTAATTAAATTAATAATTAAATTCATTTTTGTTTATTTTTCTTGGAATTGAATTACTTTTCAAAATGCGGTAATTGTAATTGGGAATTGCCATTTTTGTTAAAAAGTACTTGAAACTTACTTTTTGAAAGTAATTAATTACTATATTCAATTACTCAATTACTTTTGTCTAATTGAATTACTCTAAAGTATTTAAATTACTTTACAAGTATTTGAATTACTTGTGGTAATTGAAATTACTCGAGGTAATTGAATTACTCTGTGGTATTTCAATTACTGAATTACTGACCTCGATTGGGTGCCAAATCTCCAGAATGCAAAAAAATATAATAAGGTCTTATTAAGTTACATATTAAGCAAATCGCAATAGGGTATTCCCAACCAATATAAGCCTAATTTATTATTTCCTCTGACGAGTCGAATAACAGTAACTTTTGCATTTTGTACGACGCGTCACGAGCATTGGTGCGTGCATGTAGATGTGATCTGTAGCTTGCAATGGTGAAACTAATATTTATTGTGAGAGACGCTACGTGTAAGACGCTAAAACTATATTTGCGGTAAACGATATACTAACATAAAGCTATACTGCCGTGCAAGTGTAACAGGCGTTAAGTCAAGAATATTACGTTTTTGAGTGAGGAACTGAACTAAACGGCCAAAATACGATAACAACATTTAAACAGCGTAAAACACATAAATAAAATGAACCTAATTGCAAAATTCCAACTTGGTTGACTCAAAAATGCAGTATAGGAATATGGGGTGTGGCACTAATTCAATTTAAAATTGAACATTTTGTAAATTATCCATTCTTTGTCGCTTTCTTGCCTTGTAATGCTCATATGTTGCTTTGTATACTGGCACATAGTGCATAATTTTTACGGACTGCTGCAATATGTTAGCTTCGATTTTATTATTACAAATGTGGAATAGTGTCTTATAAAAATCATGACTTTCTTATAATTCCGCTCACCTCATCTAACATTACTTCTTTACGTTATACAGGGTGCTGCGTTGACGGACGAAACATACAAAACCTTCAATCCTCATACTAATTACAAGGCATTCAAATATTGGCTTCTTAATGATTTTGCACAAAATTCCATTTAGTTTTTAAAAGAACAGTGCATAGTGACCAAATTTACGTAATTTCAGATATTTTATTGCCCTAAACTACAATCAATAGGTGTTATTAAAGATATTGATAAGATTTTGAAATTTGAAGTAAAAATATGAGAGCATCCTGAGCAATTTAATTGTCGACCGTTGACAGTAATTTTATGAAATACGTATTTTCTCTCGTTTCTTATACGGTGTGTTCAAAAACAAATTACATAAGGGTTGGCCATGGAATATAAAAGTAATGTCAACAGCAAGCTTTAGAATTCATTAACTGCTATGACTGTTAATACTGTCATAAGTTTATAGTATACGCTGATATCGTGATTGAAAATTCTAAAAATTGTTGTCTCTAAAGCTTGCTGTCGACATTAGTTTTATTTACCATGGCCAACCCTTATGTAATTTCTTTTTGAACACATGGCATAAAAGTCTCTTGAATGTAAAAATGACTCATTGTTACGTACTTGAGCAAATGTCTTTTGTTTTTGTATCTGTTGCACAAATTCTTATTTCAATCAGCGGTTTTCAACTAGGTTTATCAGTCACCTGTCAACTTTCAACAATCCCTGATCAACAACAAATTGATATTTTGTTTTAAAGTTTAAAAGTTACCTAACACATGTTTTATAGCTATTTGTATTACTAGCGAGGAAAATGTACCATTCCCTCCCGCAGATGTAGTTTAGTTCTTCAGCGTTAGCGAGAACAATACCTAATCAATTGTAATCATGCAAGGGAGAAAATTACGTTTTAGTCCAGAGTTATACATACAACACTTTTACATTTTATGATGAGACTATCTCTTGTATTCAGCTGCATTCAAACATATTTAATATGAAAACCAGGAGGTTAGTTGATTTACTATTAATCACATTGCCTCCCGTCTCTAATGGCAACGGCAGTCAATGTATTATATTCCCTCCCACTGCTACTGGAAACGACCAGGGGACCAAACGTATATTTTTGGGAAACCACTAGCAAGCGACAAAAAATGTTACTTTTGTATATAGCAGTAAAAACATATTTTCTAAATAGAAATTTGCTGTCAAACAATAAAAAATTCAATGCTCCATCCTGTATACTTAGGTAAGTTACATATTTTCGTCATTCAGCTTCATGTTAGGCGTATTTAATAATAGATTGTTCTACAAGTTAAGAAAAGTGAGAGTTTTTCAACGTTTAATTTACTAGCGAGCGATGCAAAGCGAGTGGATTATTTATCACGAACATGGAAAAATTACTTTTATAACATATTCACAGCCAGTCTTATAAAGGCCACTAATCTGACGTTAACTTTAATTTGCTGTTAAAATAAACAAAAGCGCATCAAAATTTGTTTACTAATGAAAAAAATTTCATAAGCACTGACGTTTTGATGCGCTTTTGTTTATTTTAACAGCGAATTAAAGTTAACGTCAGATTAGTGGCCTTTATAAGACCGGCAGTCAGCGTGCTATTTTTTCTAATATAATTACAAAATCTAGCCCAAATGAAATTCGACATTTCTTCATATTCAATTTTTTTTTAAATCGGCAGTGAATAACGTTGAAATCGTCAAATAAAATACGAGAGATGGGCAGTGAAATAATCCATTGTTTTGCGACTTCTTGTAGGAATCTGGGCGATAGGTAAACATCAACCGACGTCAACATAACCTACAAAGGTTGGTTCAAATGTTGTAATTTCGCGATTTCTCTATTTAAAAAAACAATGTACTACCCCTCGACACTGGAAGTTTCTTTTTATCCCTCATGTGGTTTATTTGCTTTGGCCCTACGGGCCTCGGCAACTGAATCCGCAATCGTGATAAAAAGCTCAACTGTAGTGATAACTTATGTGGAAACTAATACAAAAAAAATATATAAATTTGTACTTTCAAGTTCCTGTACCTTCTTACTGAAGGACTTTGTACTAAGGTATATTAGGTTTAATCGGTTTATTATAAGCTAATGAATCTATGCCAAATCGGTGTTCTATTTTTTTTGGGACACCATGTATAATTGTTATTCTTGAATGTATTTACTTACTTACATCTTACATCAAAACAAACTGAAAACTTACGGTTTTGGTGAAAGGTGCATGTAGCTACAGATTTAATTATCACAAAAAAATCTTCAAAAGTGAAAGAGTATGTAGGTTACTATAGTTAACAAAACATAAAAATTAAGCATTTTTAGATTATGATTACGAATCGACACCACACTAATGATAGTTGCAACTTGCAAGAAAGTTCTACTAAATACAACTATGTATATGACAATAATTTTCATCGAAAGGAATTGAAAAAGTAATTGATGTTGTACAATTACAATTACTAAGTAATTGGTAATTGAATCTCTGGTAATTAAATTACTCCATTGAAAGGTAATTGGTAATTAGTAATTAATTACTTATTAAAAGTAATTTGTCCAGCTCTGTTACCGGGCTATTTGGATAAGATTTCTATTCGCTGTTTATTGTAGAGTCAGTATATAAAACAGTTAATGTTTAAATTTGTTACATTTAGATTTGAATTTCGGGCGCTCCTCGCCTGTTTGCGTTTTGTTTATCGGCTCGAGCAGCGACATGAACTTGGCTTTTGTTCCTGGTGTCCTTTCCGTTTGATGCTGTGATGGCGAACAGTTTTACCGTCTTTTGAATTGTCCAGTGGTTTTGCGGGCATGCAGTTTATGTTTGGTGGAATTTGCCCTCACTGATGGTGGCGGCTTATGCACCCTGGAGATTTGCTAAGAATTTTTTTTCACGCCAATTCTGACGGATTATAGCGCATTCCTGACCCATTTCTAGCGTGGCCGAAATTAATCACGAGGAGTCGAAGCTTTCGGTACCTTGATTTAAGGCATCTGTGGTTCTAGTTTAGGTTTTTTTCTTTATAATCGCTGGTTTAGAGCTCCCCATAATCGCTATTCCCACATCGAAGGCGCCGACCTTGGCCTTGTATAGGCTTTAAAAAGTACCTGCCGCTCCCCACCTTCGTATGGGTTGTTTGGAGGATTACCTCACACGATCCTGTGCCAGCTACGCTACGAGTAACATGTTTTGATTTCTTTTTATTCAAAACCATTTAATACTGTGGGCCGTGAGCCGGTTATTGTACCTCATTTTACTGCTTTAGTTACCAGCTGAATTCCGTCAGGATTCTGGAGGCTTTAGTTTGATACTCCCGCTGTTATGTACAGTTCGCTTCACAAACTAAGTAGCTGAAGACACTCCGATGATTTTATTCCACTGAGCCTGCGTTAACTTCCGTTACACCTTTTTAAACGGTTGTAGTGTTTAATATAATTTATACTTGCACTTTTTAATCTGGGATTTATGCTAATTCTATCGCAAGACGAGTTTGTGTTGCGGTGCAACCTAAATTTTGACCTAGATTTATTACCCTACGATAACCTTTGTTTAGCAAATAATCGCCTATACTTTGTATAATATGATAGTCAATTCGGGATTATTATACTGTAATACTAGCATTGTAGTTTTGTTATTGTTACTATTACCTGTACTTGTCTTGAACTTTTCTTTCAAAATACTTATGCTACTGGAGTTTACGAATTCTTTATACCTGCATACATTTGTTTATTAAGAGGTTCCTTGGCGCTCATTTGGCTATTTAATTTAACCATAAGTACTTAAAGAACTGCACACCGTCTCCCTCAGTTAGTCCGGTCGGCAATTGTATCCACGTAATCATTAATACTACATATTTAAGAGTCAATCACGAATAAATTAATGCCAACAAATTACCGCAGAAATTTTATATAACCATCAAATGAATTAGAATCACCTTAACCGTTTCGTAGCTTTATTTCCGAACCAATTTTAAAATTAAGAGCAGAAATGGTAACAGTTGCCAAACTTTACTGATTATTAAGGAATTTTACAAAATGGACGAAGTCCAGTAAGATAACGGTTTCAACAAACGTATAAAGGATTAGATCATTATAAACGCATATATGATTTATTATTCATAGAGAATTCTGTAAAGTAAAAGAATTCAAATATTGTACCTACCACACGTTGAAACAAGCTAGAATAGGGTCTATTGACATTTAACGAAGCTTTTTAACATTTTATTGGATTCAGTGGCAGGTACTTTAAAGATTTCTTGAGTGAGTAGCACTGCCAATTTTTCCGACATTCTGCAAAACGATTTCAAGATAATGGAAAATTGAATTTAGAATGTGACTATATTTTTAAATTATAAGTAAGCTATGTTCAATCAATATATGACTCTGGAGAGACATGTCATTAGTCATTCGATTTTGCTATATCGTTCATTCGATATCTGACTTAGTGTAATGTTTCAAATTTATATCAAAATCTAATAATCATTAACAGCATTTTGAAAATAATGATCGATGAAACTCACAAAGGAACAACTAATTATTTAAAAATTTCTAAAATTTTACACGAAACTTCTTTCGTAAGTGCGCTCCGCAACGATCGGTGAACATTTATTTATATGCTTATTTTTTCCAAGGGTAAAAATCTCAGCTTTGTGAAATCCTTCTAACTAGTTTAATAAATAAGGCGCATTGGAAAAGTGTTTAAAATTACGTACAAATACCTTAAGGTTACTGATAATACTAAAATAGTGACACTTAGTAATGCGCATTACATCAATTTGAAAATGAGAAGGGTTGAATGCAATTGCTAATTAGTATCATATTCGCTTATGACTGCGTTGTAAGAGACGCGTTGACGTTACGATGTACACCCTGTATCTTTTGGGTACCAATTTCGTCAAGGGTAAAAACCTATGCTATGTGCAAATTATTACTTGACTCTATTTCTCAGTTAAAGCAAAAATAGATAAAAATTTTATCTGCATGCAAAATATCGTATTCTTTCAATAATAGTTTTTGAGCTATGCCCCCAAAAGACAGACGAAATTTCGGAAAGTAATTTTTCACGACTACAATACGCCCTTATACTTGCAAACTGATGTTCGAGCACTGTTTTGGAGTGCGCAAGTCTCAGAACAAACCTGCATATGAATTCAGAAAATCTTGTATTTAATTCGAAGTGATAGCTGTAGCAGCAACCATGTAAAAGAGCTTCAATATATGTGTTTGGTATTTCTTCAACTATCTTATGAATTTGTCTTTCCCCATAGATATGCTATCAGTACCAATTAATCTGTCAAATTTTTCAGTAGTACCACACCTCTACAGCTTCCTGATTTATTTTCGCTACCTTACTTACCGTTCATAATTCACATTGTTATACTTGATACACAAATTCCAAAAAAGCTCTTCATTAAAGAATATCTTATTTGAAAGTATCAGCTGAGTTTTGGTCTAAAAGCCTCGTTTTACTTGAGTACACCCCCGAGGTACAAAACTCATTACTTTATCGGTTCTCCCACATGTCATTACTTTTCTCTTAATTTTATTAATTTTCATATTGTATCTTTCATACGGTATTCTGCCTTTGAACAAATTAATATGCCCGGTATTTTTTTGTAAGGGATTATTAAA